>CM052803.1:37430382-37474466 GCA_028533885.1 Nasua narica | reverse complement strand
AGACCTCAACGTGAGACAAGAATCCATCAAAATCCTGGAGGAGAACACAGGCAACAACCTCTTGTTGAGAAGAGAAATGAAACAAGATGGGCCAGGAAGGAGACAACCCATAAGAGACTCCTAACTTATGAAACAAACTAAGGGGTGCTGGGAGGTGGGGGGGGTAGGGATATGGACATTGGGGAGGGTATGTGCTATGGCAAATGCTGTGAAATATGTAAGCCTGATGATTCACAGACATGTACCCTGGGGTAAATAATACATTATATGTTAATAAAAAAATTAAAAAAAAAAAGATACAGCAGAAAGAATATAGTCAATGGTATTGTAATAGTGTTGTATGGTGACAGATGGCAGCTACGCTTGTTGTGAGCATAGCATAACCTATAGATTTTCAAATCACTGCATTGTATAAATGAAACCAATGTAATACTGTGTGTCAACTGTACTTGAGTCTACACAAAAAAAAAAAGAAAAAGAAATGATGATAAACTACAAACAAATAAGAGATTATTTGAATATATTTTGGTACAAACTTAAACAAAATTCAGACTCATCCTTCTAAACTGCTTCTAAAATTGCCCCAAGACCCTTTAAAACCTGGAGCCATATAAGGGCTCATCCCTATAATAGAAGATTTAATAAATTAGGGACTAATTATTCCCTGCACCAGTCTTTGTAACACTCTATCTACCCATAAAAATAGTCCCATGGTTGAGGGTGGAGATTTGCACAAGATGCTAGGGCTATAAATAAAACTATTTTCCAAAGTTTCCTGTGGTACCCAACCCAAACACTCTGTTGTCAAATATTCCAGCTGAATGTACATGGTTTACAGTTATAGCTCTGTTTTGCCTTCTTTAGCCTCCCAGTAGATAAGGAAAATTAGTATTTGTCAGCTTTCACTCGGAAAAATCAACAGTATATTTGGATAGTATATTCACTCAAGGATTTATGGAAGCTCCTTCATATTTGTCACAAGTTCAACATTGGGGTTGAAGTACACCATAACTTCTGAGAAATTCTACCTTGATTCAATATGTAGATGATTTACTTCTTTGCTCCTAATCCAGAGAGAGCTCAGAAATTGACTCAAAATATGTATAGCAACAGCTACCTTATAAAAGCCATAAGGCCCCTTGAGGATGAACTTCAGTTTTCACAAGAAAAAGTACGTTACCTTGATCAAGATTTAACAGCAAAAGGAATCATTCTGCCTCCAGAAAGAATAAGTACCATCCAAAGTCACCCTAGACCTAGGACTAAGAGACAACTTAGAAGATTCTCTGGACTTGCAGGATATTGCCAATTTTGTGTCCCTAATTTTTCCTTAAGTCTTCTCTACTCTATGAACTGACTAAAAGTAACACTTAGGAAACTTTTCCTTGGGAAACAAAATATGAGGAAGCCTTTACTGAAATCAAACAAGCCTTATAAAATCCTCCAGCACAGGGTGCTTGGGTGGCTCAGTAGGTTAAAGTCTCTGCCTTTGGCTCAGGTCATGATCTCAGGGTCCTGGGATTGAGCCCCACATCAGGCACTCTGCTTGGCAGGGAGCTTCCTTCCCCCTCTCTCTCTCTGCCTGCCTCTCTGCCTACTTGTGATCTCTCTCTCTGTCAAATAAATAAATAAAATCTTAAAAAGAAAATCCTCCAGCACTTCCTTTCAGGGGCTTCCTGACTATACTTTTGACACTCTTTGTTTATGAATGTAATAGGCAGATACTGGGAGTTCTTACACAAGAACATGGGGGAGAAAGTCCTATAACTTATTATGGCTTACAATTGGACATGGCAGGCAGGGCATAACCAAATGGCTTAAAGGTAGTTGTTGTAGCTGCTAAAATTGTAGAATCCTATTTAGAACTTATTCAAGGAAGTGTATTATATCTGAAAGTCCCTCATGCTGTAGAGTTTGCTAAACGCTGAACATACTCAGCAATTCTCAGTTAGTTGAGTAAAATGACATTCTACTCCTGTCTCCTTCATATCTGCATATTCTTTGCTGCAAATCCTTAAGCCCTGATATTCTTTACCCTTATCTGACAAAGGAGAAGCTCACAACTATGTTGAATTGGTCTCTCAAAATCTGACTCCTAGATTAGATTTACAAGAAACTCCAAAGTAGCCAATCTTGACTTAGTACTGTATGTTAATGGATCTTAAGTCAAAAATTCTGAAGGGAAATATCAAGCTGGGAATGCTGTAACTATACAACATGTATTATTATAAAGAAGAGTCATTTCTCAGTTTAACTCAGCCTAACCAGCAGAATTATTTGTCCTCATTCAAGCATGTGAACTAGCAAAAGGAAAAACTGCAAATATTTACAGATAGGAGGCATGTTTTTTGGAGTGGTCTCTGCATTTGGTATGCTCTAGAAACAAAATTTTTGATATCAAATGGTATGCCCCTAAGAAATGGACTTCAGGTTGCTGATCTCTCTGCTGTTATTATTTTCACAAATAGCTATTAGCAAAATGGAAGCTCATACCTGCCAATCAGACTCTGAATATCAAGGAAATGCTATGGCTGATGTTCATGTTAAGGCTATTACTCAAGAAATTCCTAATGTAACCAAATTCTGTACTCTAAAGGAATTTTGTAAGATAGATCCAAATCTGGTTACTTATGACAACTTGTATAACCTACAAAAATTGTGTCAAACACTGAAAAACAAAAACGATACCAAGAAGGATGTATATTTAACAACAACAACCACAACCACAACAACAACAGACTCTGAGAAAGTCCAAATGGTCTTCTGATGCTTCCTGAATCTCTCAAATTGCCACTCTTACGAGTACTTCACACGACTACCCATCAAATGATTGACAAAATTACACAAATTATGAAAAAATATTGGTGGAGTGATTGTCCTAGATTGTCATGACAGATTTATAGTCAATGTTTAACCTGTCAATCATATAACCCAGGTAAAATTATTAAAGTAGCTTGAGGGGTTGCTCCCCTACCATCCAGACCATTGGCACATTTACAATTGTACTTCATTCAATTGCCTCTTTCTATGGCTTATCAATATGTATTTGTAATGGTATATTTGTTTTCTAGATAGGTAAAAGCCTGTTGGAAAGCTGATCTAGCTATAGTGGCAAAGAAATTATTAGAACATGTTTTCCCAATATGAGAGGTTCCAAACGAAATTTCAAGTGATCAAGGGATTAACTTTACTGGACAGGTTATAAAACGATTAAGCAAGGTTATTCAAACATTGTGGCACTATCATTGTTCCTATCATCCTCAGTCTTCAGGGAAAGTGAACATATCAATAGTACTCAGAAATTGAAATTGCCAAAACTGACTGAAACAACAAGATTAGCCTGGCTTACAGTGTTACCCTTTGCTCTTGTGATTTAAGGTCAACACCTTTTGGGAAACATAAATTGACACCTTATGAAATCATCACTGGGTAACCTATGCCATTCAAGATAGAACCCCATGCACATTTTGCCCTTATAAATTCTGATATGACCAAATGCTCTAAAACATTAACACAATATTCAAAAGCTTATTTGTAATAGCTTTATGTATCCCACATATTGGAACCTGGAGACTGGTATTCTGGGAGGAACATCAGCAAAAAATGGCATTTGAATCTTGATGGAAAGGGCAATAGGTTCTTTTCACTTTTTACAACAGCAACTAAATTATAGGATATTGAACCTTGGATCCATGTCTCTCATTTAAAGAGAGCTCCTCAGACTTTTTGACTTGCCAACATGTAGCTGACTTAAAATTAAAGATTTCCAGGGAGAAGTCTTTCCCTGAAGCAGATGATAGCACGATATAGACAACTTCTGCCCAACATCATGGAATAAGATATGCAGAATTCCTCATTTATTTTCAAGACTTAATTTTATAACAACTGTTTTGTGATTAGTGTCTTGCTAACTAACTTAAAATGTTTAAACTTATGGTTCTTTTTATGTTGGGAATTTATCTCACCTAGACTGAACGCTCGCTAAGGTCTACCATCCAACAGATAACTTCTTTTACTAATGAAAATGATTTTTGGTTGCCTAGCCATTTTTTAAGAGAGAGAGAGTGCACATGAGTGGTGGTGGAGGGGGGATATGAGGGGCAGAGGGAGAGGGAGAGAGAGAATCCCAAGCACGTTCCATTCCCAGTGCGTAGCTGAGGTGGGGCTGGATCTCACACCTGGAGATCATTCATTATCTAAGCCAAAGTCAAGAGTTGAATGCTTAACCAAGAGAGTCACTCAAGCATCCAAGTTACTTAGCCATTTAAATCCTCAGGAAGACACCCAATTAATATTAGAACCAGCTGCTATATATCCCTAGATTGACTAATTAAGGAAAATGGCTTTATAAAAAGGTCTGGTATTCTTCCCTTGGCCACTCAACTAATACTTATGGCCAATTAATATGGCATTGGGAAGAAGCCTTAGAGCCAAAGACTGGCTCATAACCACTGTAAACTTAATTGCTGGCATCCTGTCACTATGCATAGAAAACCTTAATAGTACTAGACCTCATTTGGGGTAATGTTCCAGACTCACTCTGTATTTGATACAGATGAGGAAGAGTGGACTTCTACATATATTGATACAGAATTAAAATTAGATAATGATAATGATACCCTTAATTATATCATCAAGGAAATGACTGAACCTGTACACTGGTTCAGTGAAAAATAAGTAGGGAAATGGAAGGCCTCCATAATCCCATAATATAAAGCAAATAACAGTTTCACTTATTGGATAGACCAATATTCAGGGTACCACTGGAAAAAGAAATGAATCATTTATCATCCATGATATGATACATGGACTGCTAAATGAAATTCATAGGAATGTTTTTTGTTCCTCTCCAAATTTAAACCACAGCCATTCAAGATGGGAATGTGCTCGTGCTTATATGGCAAGGAATAATCATGATACCCACCTAATTGGTGGGTCACAGGATCTACCCTAACTCTCTTAATATTATTGGGTTATTTATCTTCTGTGGTAATAAGATATACAAAGCTTTCCCACCGAAATGGTATGGATACTGTGGTTTAGGATAATCTCGCACCCAAAGGACTAAATATGACTCCTTGAATGCTAGCCAGATTTTAAATTTAAAATGATTTGCATATAAAGTAAAAAGCTTCCTGTGAGTTTCCAATTCCTATTGTTCAAAAGAGCTCTGGTTTTTATATGTTTGTTGGAATCTTTTTTCCTCAATTAGGAGTTAATGAGTTAGAAAAATCACCTATTAATATTTCTGTAACCATTGAGAAAAGCTTTAATGATAGCTTAAAAGTTCTCTAAGCAGTACATACTGAAATAAATAGTTTATTTTCAGTGGTACTCTAAAATAGTAGAGTCCCTGATGCCCTAAGTTCATGCGCTATAATTAGAGAAAAAAATGTTATTTTTATGTTGACATATTGGGCATTATTACCCCAAATCTAAAGGATCTAAAAGACCAGATAAAAATTTTTCATCAAATAAGTGACACCTTCTTCATGGACCTGTTTTGTTGGCTAAAACTTGGCTCCTGGGAATCTCTGCTCTGAGGAACTTCTCAATACTTGGCTATTGTTCTCTTTATAGTCATCATATTATTCTTGCTAGTGAGTTGAATACTTTCGAGCATTTTAATATCTTCTGGCAGGCACTTGCATGCCACATGGTATCTATCAGGATCTGATAGATTTGCAGCAACTGCATGAAATCAACAATAACTACGTAAACAATGAAGACTACAAGTCCCTCCAGCCTGGCAACTCTTCCAATGGAAACAGAATAAGTGACTCCTAGACCTAAACTGACTACATCAATAATGGTAACCAGAAGAAGTACTTCTACTGCTCTCAGAGACCATGACCAGAAGGGGGGAACTGTCAAAATCAAACATGAAGACCAGACTTGAAAATGCCCTGAGCAGGTAAAACCAGTTAGCGTTTCAAGCAAAGCTTAATTTAGTTTCTTCTGCAAGACAAGTGAGGTTAACTTAACCTGGGTCACTTCTGGCTTATGCCTCTAAAAATCTAAGTGAAACTTAAAAACTTCCCCCAAAATGATATGAGGTAATCACTGACCAATTCCCTTTCATTTAAGGCAATTCTAATATTATAACCAATCACTGTAAAAAATAAACTCACTGCCTTCCTACAATACAAGTTGCTCTATAACAACATACCTCTGATCCTCATTCCATGTTTTGGTTTGAGTGCTCCTGGCTTACAAACTGTCTTTTTGATGTGTGCACAACAAATTTTACTAATTACTACTTAAGTGATTCGTTGGTCTTACTTCTTTTGTTTGTTTGTTTTTAATGAACTTCTGGCAGCAAAATGACAGTTGTATCTTATGGTGCTCCTCAAACTTTTGTACCAATTATTGAACTTCATCAATACAAGCCAGTTTTCTTCCCACTCTTATCCCTCCCCCCCTCTCAAAGACTGGTAGGAGCTTCTTTTCCAACTCTAACATTAAGTACTGTGGGCATTGTATTGCCATGTTTGTAATTTATGTTTTTAACTCTTTTCCTAGGATGTAAGAAATTTTAGTGAGTGTAATTTATCTTGAATCCATCAGTGTCCTAAAAATCTTGTAGTCCACTTAACCAATGTTGTTTTCTTGCTGATTGAGAATCCTTTTAGCATCTTGCTAGAAAATATGGAAAGGGAAATTAGAGAATCAATTCCATTTACTGTAGCACCAAGAACCATAAGATACCTAGGCATAAATCTAACCAAAGAGGTAAAGGATCTGCTTTCTCTTTTTAAGGGAGAAAAACATTTTTACTTAGTTTTCTGAGATCCAGAGGCTCCTTCCATTGGCTCCTCCACAGCCCTGGCTCTCATTCCCCAAAGCAGTAAGAACAGAGTTCTCAGTCTTTACATTGATGATTTATCCCGGTCACAGAGGGGACACTCGGCTAACTGAGGTTAACAGCTTTCTCGGTTTCATTTCAAAAAGACATTAGCATGGAGGCTCTATGAAATGCTGATATGCCAAATACTGATTCATTCACCTGCAGAGTTCGCTATAAGGCAGGGACCTATTTGACAGGCAGGGCTGAGCTTCCAGCCTTTTCCTAAAGGGCAATCCCATAATTCATTTCCCAGTGCTAAATTATACCTGACACCTCAATGAAGACTTCATGTGCACTCACCCAACTGCAATAAGCCTAATGTGGAAGAAGAGGGTTGGGAATGACAAAGGTATTCTTTTTGAATATAACTAATTCAATTGTATGTGGGAATATCTGTGATGTAATACATTTCCAGGCAGGGCTGGGTTAAGGGCAGTAACTGAGTGGATGTGGGGATGTGACAGTCAGGTACACAGCCGGACAGGGTGGCCCTGGTTAGGTCCTTACCCTGGCCATAGTCTTATGCATGGGAACGTCCATGTTGTGCATTACTACCTAAGCTACATGCCGCTTGACATGTCCTTACAATTGGCCTATTCACCAAATGAATGCCAAGCTTTCTATAATACTCTATTCTCCTTCTGAATTTGTAGGAAAGCAGATTGTCCAGAAGCTGTAAAGCAGTGGGCTGTTGTTACTCCTCAACGGAACTTTCTGTGGAAAGGCTGAACAATGGGTACAGAAGCAGAATGTCTGTCTCCCACCTTCAGCAAAGGGTGTTCCAGTAGCCAACTGCTGTAGCATGGTGATCAACTTGTCAGACTTGGCTATAAAGGCCACAGAGGTGATATGGTACAAGAGAAATAAAAACAACTTGACAAGTGTTTCCTCATTCTTCTATCCAGGACTTTTCTTTCAGTGTGTGCTAGGGGTCATGGGCCATTTTACTTCATGGTACATGAAGAAACTAAGCAGACACATGAGCCTGGCCAAAGCTCAGGGGAACTTCAGAAGGGTGAGGCAAGATGTTTTCTCTCTAGCTCAGGAAGTCTACCTGGTTATGTGCCAGATGTTGGGGACACTGCAGTGAAAGGACAGATACATGGTCTTCTCTCATGGAACTTTTGGTTTCACTTGGAAGACCTGAGATTCAGAGGAAGAATTTAAGTTGACTAAGAAGAAGGACTAAGATAGACACAGCTAGACAGTGCCCACCCTCACTAGGTGTTTGATAACTACTTGCCGAATGAAGACACTGCAAGTAGGGTGAAAAGCGAAGAAAAGGGGCTACACATTATTAAGTGCCTTTCATGTCCCAGACTCCATGCTTGATCATTTTCATCACATTATCTGATTTATCACAGGATTAATAGTCAAAGTCAAGGTCAGACCCTGGTATATGGTTTCTGAGATAGTCTCTTCCACGGCTTAAACATGGGAAACTGCTTTTTGGTAGAAAGACTGCAAGACTAACTGTCCATAAAACTGGGGCTTTGGTAGTGACTCTATTGTTTGTTAATGGCATAGCCTTAGATAAGTCATTTATCCTCTCTGGGCCTCAGTTTCCACATCAGTAAATTGGAGATGATAATACCTCTCTCCTGGGGTGGCCAAGAGGATTTGATGAAATGGTGAACATAAAAGGACTTTAATTATAATTAAGACCCTGCTCTCTGTAAAAGGAAAATCAAATTTTATCCAGTTCACTTTTCAAGAGTTCTTTCTGCTACTAAATGATGACATTTTATATGGTTTTAATTCCAACAACAACATCAGAAACAACAGTAAGAGGGGCGCCTGGGTGGCTCAGTGGGTTAAAGCCTCTGCTTTCAGCTCAGGTCATGATCTCAGGGTCCTGGGATCGAGCCCCGCATCGAGCCCCACATTGAGCCCCGCATCGGGCTCTCTGCTCGGCAGGGAGCCTGCTTCCCCCTCTTCTCTCTGCCTGCCTCTCTGCCTGCTTATGATCTCCCTCTCTCTGTCAAATAAATAAATAAAATCTTTAAAAAGAAAGAAAGAAAGAAAGAAACAACAGTAAGATTGTCCTGACAGTTATCAAGGAGGTACTTGGGAACATTTGTGTCAGAAAGAATCATATAAGTTGAAGTTTTTTTCAAGGTGATTACTCGTCCTGTACTTATCACATATTTGGGAAAATTATGAATGCCTCAACGTTTAGGCACATAAGTCAACATAATTAGGTTCTTTCTTTATAAACCTACCTCTTTTGTCCCTTCACCATTTCTTTCTTTTTTTTTTTTTTTAAGTTTTTTTGAGAGAAGGAGAGAATGCATGTGCCTGCATGTGTGTGAGTGGGGAGAGGGGGCAGAGGCAGAGAATCTCAAACAGACCCGGCACTGAGCACAGAGCCCACTGTGGAGTTTGATTTTACAACCTTGAGATAATGACCTGAGCCTTACTGTAATGTCGGAACTTACCAGCACCACTGAGGCTCCCTGTCCCTTCACCATTTCTAAGAATTCCTTAGATGAATTAAAATCTGGAGAACACAGGAGAATAAATTTCAGATTCTCACTGAATAAAGGACGACTCTATTTAATGACAGGAAGTACACTTTCCCCAAACCGCATTTTAACAACGAAAATGAAAATTGTATATAACTATTTTCTTAGCAATCTTTTATTCTTTAAGTCATGAAAAGAGGCTAAGTATCACCTCTGTTCAACTTTACTCTTTACTTTTATGTATGTATGTATGTGTTCTAATTGTGTCTTGGTTTATGATACTTCCGATGTCAAAATCTGTGAATTCTGTAATTTCCTTTCCCTTCTCAAGATCATTAGAGAGGTGGTTATATTATACCAAAGTGGGCATCAGTCCTCAGAGATGCACTGGACACTGTCTCCCACCTGAATGTAAGGGACCACCTTGTCATTACTCCTTGTTTATGGTCCTTCAGCCAATTTTCAATCTATGTGACCATGCACATATTCTACCCAATTTGAATTAATTTTGCAAGTGGAAATTCATGGAGCAGTGTATCAAATGCTTTAGTAAATCCATATATATTACCTCTAGTGCATTCCCTTCATCCATTAATCTTGTAATGCGATTTAAAAGAGTGATCACATTTGTCTGAAATGATTTGTCCTCTATCCATCCCTAAAGCTGCCTCCTGCTCTTGGCTCCATTATTCCCTACATCCTTTCAGTTCTTCTCTCTTTGCATTTGAGTCATTATATTATTAGAGGTTACATTTTAATAGTTGCTAATTACTAAGAACATCTTTTTTCTGTTTTGAAAATATTTATAATATTCAAATCTTTAAAGTGAGGATTATTGAAAATAATCTCTATTGATTGTTAAATTCCTAAGCAAATTGCTTTATGCAGTCTCTTTATCTCAAGCTATCATTCTGTTAACAATCTATTTGCCCACGTCCTTTTTTTTTTACATAAGTTTTTTGTTTATATAGTATAGTATTTAAGCTGTCCTTCCTGTTCTGCTTGTTTGAATTGTGTTTCCAGAACCATATTTTCATTTCTGCCTTGGAAAGATATCTATTGCATTGCATAAACTAAGGGTGATTATAAATATTAAATTTTCTCTGTAATTCTAACATAATCATATCAACTAGGAATGCTTACACTGATTTGCAAAGTAAGTCTTAGCCTATGTTTTCTTACATGTACCTAGATTAATTTGCTTGCCTGCTAAAAATATTCCTCACCTTTTAGATGTATGTAGACCTTTCTTCTGAAGAACTTAAGGGTTATATGCCAAATCAGTAAATTTGAAGCAACAGTGAACTAAAAATATAAGATGTTTCAAAAGAATAAGGAGAGCAGGAATGAGAATAATAATAACAGAAGAGGAGAATGATAAAATCAGGGAGAAGCAGATATGTAACAGGTAAAAAAGCATGCAATAATAAGCAGTGGACCTTTAGAAACCTAGTGACAAGAATATCAATTAAGGCTATGTGGGGAATTCCTTTCAAAAGGTGAGGAGGCTCAAATATGGGTTGATGCTTGAGATTAATTTTTGACCCACAGTTCCAATGCAAGCTGCTTCTCCCTATCTATCATCATAGTCATTGTCTAATCTTTCTTCTTTGCTCTACCAGCAGTCTCTTTAGGAATGGAGGGCTCAATACTGTTTTTTTCAACTTTCTGCTTCAGTGGATGAAGGTAAGTGAATACTGAAACAGGATCAGGTCAGGTCTACAGGATATTTAGGCATCTGTTCCATAGACACTCACCGCTGACCCTGATAAGATACCACTTGTAGGATACGTGGAGTGCACGTGGATCAGTGCCTTATTAAATGATGGGGTGAAATGAGCTTTACCCAAGACAAGATATTAGTACTTTATATTAAACCAGATTAAATGTTGTAATCTAAATTTGTGGTTGACTAGTATATTTCAATAAGATATTCTATAGAGGTGCATTGAAAGCCATTGAACTGTTAACCAATGACTCAGGTACAACATGCGCTCATGCACAAGAATATTGAATGGAAGACTAGACAATAAAAATGGTTATAAATTGTCTTCCAATTTTATCTTCATTTTGATCTCTATCCTCTTCCTCCCATAATAAACAAGTCAATTGTAGATAAAAATCAACTTGGACCCAAGAAATATGCAGCCTCACAATGATATGTGAATACCCATTCATTTGGGTAGAAATAGCATGTGTTTATTACAGGGAAGCAAGAGGTGCATACAAAATTGTGTCAATATACATGAGTAAATTCTGATTTTTATGTGACATTAATATTAAGAAGTTAAGTGCATGTCTGAAAGTGTATCTTCCTGTGTATAAGCATCTATGCTTATTCTACAAAAAGCATTTGTGTTGAGGACTTAAGAGGCTTTTATGACTAATGCCCTAGTTTTCAAGGAAATTTTCATAATCATTTTCAAATACCTAGAGTTTTAGGGGGAATTTACGTATGTGTATCCATGCCTTAAACTCAAAAACATTTTCCCTGGCTTTTTAAATTTGACTGAGAAAGCCCTAAAACCTTAGGATGTGAAGAAAGCCCTCTATCTTCACACCCATCCTGACTTTCCCTTGTCTGTACTAACAAAAAGCTAAAAAATGGGTCTGAAGCTAGGATATTATCATTATTATATTCTTAATATAGGATTATTATTTTTTTAGGAAGCTAAAAAGTGAAAGTTGCACTAAAAGAGAAGTAGAACTGTGTCCCTGTGGTCATCTTTACTGCTTGGGATATGAAGGTGTCATTGACAGAAAATCTGGCTCAAGCAAACATTCAACCTACTGACTTTAATTTTCTATTAATTTTAATTTTCTGTGACATATGGCTTCCCTGTCTTTGAATTTTCCTTCCTCCTCCTTTTTAATATCTAGTGCCCCCCTGCTATGTTCCACACTTCATGGAAGGTGATGGTAATAAGCCATGGACCATGCCCTCAGGAATGTGCACTCTTTAGGAGGGACAGAGAAGTAAATTGATGTGAATCCTGTGGTGTGCTAAGTGTTAGTTAGAGAGATAGTGGGTGCTCTTATGGCATAGAAAAGTGGCAGTTTATTCCTCCTGGGGGAAGGCTGGTGAAATTGTTTAGAAGAGAAGATGCTTCAGTTGAGTTTTGAAAAATGAGTAGAAAGTAGCTAAAGTAGGGGTTCTTAACCTGACATCTATTGATTCCAAATAAATCCAAGGATAGGGTTCAGTAGGTCTATAAACTTGGATAGGACAAAAAAAATCACACCTTTATTTTCACTAATATTGAACCACATTTAGCATTTCCTTCAGTTATATCTATAGGAAACACACCACAGTAATATTAATGGTACCAATGACAGTGTCATCAACAGAAATCACAGCTATTTTCATAGCATATCCATATCACATATTATAGGTAATTTCAAAATATCCCTAATGTTCATCACTGCCTTAAAATTACAGCAGTAGATCCACCACTGGATCTTATTCACCCCAAAATTATAGTAATAGATCTATCACTAGACCACATCCACATTTTAATAAAAAGTATACATACGATCATATTGGAAATTGATTAAATGATTTTAATCTTTTTTAAAAAAGATTTTTATTTATTTGTTTGACAGAGAGAGAGATCACAAGTAGGCAGAGAGGCAGGCAGAGAGAGAGGGGGAAGCAGGCTCCCTGCTGAGCAGAGAGCCCGATGTGGGGCTCAATCCCAGGACCCTGAGATCATGACCTGAGCCGAAGGCAGAGGCTTTAACCTACTGAGTCACCCAAGCACCCCAAATGATTTTAATCTTTTGATAACTTAATCTCAATATAAATTGGTTTCCTTTGTAATTCTATACATTTTATTTCATACATTCAAAAGTATTATTCTGAGAAGAGGTCTATAGGCTTTAAGGCTATGGCAGTCTGGAAATAGGGTTCATGACACAGAAAAGATTAAGAACCCTGAATAAGTAAGAAGGTTGGGGAAAGGGACAGTGGTTATTTCAGGAAGAGGAAAAGTTTATGGTAATTTTATATACTTTATCTTGATATTTCAAATTATACATAATGTTTCTTTAAAAACAAGTGTTGGTGGTATGAAGACTAAATATGTGCACGTCAGTTCTGTGAACTGAGTAATAAATACTCACTGTGTTTTTTCATAGGGACATGTTCCTGGGGAGCAAAACTATTGATTAGGCATATTAATAACTCACAGAAATTCTGAGTCTAACAAGAAAGGTCTGTCTGTTATGGTGTCAGACTCTGTAGCCAGTTGTGGTGTGATAAAGGCCAAAGAAAGATGCCTGAAATACTTATTATTTTTTCTTACATGAGCAGAATGCTAACGATCATTTAATATCAGCCAATGTTTGCCTCATATACATTTCAATGGTTGTGATAGGTGCTGGAAGTACAGAATATGCTAAAATTTTATCAAATATTAGTGGATGCAGCTGGTAACTTAGGAAAGAGTACTTGACCAGAGGTCCATACTCTCAGGTCATTGGTCCAAGTCTGACACTCATATCTGTGTCACCTTGCACATTTTTATTATTGTTAAAATGGAGGTAATGGCTCTGCTCTAACTTATCTCATAAGTTTGCTCTAAGGGTCAAATGAGTATGTCAAGATGCTCAGATAGGCTTAAACATAATACATGTATTTTCATATAGAAATAATAGTGAAATATTAACATCATGACATTTTACGTTATGAATATAGAAATAACAGTGAAATGTTTCTATCCTTGCATTAAAAATATCTGAATATAGAACCTTTTAGAGAAATGGGATTGAAAAACTTATCTATATATATAAAATATAAAAGGCCGATGTATCATATGACATATATCTATAACATAAGAGTTAAATTCTTGTAAGACTGAAGACACTGAAGGTTGCCATCCTAAGCCACTGAATTATTCCATAATAATAATTATTTCCCTATGGCTGGTAACAAGCTTTCAAATATGACCTGTAGGAACAGTGGCACAAGACAGCAATGAATTTATGTATGTGCTATTTAGATTTAGTGGCACTAAGATCACAAGGAAACACATTTAATTAGTGGAGTGCATTCAGTTCTAAAATTTAGATCACTTTCTCCAAATAAGCTTGTGCTTCATAGGAATCAAGCAAGCACATGTTGACAAATATTGCAAACAACGGGAGAAAGACAAGAATCTCGGGATTTTTTTGCCTAAAAAAATCTACTCTTATTAATTATGCTTTTCATTACATCCTAGCAGAGAAGGATTTAAGTACTGGCCTGAGTCTTCTATTCTTTAGGTCAAGGTTGAAAGTTTATTTCTACAGTAAAATACACCTTTCACATTCTGAGTGTTGCCATATAAATCAAACAAAGAACTGCATTCCAATTCTCTCCATTACCACAGAGGCATACGAGTTACAAACCAGAACATTATTCCATTTTTAGCTTGAAGTATTTTTCAATCTCAAGTATGCTTAGAAACATTCTCAAGTCAAGCCTGTTGTGATTATACCTGTTAGACTTTTATTTTGTATATATTATCTAAGCCAAATGGAGTCCAAAATACAGACCCTGCCTGCCAATTGGAATAGTACCTAACCCTCGATCATTTGCTAAAAGAGACAAATGAGGTAGATCTGAGTTCTGAAACTACCATCTCTGAATAAAAAGGAAAAAAAAAAAAAGAGCAAAGTTTAATATGCATCTGGGAAAGATATAGTAAATACAAATACAAGAGAAACATAGGACACCACTCTAACCTGCTTACGTTCATTGCTTTCCAAGTACAGACACCTGCACAGAGATACACAGACATACACTTACTAACTCACACAAATGGACTGGAGTGACTAAACATTCTGAAATGAGGAGAAGTAAAACCCAATGAATTCTCCCCACATCCTACACAGTGCATACACACCCACCAACACACCTCCTCGACAAGAATAATATCCAGAAGTCCTTACACAGTTTTGTAGGCACCCATTACAAATTAATGAAACCTGCTGAGGGCAGACACACAAAGATACACAGTTCAAAATATAAGCACTGAAGCAAGGCAGACACCTGATAGAAAGTCAGAAGTTCTAGAACTGAAAAGATTATATCCTGGATATCAAACCAATGATGGATTCAGGATGAACAGGTTTGTATCCTGGACACTAAAGCAATGATAGGTTTAGGAAGCACAGTAAATGACTTCGAAAACCATTCTCTGTACTACTCAAATTAAAAAAAATTAAAGTCAAATGGTTTCAATCCTTTATAAGGTTGTCCTTGCAGAGGACAAAGCTTTGGTCAATGGTCTTGGTCTTTCCAGCTGGCTTCTAGGGCTCTGCCTCCAAATAAGTCCTCAGCATTCTTCCCCCCACCCACATTCTCTTGGGTAAGGGATGCTCTGGTCACTTCGTGTGAGCTTAGATTTATAAGGTGCTGAGAAACAGGAGTGTGAGGCCCTTCAAATTTTTCTTCTAGATTTAACTGCAAGTGAGCCAATACAGGGTCTTGGCATTGGTTAACACATTCATGTTATAAAGCTGTTTCTTACTGGATCCAATCTGTTGCCCCAAGGAAAGCAAGAACAAAGCAACAACCAAAGAAGTCTTCCCCTTAATCCCCCCAAAACAGCCCATTCCTTTCTGAGTCCAGGCTCCTGAATGCACATGAAACTGTGTAGCATTGGCTGGGGGGAGCAGCACTCCCTCCTCAGCTGGAGGCAGCATTCAGAAAGAATAGATTTTTCCTGGATTCTGATAGTCTGAGACATTGTGCCTGTCACTCAGAGGGTGAGCAAAATAGGGTTCAGAAGTAAAAGCAGAGATGAATAAACAGATATGAGAGTGGGAAGAGCGTACAAAGTACGGAGATGGCAGAGACTGATACCACACTACCCTAGGATGGGCCACTCTCCCTGTGCCTGAAAGAGGCTCCTAGGCTATTTTAATTATAAATATTTATATCATGGAAGCGAATTCAGAAGGATTTATGTCCCAGGGGAGTGCAGATCAATAGATCTGAGCAAACCTCATCTCCAGGCTGACCACTTAACACTGTTATCACCAATTAGGGCTGCCTGGCCCTCTGGGAGGGTGTCAGTTCTCCTCTCGTCCTCTGTAGGTCCACCTCATTCTTGGCCCCAAGAGGAAATCAATAGCAGGAGGCAGGGATCAATACCCAGGACATCTGCTTGGCTACAGTGGCTCACCTTAGGACCGGAGTTTGGTTAGCCCTCATCTATCCTGCAAACTCCCTCACAACCCCTCCATCCTCCCAGTTCTGCTGGGGGTGTCCCGATTTTGATCTTTAGCTCATTAACTGAAATCAGCAAAAATGCTACTGACTCTTTTTGAGTAAGGAAAGAAAGAGTTGGTTATCATTTGCCTCACTTCCCTAAAGTGAGGAAACTTACCAGACCTCAAGGATTGGGTAATTTCCTGCCTCATGCTTCCTGCTGCCGACTCTGGCCACCAAGTAATGTCGGAGCGGCTGGAGCTGGCTGGGTTTCTGTTCCAGGTCTGCCTGCGTCTCCCTATGCTTGGTCTGCAGTTGATAGATCCTCTGCTCCTGAAGCATCCAGCTATTGACCCGCCCAGGGAAAGAAAGAAAAAAATGGGAAAAAAAATCAATTAATACTAAACGGCTTAACAAAACCCTGCATAGCACAGGCCTAAAGCTCACAGGGTAGGAGTTGGGGTGGTCTCAGTGGCAGCAGTGGTTGTGGGGACAGGCTCAGCTAGCTGGAAAAGCTGATGTCCCAGGGACAGGAAGCCAATATGGTAGTCGTGATCACACAAACACACACATGCACAAGCGCACACACATGGCAGCTCAGTCTGACGTGCCCTAGTCTGGGAGCAAAGAGGACTGTGCAGGTGCACGTTCATTGTGAGCTGGTAAAGAGTGTCACATTCACCAAAGCAGAAGAAGGGTTGCAACCAAACTCATAGAAGAGAAGGATATTTTTCTGTTTTCTGGGGGTTTTTAGGGGGGAGGGGAAGGAGTGAAAGGGGAGGAGATATCGGTTTGTTCTGAAAAGGTAATACCATTTATGTGTGGCAGAGAGTTACCCCAGGCATTTCTTCGTGCGTCTCCCTATCACACGACCACATGCAGACACACATGAAGCTTTTTAAAAGGGGGCAAAAATAAGGGAGCACCATACCTCAGCTGCCAGGCCCTCTCTCTTCTGCAGGAGCTGGCTTTGAAGGTTCAGGATTTTTGCATCTCGCTGTTCCAGCTGTAAAGAGTTTACATAGGGAGGGAGCAAGAAAGGATCATGAATGTCAACCAATGAGCAATTAGCATGACAAGACTAAAGTATTGATCCACTAAAGCTCACTGCACTGCTGTAGCCCCAGAGGTAGAGCAGCTCCCCTGTCACTAACTCCGACAGTGCATTTCAGAAGCCCGTAATGTAGGGCTGGCTACTTTTGTAACCCTGGCCCTTTCTCGGGGCAGGGGAGGGTGTCACCCTTATGCTGTTCATCTGCAGCTCTCATAGTGGTCCCTCTCAGCGGCAGAAAGCTGCAGAGAAGAGCGGAAAGAATGGAAAGATTTTGGCTGTGCTACTTCATTCATTTTTTTAAATACAGCTCCCTCCCGATGGCACCAGGCAGCTCTGTGTATTGATTGGAGAAGGGCTAGGGAGAAATCCTGGCCTGACAGCTGGGGCTGGAACTCGTGTGGTTTACCATTCTGCATGGTCAGGGGCAAAATGCCTTCAGAGCATTAACTTCTGGCCAAGCCAAATACACACTTCCTGGGCACATTTTATGCATTTTAAACACTAAGGGTCAAAATGGGAAGGGAAAAGGTGCAGTGTCACTAAAGAGGCATCCTTATTCCTAGGTGTAAGTCTATAATACATCGAAAGAGAAAACAAAACGATGGAGTCTGGGATTCGGCAGACATAGTGTTTTGCTACACTAGCCTGGAAAGCATGATCCCTGCTAGATTCTCCATTCTCCATTGATTCCTTTCCTTGTTATTCTTAACTACACACATACTAACATTTCTTCGTCATTTCTTTTACTTCCTCCCATTCATTCTATGTCTTCACAAATTCACTTCTTAAATTGCTTTTCCAATTTCATTCCATACCCTTCTCTGATGATCTACTAGCAGTCCATCTCTTCCCTGAAATCTTCCAAGTAGTGGTGATCATTTATTCTTGTGTGAGCTTGTACTATGTGCCCCAAATTTCTCTTCTGTGATGGGCAATACTGATATGGTCTCTACACTCAAAGAACTTACAGACTAGCTGAATCAGTGAGCTACCCATTGCCAACAAAACCATCCATCCATTCTCCATCTGTCCATCTATCCATTTGTTGATTCATTCAATCTGTGCTTGTTGAGAACTTCCTATTTTATGGGACTGCTCTTCACTAAAAATACAATGGAGTGGCAGAGACTTGAGTGCTTGTTGATAACCATTTTCTCTTCTTCTTCCTGGGTAATTTATAGGGCCTTGTGATTGAGTTCTGGCCAAGCGAATGTGGTGGAAGTGAGGCATGCCTAGCCTGGCTCATAAAAACCTTCCACTTTATTCTTTGTTCTTTCCCTTCTACTGCAACCTGCATGGCAATATGTTGAAGACAGTGGTGAAACCTAGGTCTCTGGGACCCAGTTGGAAAAGAGTTGCTTGACCCGCACTGGACTATGGTATGAAGAATAACTCTTTATGGTGTTAAGTTACTGAGGATGTTTTTGTGTTAGCATCAGTGTAGCAATTAGTATTACTCTTACTGATAAAAATGAATAGACACAGCACCTGCCTTCACAAAGCTTGCAGTCCAGTAGGTGAGAGAGGTAGTAAAAAAACAATTTTAAAAATAAATTTAAAAATAAAAAAATAAATGTAAAAGCACAACAATGATAAGTATAATAGGGAGAGGGCATCTTAGCCAATATACACATATATCAGAGGAAAGTTACTTAGATGACTACCAATGCATAATTACATTGAGATCTGAAGTATAAGTGAACTGGGAAGACATGAGGGTATTCCAGAGGTAGGGAACAGAACTAGCAAAGTTGCTATGGTAAGAAGGGGTATATTCTAGGAACTGAAAGAACCCTCATGTGAGTAGGACACAGATGAGAGGGGAAATGGTGCAACATGAGGATGGGGAAATAGGTAAGTTTCATTCAGGGCCTTGCAGATTATGAATTTTAGTTTCCATCCTCGGATCACTGGGAAGCCACTCTAGTGCTTTAAGCAAGATTGATAACAAAATCATATTTGTACATTGTATGAAAATTTCTCCCTGGGTGCACTATGAAGAATGAATTGGTATTTCCATTTCTAGCCAGATGGTAGAACAGAAATGCTCCTTTCATCAAAAATCTTAAGATATTCCAAATAAGGGGTGCCTGGGTGGCTCAGTGGGTTAAAGTCTCTGCCTTCGGCTCAGGTCATGGTGTCAGGGTCCTGGGATCGAGCCCCACAGCGGGCTTTCTGCTCAGCAGGGAGCCTGCTTTCCCCTCTCCCTCTGCCTGCCTCTCTGCCTACTTGTGATCTCTCTCTCTCTGTGTGTAAAATAAATAAATAAAAATCTTTAAAGAAAAAAAAAGAATTCCTTAAAAAAAAGATATTCCAAATTAAATAGAACACATGTTCTTTTAAATAAGTGGCTAAGCTTGCAAGGACACAACTCCCAAAATGCCAGGCACAAAGAGGGAACTGAAATGAGAGTAGTAAGCCATGGAACATGAATCTGCCTTGAGGAGTACTGTTCAGTCTCAGTGACTACAGAGATTAGCTTTTAACATTCATGTGGGGATAGGGCCATACAAGTTAGGAAGTTAGGAAGTGGGGAACTGATATCCCCATACAAAACTGGGACTCTTAAAAGGATGGCCTGGGGGGAAAAACACAACCATCTGTTGTTCCAAGGATGCTTGACTTCTCTTGGCCCATGGGTGAGAAAAAGTTTCCCCTGAGAATTTGTGACTATGCCTTACATGTTTGAGGATTTATCTTTACTACTCACCAAGTTCAGAGACCTCTAAGCTGAAAAATTAAAATCAAAATTAGTCTTGGGCTAGTAACATCCCCATGGCATTTGGCAAGAGCAAATCCCAAAATACACTGGAGGGTCACAGCTTCATTTCGGTCACCTGGGGTTTTCACAGAGAAAATGCTACTGAGGATATAGCCACATCTTGCAAAACTAGAAACCATGAGTGAGAGTAGTAGACAAAGAAAACAGGCGATTTAGAGCTCTGAGAATTTCAGATGATAGAGCAATCTGGTAGAGGCTGAAAAGTAAGTGTGCTCAAAGTGATTAAAAGCATGAAGAAGATATCCAAATCATACAAAAATCACGAGGCATTATGAGGAAATAGAATGAACTAGAGAGGGTTCATAGGAGTAATGCATCAGGATCAAGAATGCGACCCTCTGGTGGTAGGTATTGAGGAGGGCACATATTGCATGGAACACTGGGTGTGGTGCATAAACAATGAATCTTGGAACACTGAAAATATAAAATAAAATTAATTGAAAAAAATCACACACACACAAAAGAATGCAACTCTCTTGAATGTGCTGGACTTGGTACCTATCAGGACTTAGGAAGCAGTGATTTTTATCTTTCTCTTTTGCTCCTTATGTTATTTATATAAGACAAACCTTCCACTTGCTTTCTTAGTGATATCTAAAATATAAGGACATAATGACTGCCCCAAAGCCAGGAAATACTTTTCATGTTTAAAACTGATGGTCACCTCATAAGACATTCTCTGTTATGATTATTGAAGTATCTCATAAAGGAAAATATCATCTCAGTGTGATTTCTTTGCTTCTTTGTACTCTTCAGCTCAATGGTCTCTTTCCAGCTGGGCACAAATTGAGGACACTGGCCTTTTCAATGGTGGACAAAGAGCCATAATGGGAAGGAGGTGGCAAGCATCAAAGGAAAGCTCAAAATAAGAAAGGCTCGTTATTTTATCGGAAACATTTTTTTTCTTGCTACTGTTTCAAAAATTATTCCTATACTTCATAAAAGAACTAGGAATAAGTAAGATAGTGACACCAAGAGGTTATCTGGTCAGCCTAAGTTGGTGCTGTGGAAGGACCAATATTGCTTTACAAATCCCAGGATATTCCTTTATAGACACAGGTTCAAGTCATACTAAGAGTTTTAGGTGGGGGGGAGACTTTGAGGGAATGAGATGATCCCAAGATGGTGGGATCAGATCCATTTCACCTACCTCTAATCTCCTGAGACACTGATCACCACCACTACCATTAGTAGTTTTTATTGAAGTTCAGGTAGTTGCCAAGCCATGTGTTATTCCATTTAATCATCAGATAACCTCTGCAGGGTGGGCATTAATGTCCCATTTCTCAGATGACAGACACAGAAAAACACAATAATCCAAATTCTCTTATTCTATACCAGAATCAGGAAGGAACAGTCCTTTAGGGGTAGGATAGGGGTAGGATAAATGCCCTCAAGCCTTCCTTAGCAGATTTAGATAGAGGCCAAGCCATTCATGGCCCTAAAAAGAGCAGGGGCTCATAGACAATTTCTTTTTTTGTGGACCTTTAAAGAAGGTTGTGTTATGAGCAGCCTAAATGAGACAACTGAGCTCAACTACATTGGTCTCTCTTTTCCAGTAGCATATGCAGATTTACTACAGTGGGAGAAAGATATTTGAACAACAGTGATTTATAGAATTTGGTGTACTAGTGGGGCTGCTTTCAATCAGGGCTGTTTATGATGAAAAGAGTCAGGTTATCTGAGTTCTTCTCTTTTTCCCTCAGCCAAATATTTCATCTATCCATGAGGTGCTGGTTGTCCCTTCAGATGTATCCAGGACTGTCCACACTGGTACCCCAAGGTCATTTTTGCCCAAGCCATCATCCTATTATCCCCAGAAACCTCTTAATGGGCCTGCCTGCCTCCACTTTTACAACTTGGGCTCCATTCTCCTCACAGCAGCCAAAACAATCTTTTACAAATTAAATCAGATACTACCGATTTAGTAGTATTCTGATGCTAAGATGCCCCAATATCTTGCAGGCTGGGCATTCAGTGCTCTTCTTTGTCTGGAAGATTCCATCACCAGATCTTTACATGGCTGCTCCTTCTATTCTTTAGGTATTGGCTCAAACATCACCTTCTCAGAAACTACCCATCTCAGAGGCGACTCCCCATCACCTCACCCTGCTTTGCTATCTTGTCTTTGGATACCAAATCTCAATTACCAAGCACAGTGCATGGCATATAGACATTATTAATATTTACAAGAATGAATAAATGAGTTTCGTATCTTCATTGACACCCATGATCTTCTAAGATAGAGGAAATGAGATACTCAATGACTAAGAAAAGTTATTATTAATAAGTCAGCCTTGGAAAGAAATTTTTTTGAGAATTTTCTCAAAGTAGATAATAATTTTATAGGGAAACCTGGAGAGATACTTTTTTTCTCCCCAAATATGTTTATTTTAATTTTTCAGTGTTACAAGATTGATTGTTCATGCACCACACCCAGTGCTCCATGTAATACGTGCCCTTCTCAATACCCACCACCAGGCTCGCCCAACACCCCACCCTCTACCCTCCAAAACCCTCAATTTGTTACTCAGAGTCCACAGTCTCTCATGGTTCATCGCCCCCTCCGATTTCCCCCCATTCACCCTTCCCTTCCTTCTCACAATGCCCTCCATGATTTTCTTTATGCTCCACACGTGAGACCATAAGATAATTGACTCTCTCTGCTTGACTTATTTCACTCCGCATAATCTCTTCTAGTCCTGTCTATGTTGATACAAAAGTTGGATATTCATCCTTTCTGATGGAGGCATAATATTCCATTGTATAGATGTACCACATCTTCCTTATCCATTCATCTGTTGAAGGGCATTTTGGTTCTTTCCACAGTTTGGCTATTGTGGCCATTGCGGCTATGAACATGGGGTACATGTGGCCCTTCTTTGTACTGCATCTGCTTCTTTGGGGTAAACACCGAGTAGTGCAATGGCAGGGTCATAGGGTAGCTGTATGTTTAATTTCCTGAGGAATTTCCATACTGTTTTCCAAAGTGGCTGCACCAATTTGCATTCCCACCAACAGTGGAGGAGGGTTCCCCTTTGATAGATACTTTTTTATTAGGAATATTGTTGTGGGTGAAATTAGGCTCATAAAAATAAAAGTCTGGGCTGGTGCCTGTTTGGACTTACTATTTATAAATTTGCAATAATAATAATAAGTGTACATTTATATAGTATTTTCTAGTATAAATAATACTTTTGCACATATTAACTCATTTTTAAAAATTAACAAGTTTATGAAGAAAACAGGTATTATCCTCTGCATTTAACAGATAAAAAAATGCTAGAGACATTATAGTTAGTGAGTATCAAGTTACAACATGGTCTGGTAAACCTGAAAACCCAAAGATCCACCTTAAGAGAATATTTTCTTTTATAGCATACTTTGAAAAAGGACAGATGGGATGCACAGAGGAAAAACTTTTGTTTAGGGTGGTGCATTAAGTTCCAATAGGGTGGTGTGTTCATTTCCTAGAGCTGTTATAACAAGTTACCATAAACTGGGTGGCCTAAAATAGCAGAAATCTATTGTCTCACAATATGAGAGGCTAGAAGTGTAAAATCAAGGTGTTGGCAAGGCCATGCTCTTTCTGAAATCTCTAGTGGAGTACTCTTCCTTGCCTCTTTCAGCCTCTTGTGGCTCCTAGAAATCCTTGGTGTTTCAAGGCTCCAATGCCTGTCTTTGTCTTCACGTGACCTTCCCTCTGAGTCTGTGTGTTTTCTCTTCTTATAAGGAAGGACAGCAGTCTTGGTTTCAGGGCCCAGATTAATCCAGTATGGCCTCAACATTACTAATTACATCTGCAAAGACCCTATTTCCAAATAAGGTGTTGGGATTCTGGGATTCTGGGTGGATATGACTTTTGTGGGGGACACCATTCAAGGCACTATAGATGGGAAGTACCAAACTGTAAATGACTCCCTTTCCTCTTCACCATCAGTTTCTATATATTCTTTAAAAGAGTAGGTATCACATTGAATACAATCTCTATAAAAATGCCATCAACACTTTTCACGGAACTTGAAGAAATAATCCTAAAATTTGTATGTAACCAGAAAAGACCCCAAATTGCCAAAGGAATGTTGAAAAAGAAAATCAACGCTTGTGGCATCACAATTCTGGACTTTAAACTCTATTACAAAGCTGTCATCAAGACAGTATGGTACTGGCATAAAAACAGACACATAGATCTATGGATCTGTTGTGGACCCTCAACTCTATGGTCAACCAATCTTCAACAAAGCAGGAAAGAATATCCAATAGAAAAAGACAGTCTCTTTAACCAATGGTATTGAGAAAATGAGACAGCCATATGAGAAGAATGAGACAGGACCATGTTCTTATACCATACGCAAAAATAATCTCAAAATGGGTGAAAAAACTAAATGTGACACAAGAATCCATCAAAATCCTAGAGAAGAACACAGGCAACAACTTCTTTGACCTCGGCCACAGTAACCCCTTTCTAGACACATCTCCAAAGGCAAGGGTGTATACAAAAGCAAAAATGAGGTATTGGGACTTCATCAGGATAAAAAGCTTTTGCACAGCAAACGAAGCAATCAACAAAACTAAAGGCAACCTACAGAATGGGGGAAGATATTTGCAAATGACATACCAGATAAAAGGTTAGTATCCAAAAATCTATAAAGAACTTATCAAATTCAATACCCAAAACTCAAAAATATCCAGTCAAGAAATGGGCAGAAGACATGTACAGGCATTTCTCCAAAGAAGACATACAAATGGCCAAGAGACACATGAAAACATGCTCAACATCATTTGGCATCATGGAAATTCAAATCAAAACTAAAATGAGATACCACATCACACTGACCAGAATAGCTAAAATGAACAACTCAGGAAACAACAGATGTTGATGAGGATGCAGGGAAAGGGGAACCCTCTTCCACTGTAGGTGGGAATGTAAGCTAGTATAGCCACTCTGGAAAACAGTATGGCAGTTCCTCAAAAAATTAAAAATAGAACTACCCTATGACCCAGGAATTGCACTACTAGGTATTTTTCAAGGTGACTTGAAGAGGCACCTGCACTCCAATGTTTATAGCAGCAATATCCACAATAGTCAAAATATGGAAAGAGCCCAAATGTCCATTGACAGATGAATGGATAAAGAAGATGTGGTGCACTGACACACACCGGCACACACAGATGCACATAGACACACACACAGGAATATTACTCAGCCATCAAAAAAATGAAATCTTACCATTTGCAATGACATGGATGGCACTAGAGGTTATTACGCTAAGTGAAATAAGTCAATCAGAGAAAGACAATTATCATTTGCTTCCACTCATCTGTGGTATTTAAGAAACGATCAAAAGGGAAGGGAGGAAAAAATAAAATATGATGAAATCAGAGAGGGAGACAAACCATAAGAGACTCCTAAACTCAGGAAACAAACTGAGGGTGGCTGGGAGGAATGGGGGGTAGGGATAGAGTGGCTGGGTTATGGACATTAGGGAGGGTATGTGCTATGGTAAGTGCTGTGAAATGTGTAAGCCTGATGATTCACAGACACGTACCCTGAGGCAAATAATACATTATATGTTAATAAAGAAAAAAACAAAACAAAACAAAAAACAGTAAACAAACAAATAAATAAATTAAAACCTTTAAAAAATGGGGAGGGGAGTATACGCAAATATGTATTTGCTTGAATATGGATAAAATATCTTTAAAAGGACACACAAAAACTTAGTAACATGGATTGCCATTGGGCAAGGGAACTGAATGGTGGGAGACACACAGAAAGAGGATTTTCACTGTATACCTTTTGTGCTTTTTGAATTCTAAGAATGTATTCCCTATTTAATAAGTTAATTGATTAAAATATCTCTCACACAGAGACACACCCATAAGCACACACACAGATCAAACAACATTTGTTATCACACCTCAGACCTAAAAAGATAAGTAAATTCCCAGCATGCTATGTTTTTGGCAACATTATCAGGCTACTGGGCCCTGGAAGTTAATGACATATGTTATAACTAGGGTAAGTAGAACTCATAAGCCAACATGTCTATCTTCTGAATTCCTAGCACTTACTATACACATTCATTGAATGAAAAAATTAAAAGTGAAAGATAAACTGCAAGTGAAACTGTAAATGGCCTTTGTGCATAACTTCAACTATTGATAAAGTAAAAATAAATATGGTGGTTAAAACTGGTACGCCTGGAGACTTGATTTCCACCACTCAGTTGTGAACCTGGTAAAGTCACTTAAACTAAGAGAGCTGGCTGTCACATTCGTAAATAGAGAGTGTGGACCAGATCATTTTTAATGCTTCTTCCAGGTGCATTTCTCCTAGAAGTATCCTAATTGCAACATTCTTCATCAGAGTGTATGACCAAGCTCTTTACTTTAGGGTTACATCTAAGTCTCCAGCGTCTTAGACTGGTGAAGATCCCAGAAAGTTCCCCTGCATTTCAGTCTGACTCTTTTCCTTTTTGTCTTAAAATATACCAAAATCTTTCTGTTAATCCAAAAAACCTCTTGGAAGCCAATAGTTCATCTAGCTACCTTCCTGCTTCTTCTCTGTATCTGCCAAATTTCTTAAATATGAGGTTTGTACCTGCTCCTCCCATGATTTAAAGCAACCAATACTTCTGTCTCTCTTATCAAGTTGAAATTTACATTATATAAAGTTAATCACTTAAGGTACAACTCAGTGGCATTTAGTACATTCACCATGTTGTCTAACCAACATGTCCATCTAGCTGTAAAATATCCTCATCACTTTCACATCAGACCTCATGCCCATTAGTCACTCCTCACTCCCTCCTCCCTTCAGCCTCTGCAATCATTTTCTATCTTCATGTCTCTATGGATTTAAGAATTCTGGATATTTCAAATAAGTGGAATGTGACCTGTGTAAACTTTGGTGTCTGGATTATTTTACTTAGCATAATTTTTTCAAGGTTCCTCCATGTGGTAGCATGTATCAATGCTTCATTTCTTTTTGTGGCTGATTAATATTCCATTGTATGCATATATCATATTTTGTTTATCTATTCATCCATTGGTAGACATTTGGATTGTCTCCACCTTTTAGTTGGCTATGATGAATAATACTGCTATGAAGGGGGCCTGGGTGGCTCTGTTGGTTGAGCAACTGCCTTTGGCTCAGGTCATGATCCTTGAGTTCCAGGATCGAGTCCCACATCGGGCTCCCAGCTCCACGGGGAGTCTGCTTCTTCCTCTAACCTTCTCTCCTTCTCACTTTCTCTGTCTCTCAAATTAATAAAGTCTTTTAAAAAAATAATACTGCTATGAACACTTGTATACACGCATTTGTGTGAATATCTGTTTTTGATTCTTTTGGATACATATTTAGAAGTGGAATTGATGGGTCATGTGATAATTCTATGTCTACATTCTTTGAAGAATATTTTGTGTCTCTTTTCGAAGCTCAAGGTGGAGACATTAATTATAGTCTCATTCATTCAATAAACAATTAGTAAGGGCCTCTTAAGATTAGGTCCTTTATTCAGACACTGGAAAATTTGAAAGTAAGATTTTGCCCCTTTGAGGGTTCTCATGGTCTGCCAGAAAAAGGCACATGGGGAAAGAAATAAAATGTAAACTGGATAATGTCTTTCTCATAATGAAAACCTTCCAGAAATTCATCATTACAACCAGAATATCTAAATTCCTTACTAGTGCTTTAGGGTTCTGCCTACACTATGACTTAATTTAATCTCCATGTAGAAAAACTCAGTCTGTTCTCTGTTGCATCCCAGCCCTTATTTATAAATTTATTTATTTATAAAGAAGGCCCTTATTTAAACATTTGTGAAATAAATAAATGTGTATCATTCTGGTTTCCCCTTGGCTTCCAGGCTCCAGCCTTTGTTTTATACATTGAATATGCTAACTCATTCCATGCGCAGTGCCTTTGTACTTTTACCGGTCCTTCTTGGAATGCTCATTACCCAGATCTTTGCATGGCTGTTTCCTTCTCATCATTCAGGTCCTCTTGACCACTCTGGTTAATAGATGCATCCCTTTCACATTATCCCATCCTATTTTCTTCATTGAAGTTAATAATTCCTGAAATTGTCTTGTTTACCTGCATATTTTCTTACATTCTCTCCTAAAATGTAGCTCCTGCTTGCATCATTTGTTGCTATATCATCTATACTTGCCACGTAGTAAGTGACTGTTAAATATTTGCTGACTGATGAATAATTACACTACAGTTTTGTCAAATACTAAAATGATGGTATATTCAAGGCACAGTGTTGGCGCCAAGAAAGGAGAGATCCTGGAGGGATTCTGTTTGAGTTTCTTGACATTTTTGAGTGTCTGGCTTCTAGTTTTCTACCTCCATGCCACCTTCACAGTTATCACAATCATGTCTATACCTCAAACTTACCTGTGTTCCATGCATTCTCCTTCATTTCCAATTACCTGGTAGAAATTTCCAATTTCTCATTCCCTAGTCCCAGCTGATTCATGATTTTTTTTTCTACAAACTTAGGATTTTAGGGCCTACTTTAACTACTCTATCTTCTTCATCTGTGACATCCATCCTGTCAAAACACCAGTTTCTTCAATGCTTCTCGTGTTATGTTCCATCCCCTAAGAGAATCAAATGATTTATCCAGATTTCAAACATGTCAGAGTTAGCCATATTGTGATCCTCAACAAATATGGCCTCTCCTTTACTACTGCATATCCAAATTTCCCTTATACCTGTATAAGGCCTTTGCTGACCATTGTTGTTCTCATTATTTGTCCTTCACCTGACCTCCTAAAGTCCATAATATTTATATATCTCTTTTTGGTACTTAACAAATATGATCTTGTTTAAATGAAATCATTCACTGATTTATCCCAATAGAACAGAAAATTCTTGAAGTGCAGGTTGTTTAAAACTTTTAAATAATATCCACAGCCTTATAACCAAAGCTATGTGCCTATCATACATACATAAATAATATCTTAATGGATAAATAAATACAGATATTGAGAAACTATGACAAAATCTCTCATGAGCTAGGAAACAGATTTTCAGAGAGGTTAAAAATAGAGATTATTTATATCTTTGTTTCCTATACATCTTTTTTTGTAGTATTCCCCAAACTGGCTGCACATTAGAATCACATGGGAAGCTTTATGTCATAGAGTTTCTGCTTAGCTGGTCTAGTTTGGAGCATCACTGTTATGTGAAAACTCCCTGTGTAATTCCAATGTACAGAACCACTGGGCAAGACTTTCAGTACCAACCATGTTCTATAAATATCTAATAATATATTTCTATGGTGTTTTTCTTTTTTCCTTGAGTTTGTGGGCTTTATGTATGACAAGTTTAGATATTATATCAAATCACTTATGACCTACACAGTACAGCAGGAATACTGCTGAAATGGGAACTTTCAGTTTAGAATAATCTTAATACGGGTGTTTGGGGAAAACCGTAAGACATCTGTTGATAATACTGAAACAACAGAAAAGGGGCAGACACTATCTGTTGGCCATTCAATAACATTTACAGCTTTTCTTTCTGGTTTACAAGGTTCAGATTTTGTTTAGGTGGCAATGTGCTCTTCCTTGCAGGATGGATCATGATTGGCCTAAACCTATCTGGCAATACCATTTTCCTTTTTTTGGTACTCACCTTCCCAGCCACTGAAGCTAAGGTGGCCAAAAAAGTCATAGCCAATGATATTTTTGGACAAGTCTACTGATGGGCTACTGGAAAATAGTTTGCTTTTTATTTTTTAAACATAATGTGTTTATTTATTTGAGAGAGAAACAGAGATAGCGAGAGAGAGAGCACAAGCAGGAAGGAAAGGGAGAAGCAGGCTCCCCCGATCTTGATCCCATGTCTTAAGGATCATGACCCAAGCTGAAGGCAAACAATTAATCGACTGAGCCACCCAGGCACCCCAAGAGTTTGCTTTTTAAAAAAGAGACTGTACTGGGCTTATGTGTACCACCTATTTTCAGTTCCTTTTCTGACTGTATACTTTCTCAGTCATCACTATAAAGTTACAAGCACAGGAACAAAAAGTCAATATACTGAAGACGGCAGAACAGAAGGACAAAAGGGTTTTGAGTTTGTGATAATAATATTCTTGAGTGTTTGGAGCTACTAACATCCTAACATTTTCTCACTCTGTGAGAGTAAATGTCTTACATACTAAACTAATAAAGGTTGAGTTTTTTGTTATTTACTGCCAGAAGCATCCCAAGTTGTCTTAGTCTGCTTGGGCTGCCATAACAAAAGTATAGATTGGTGACTTAAACAATAGAATTTGTTTTCTCACAATTCTGGAGGCTAGAAGTCCCAGACCTAGTTACAGCAGGTCTGTTCCTGGTGAGGGTTCTCCTCCTGGCTTGAGGTGGCTGCCTTCTCAATGTATTTTCACACGGCCTTTCCTCAGTATTTGTGTGGAGAGAGAGAACAAGGTCTCTTGTGCTCCTTCTTTTTTTTTTTTTTTTTTACAGATTTTATTTATTTATTTGAGAGAGAGAGAGAAAATGAGAGAGAGCACGAGAGGAGAGGAGAGAAGGTCAGAGAGAGAAAAAAGCAGACTCCCCATGGAGCTAGGAGCCCAATGCAGGACTTGATCCCAGAACTTCAGGATCATGACCTGAGCCGAAGGCAGTTGCTTAACCAACTGAGCCACTCAGGTGGCCCTCTTGTGCTCCTTCTTATAGGGACACAAATCTCATCATGAGGAATCTACTTTTGTGACCTCATCTGAGCCTAATTACTGCCCAAAGGTTTCATCTCCAAATATCATCACATTGGAAGTTAGGATTTTAACATAAGGAAGTTTGGGGCAGGGGACACAAATATTCTGTCCATATACCTACTGTTAAAAGATTCCTCTGTTCGCAGTAGGAATACTGTTAGCCTATGAACATGTTCAAGGTAAAAGAAAAGCCTCGTGTATGTTTTTAATGGTATTCTTCAGAGTTCAGTTGAAAATTACAGAATTACCATAAAGGAGATCACCTAACACATAAAATATGGCAAAAATACAAAATATACCTCCTCAAAACTATAAAACAATTTCAAAAGTAGAAATCATCTATGTATTCGCTAAATATTTACGGAATGCCTACTATGTGCATTGTGCATTTGGGGGATTTAAAGGTGAAAATTTCAGGGTTCCAGACTTGTATAATCTATTTAGGAGAGATAAGAGAAACATAAATGACTGGTGAAGAAAGACTATAATACTCATCCTACCGAGATACAAAGTGCTGCAGAAGTTCAGTGTTAGGAGAAGGAACTTCATCAAAGAGGTCAGATTTGGCACGTCCCTTAGGTTAGCAGGAGAATCTCTATAGAACCAGATGTGAACTTCTGAAGGGAGCCACATGAGTACATTTTCTGGACTGTCTTTTCTCAGAACTGATTCTCTTGCTGAAAATGGATAGCTGATCAACTTAGTCATGAATCTGGGGCTAAGTTTTAATCCTGCCCTTGCTGGTGAAGAGGAATTAATAATGACCTGAAGGAAAAGTTTCACTTTTAGCTAGGGTCCTAACATTTTTAGGATAATATTATTTAGGAACCTGGCAAAGTAATTAACCTGCAGCTTGTGTTAATACACTTATAAAACATAAAACCCTTGTTTACTTTATCACTAGGTTCATCATCAGTACCCTTAACTACTGGGGACATAGGTGCTTCAGTCTTTAATGAACTGTTGGGAAAATTGATGGAATTATGAAGGCCAATAAATTGTTTGGCCCTTTAAAGAGAGCTAATGGAAGGTTGTGACACTCTAGATTACACAGTCTCTTCCAAACTTTCATTCATCTCTATCATGTACACCAATGCTACTCTAGCCAGCCCATCTCTAACATTTGCAGAAACTGTGGTGAGAGCTTAAGTGGAGGTCTACACACCATACGTCTAAATATTTAAATATTTAAAATTTACATATCAAATGATTGTATAAAACAGGCTCCACCTTCCTACTTTGACAAATATATGCCTTTATTAACACCCTGGAAGGCCAGGTTCTAGTGAGGAGTACACAGACTTTAGAGGAGTCCTGTGTGGGGAATTAGTGCACGGTCTTCAGACCTCAACCCATTTCCCTGCTCTTGCCACCCTGGCTTTGTCTCTAACTATGAATGATTTCATGCATACATGCAGAACTTGTGTTCTGCCTACACATCAAACATCCATCCCCACTTCTGTAAAGTCACCCCTTGGGCTTGGTAGTACAGACCGAGAGGATGGCCCTAGGGAAGAGTCCTGTGCAAGTCTTAAAGGTGCAATTAAAATTCTAGAGAGCTGGTTGTAGAGTGTGGTCTAGAGGTGGGGAGGGCTGGTAAGTGATGAATGAGTATCCTCCCTTGATCTCATGGACTCCTCAAACAATGGGAAGGGATGAGATGCAGCCAGGATAAAGTCAGAGCAGAGAGCCCTCTGATATGCACCCCAGCACTCTTTCCTCTGTTGCTTGTTAGCAGTGAGAACTTGTGTGAGTTCTTTAAACTATATGGGTCTCAGTTTCCTGATCTGTACAAGGGATCATAAAGCTGCTGCTCCTGCTACTACACCAAGGTTGCTGAAAGGTCTAAATAAACTTAATGATGTATATACAAGTGCTTTGTAAAGGTGCTATACACTCGTAATGTATTGCTGTTATGCTGGTCTTTGTTTGCTTGCTTGTTTTCCATTGTACCATGTACTAAATCAAAGGGCAAAGCAGCTGCTGTTGTGCACATGCTCTCATGTTCTCATTAACATACAACCAAAGAAGCAAACATGGAGAGTGGATGACAAAGGAGGCAAAGGTTATTAAATATCTTTCAGATTTTATGTTTCCTAAACATGCTGCCTGATTCTTCCAGGTCCAGATTGATTTCTTTAAGACCCTGAGTTTGTGGACATGTGCTAATTTGCATGGTTGATCTAGGCTCCCAGATTGATGGTAGGTAAGGGACATTACTCTTCAGCTGTAAAGCAGGGTAACTCCTGCATTAAGCAGGAAGCAGACGGATATCTCATCGGTTCAGCCAGCACAGAAAATGCAGCGTACCTTTGTGGCAAAAGCAGGCTACTGAATGAGCGGGGTGTGCCGGGGAATGAATTACACCCTCAGCTTCTGCATCCATAAAAATGAGGCTGTTCTGGGGTCAGGCGGGTGGGTGATGTGTCATGGAGGCAGGTTAAACTGATTCGACCCTCCGGCTCCCTGATTTGAAGCTGACAAAAGGGGCTGTGCTGTGGCTCTGGGCTTAGAATGATCTTACTATCGTCTCTGGCCATTTTGAACCAGGGAAGACTCTGGATTTCTCTTTCTTAGAATTATGTTTCCTTTCTTCTTTAAAAAAAAAAGGAAAGGAAAGGAAAGAAAAGAAAAAAAGCCCATCTCATTCCTATCTGTATAGAAATCCAAATCAGTGTTGTTCTCGGGGTAGATATTTTGGTATGTGTGGGGCAAAACCCTCATAATCTTTATCCCGTTTTAGCATCTTACTAAATAGAACAAATTGTGCTATTTGTTTTTTTTTTTTTTTTTTTGCTTTTCAAAAGCAATTACTTTCCTGTCATTTTTAGACATGCAAGCAGAAGAGGCTGCCTTGATTACCCATCTTTCCTCCCCTCCCCCTTTCAAGTCCTCTGGCTTCTGCACTGCTAGGGAAGGATTCAATTAAATGAAGTGTCAATGTAACTACAATGGTTTCAGGTCAGAGACGTCAGTAAAAAGCTGTGGAGCTGGGCTGCCCCTGTGTATGTAAATGTATATATTTATACCAGGGACGTCAACTTTCAGGACTCTCCTCCACAGCTCTTCCCTGATCAAAGATGATTGCTGAGGCAATTACTGCAAAGGAAAAGAAAATCAGGGCCTTTCCCTCATCCTTGTGCTGTCGGAGTTTAATTGCTTGGAATAATGGAGCAGGAGTCCCTTCCCTTTGCACACGGCCACACTTAGGCACACACAAACTTTCATGCATGGCTGTGCCAACGCACAAACCCACGTGATCACAATGCAGGAAAACATGCATGAGCCCCCTAGTTCTGATGCACATCCATGTACACAGGGTTGCCAGCACCACAAAGAAAAACACTGCACTCTCAGGCTAATTCAAGAAAAGCAATGCACAGTATCTGGCTCACAATAAAAACCTTGTTTTTATCTTCCTTATGAAAGATTTAATTTTTATTCCCTTACCAAAAGAGAGAGCTAAAGTTAAAAAAAGAGAGAGAGAATAGAGCGAGAAGTCACAAGAACAAAATACACAAATACTTCAAACTCCTTTTGTTGTTTAATTCTTCTCTACACACAGTCACAGAAGTCCTAGGTCTCCATACAAATACTTCACACATTAAAACCTCTCCCAGACCCTTTTTGCTTTGTGTAGGCAGTTACAAGGACAAGCTGAGTATTTAGTGCTATTCATTGCGTTCTAGGCTCTTCTGTTTTGTTCTCCTAAGACACAAAGAGGATTCTAACTTGCATCAACAAATACAAGGAATGACATTCAGATGCAGAGAATTTGAGCTTTCCCTCTAATTAGTTCTGCTGTGTCCAGGCACTGGGAGTGCACACAGCTTCGAGCTAGGGTGAGTCCCTGGTCATACGTACAACACAGGCTCTAAAGCATCCATATGGCAGCTATAGTTTTTCATTTTAAGCTCCCGAGGGCTATCAGAGATTAAATATTATTATTTGGTCTAATTGGTTCCTCCTTTGATGGCAAAAGAGTAAAGACAGGGAAAAAATACCCTCACAAACCCCGTCATCAACACAAAGACATGCTGCAGACGCTTGGCTTTGTGTTAAAACCACTGCAAGTTTTCCTTTTTCTTTTATAGATTAAAGTGTTGAGGCTGTGTGCTTGAAGCACATGTCCATCTTTTCTAGGACATTTGAGAATGCACACAGCTTTTCAGAAAAGGGAATTTAGATTTTGTTTTTTCAACAGTTATAATTGTTGAAACTAAGAAAAAATCTTTTTCTGAAAATTTCAGAAAATGGTGGTGGTAGGTAACAAAGTATAGGCCAAAAAGGATCCCAAAGCACCTTATTTTATAGGTTTGGAGGTAAAATGTGACCATGTGGGAAGGGTCCTTGAATATGCCAAATGTTACAACTGAACCACTGATAATGTCTGATATTTTCATTTTGTTTGTTTTCCTTGTTCTGATTCCTAACTGAACTTGGGGTTTGGATTTTATAGTTCTGATTCTCTTCTCTAATGACTCTCAGTACGTCTTTACAAACATCTGTACCTCTAGGTACAGCCTCCCTGCTGCACTGATGTTAATAAGCTCAGACTCTGCCTGGCCCTCCATGTTAAGTCTAATAGGAGAGACAGAAACATAAACGGACAATTTGAATATGGGATAAAGGCTATGACAAAGGTAATGAGAGAGTACCCAGGAGGGGCACAAAACCTATTTGGGAGGGGAGGAAAAGACATGGGATCCTGTTCTGGAGGAGATGATTCCTGGACCAGAATTAGCCAGCAGGGTATCAGTTGTAATGCCCGAAGCAGCCAAAGTCACCTTGCATTTGAAATTAATTTTTTTCAAGTGATTTGATCTTTTTAACCATCATTTGATGGGAAGCCCAATGTTCTTTTGCAGAATTTTGTAAACTCCTGGATTCAAGTGGCTTTTAGTCCAGTTCCTATTGCATATTTGTCGTAGGCATTAAACTTCCTTTGGTCTGTTCCTTCCCTCTGGTTTTATCAATCCTGGTGTGGTACTTGGTACTACAAAAGTACTAGACCCTTGGTTTGTATAAACAACTCACACAGGTATTTGTGTGAAGACCTTGAATTTTGGAAGGATGGAATTTTCCATTACCCTATTCTTAGCTCTTTCTTGGTTTTCCAACTCCTTGTCTTTCTTTCTGCAGTTCCTTCTCTCAGACTCCTCCCTCAGCAGCTCAGCTGTATTACTTCATTCTGGCAAGCAATAGTGTTTTCTACCTCCTTCACTGCTACAGCCTGCCTCTGTATGCCCAACACGCATATCCACTGTCTTTTAGAAACACGCTTACATATGTAGACTGTCTCTCTCTCTCTCTCTGTCCCCTGGCAGAGGATTTGAAATTTAAGGATTTTCCTTCTTCCTCCTCTACTTGTCTCTGCAGAGATGGATTTCCTAATGCTGAGGATTATGGAATCTCTCTTCATTAACTCCCCAACAAGGTTGGGTCATTCCACAGTTACTGTGCATCAACAGTGTGCCTGGCTCTATTTTATAGGCACTGGGGACACAGCAAAAAATAAAAAGAATCCTTGCCCCAACAGGGTAAGCATTAGTTCCTAATACCTTGTCCTCCTGTTTTTCCAGGAGGTAAAATGCTTTTCATAAATGTTTGCTGGGTGAGAGTTCTCACTCAACTTTCTTCTCCTGCCTTATCTCTATTTACCCCACTTCACCAACCTCGTGTTCCAGTCTACTGTCGACTCTCCAAAGGCCACCAGTCCATTCCTGCTGCTAGACTTTGCAAGGGGTATTTTTTTTAATAAAGATTTTATTTACTTATTTGATAAGAGAGAGAGAGATCACAAGCAGGCAGAGGGGCAGGCAGAGAGAGAGAGAGAGGAGAACCAGGCTCCCTGCCGAGCAGAGAGCCCCATGCGGGGTTCGATCCCAGGACCCCTGAGATCATGACCCTAGCCTAAGGTAGAGGCTTTAACCCACTGAGCCACCCAGGCGCCCCTGCAAGGGGTATTTTTAAAGCTAACATTTATTGTGTTCTTCTCCTGAGCTTTGCAAAGTGCTTTATATTCGTTCTTTCATGTAATCCTCACACAAACCCAGTGAAGTAAATAATATTAGTTTTGTGTTATAGATGAATAAATAGGGGCTTAAAGCAGTTACTTTTTTTTTTGCTCAATAGTTGGTCTCTCCCTATTAAAATCCTACCCACCCGTAATATCCAATTCCATATCACATGCTCTCTCCCACCTTTGAAATTCCACATCACTGTTTCATCAGTGACTAGCCTAATTTACTAATGTATTAAAAAAACATTTTTTACTATTAGACTATAAACTCTTTAATAGTAAGGGCTGGATACAGATCATACTTGGATCTGCTCTTTTCTTTACATAAGGAAGCACCAGTAAATATTTTTTAAAGATTTTATTTATTTATTTGACAGAGAGAGAGCGCGTGCAAGCAGGGGGAGGAGCTGGCAGAAGGAGAGAGAGAAGCAGGCTACCCATTGAGCAGAGAGTACGATGCGGGGCTCAATCCCAGGACCCCAGGATCATGACCTGGGCTGAAGGCAGACACTTAACCAACTGAGCCACCCAGGCGCCCCAGTAAATATTTTTGAATTAATTTAAATTAAATAATCATAGCAAATGGCTTATCTCAAAAAGGAGCTGAAGGTCACTCAAATTATCTGTATCTATGAGAAAGTTCAAAATACTATTTCGGATAGAGCCAGGATTTTGAAATAAGTTTAAATAATATTATATAATATTTGCATAGTGTGAATTAACATGGCTCTAAAATATTTGAGACCATTCTGCATTATGGCAGGAATAGAATAATATTGCAGAAGATAAAAAACTAAAAACAAAAGCTAAGCCAATTTTAGAATCACTAAATAATGAGGGGGCTTACAGCTGCTACTATAAACAAGTTAATTATGTTTCAGTACAGAAAAGTTTGAGAGAGGGAACACAAGCAAGGGGAGTGGGAGAGGGAGAAGCAGGCTTCCCGTCCAGCAGGGAGCCCGATGTGGGGCTCAATCCCAGGACCCTGGGATCATGACCTGAGCCAAAGGCAGACGCTTAACAACTGAGCCACCCAGGTGCCCCCAGTACAGAAAAGTTTTATACATTGCCTAGACCAGAAAAGACTTGTAGCTAGAAGAGAGAACCTGTTCCAAGCGCTCAAGGTCTATACTTAGTGGAGCTAAAGACAGTGGTTATTTGTGCACGTGTTCAATTTTCTTCTTTTTGTTCCCTGACAGCGTATCTATGACAAAGTGTTTTCTCAAGGGTGTCAAGAACCCATATAGAATTCCACTTTAGGTAAAGGCTAGAAGGAATTATAGGTGTTGAATCCATTTTTTGGGGGTAAAGCTAAAGTCTGTCTATTTCTCCTTTATGCCACATAATCAATATTTATTTTGTATAGCTACAGATCACAGGTAGAATAGATAGATACCAATGCGTAATATAGGTGAAGATATGAGGAAATAAAGATAAAAAAGAAAAGAGAAACTTGACTCCTGGATTAGAAGAATATTAAATGGAAGTGGTAGAATATGGACAGCAGGACTTAATAAAGAGAATATAGTTCATTTTTACTGAGGCTATTACTCATTTCAAAAAAACGGCTTTGCCTCATTGATTTTCACTGGTCATTGAGTCATCTATTTGCTGGCTGGTACTTTGGCTCTTTTTTTTAATGTCTTTATTCAGCTGCTTTGAACCTCTGTGATTTTGCGTTATGTGTTGCACTAATCAAATGCCATATCGAGCAATGTTTTCATTATGAAATGTGGTTAAAACAGTCTCATAAAAAGGATGTAATTTGTATGCAGTCAGGAAAAAGCTTCCATGTAAGATTTCTCAACCACACAGATGATGACCTTTATGAAGGGTACTCAAGACTTTCTAGCAAGTTTTCAGTTTATTTTAACCTCATTGTGCTGGGCACTTTCCATTTGTCCTTCCAGATTTACTCTACATCCTCCTTCACCTGGATTGTGCTGAAGCTGATCTTTATGAACTGATCAACTGGCCCCCCTGCCTCTGCCTTCCATTGATTTAGTTAAATGGGATCAGTGGGAAAATGGAGATCCACTCCCTCTCTGAAGATCAGTTGAAGGCTGCTGTGTTCTTTGACTGAACATTGCAACTCTTCCCAAACGTCCTCTCTATACAATTCTCTCTCCTTTCTCACCTTCAAGGTCAGGGGTGGTTACAGCTCCCCTGTTCTGTTACTAGCTCCTGGACACTGCACGATCCCTTGTTATTTCTTCTTCTTCTTTTTTAATGTCTATTTATGTCTTCTGTCCATATTTTTTTACATCTTTTATTTAAATTCAATTTAACATATACTGTTCTATCAGTTACTGGGGTAGAATTTAGTGATTCATCAGTTGCATATAACACCAGTGCTCATCATATAAAGTGCCCTCCTTAATGCCTATCACTCAATTACCCATTCCTGCTACCCATCTCGCCTCCAGGAACCTTCAGTTTTTTCCCTACAACTCAGCATCTCTTATGGTTTGTCTCCCACTCTATTTCCATCTTATTTTATTTTTTCTTCCCTTCCCCTGTGTTCATTTGTTTTGTTTCTTAAATTCCACATGAGAGTCTCCTGGGTAACTGAGTTAGTCAGGCATCAGCCTTCAGCTCAGGTCATGATCTCAGGGTCCTGGGATCCAGCCCTGCATTGGGCTCCCTGATCAGTAGGGAGTCTGCTTCTCCCTTTCCCTCTACCCTTCCCCCTGCTTGTGTTGTCTCTCTGTCACTGTCTCTCAAATAAATAAATAAAATCTTTTAAAAAATTTTACATGAGTGAAATCATATAGCATTTGTCTTTCTCTGACAGATTAATTTCCCTTAACATAATACCCTCTAGTTCCATCCATGTCATTGCACAAGTCAAGATTTCATTCTTTTTGATGGCTGAGTAATATTCTAGTGTGTGTGTGTGTGTGTGTGTGTGTGTGTGTGTGTGTGTGTATGGAATTAGTGTCTTTATAAGAAAAAGAATGAGCATGTACCAAGGAAAGTTCACGTGAGCATACAACAAGAAAGTGGCTGTCCACATGCCAGGAAATAGGTCCCTACTAGACATTGAATCTGCTGGCACCTTGATCTTGGATTTCCCAACCTCCAGAACTGGGAAATAAGTTTATGTTGTTTAAGGTACCCAGTCTTTAGTATTTTGTTATAGCAGCCTGAGCAGAATAAGATAACACCTCTTCCCTAGTTGTGACAACCAAAAATGTCTCCAGACATCTCCAGATGTCCTGTGGGGGCAAAAACATCCCCAGTTTGACAACCACTGATCAAAGTTTCAGATAAATTGTTGCAAAATTATAACTATGATAAGTACTCCCTGCCTTAGTAAATGGTACTGCTGAATGCCTGGGGCCATAAATTTCTTGATTCCTCTCTTTCTTTCAAACCCACATCTAATTTATCATCAAGTATTCATCAACAAAAAAAGTTTATTCATCAACAAAATGTATCCTTATTCTGATTCTTTCAACTACCTTCACGGTTAACATCCTAGTTTAAGCCACTATCATTTCTCATCTAGATACTATAATACCTTCCTATATGGCATCTCTGTTTCCACTTTTGCCCCTCCTCTGCTCTTTTCCCCACATTGTAGCCAGAATTGGCCTTTTATAATGTAGATCAGATAATGACATTCTATGTTCAAAATTCTCTAATAAATCATTACTCTTAGAATAAAATATATGTCCTTACATGGCCTGCATGGTTCTAAATGGCCCCATATTATTTAGTCCCTGACTACCTCTCTGAACTCATTTTCCACTGCTCTTCCCCTTACTCACTTCACTTCAGCCATACCAACCTCCTTTCTGTTTCTTAAATATGCCAAACACACACCTGTCTTTGAGCTTTGTACTTGCTGTTCTTTTAGCCAATTTTTTTTTTTTTTCTATGTGAACTGTCTGGTCACACACTTTACCTAATTTTCTGTTGGGTTGATGGTCTCTGAGCAGAGAACCTGCTTCACCCTCTCCCGCCTCCTATTACTCTGACTGCTTATGAGCACTCTCTCTCTGTCAAATGAATAAGTAAAAAATTTAAAAATAAATAAAATAAAAATAATAAAATTTTGAATTTGACAAACAACTGCTATGTGAATACCACTAGGATTTGGTACCTTTCTGACCTCAGCTTCTACTATTCTCTCTATGGTTCTCCCATTCCAGTCACCTGACCTCCTTCTGTTTGATGAATAGAATAATCCTGCCTCAGAATCTTTGTATTTACTGTATCCTGTGCCTGGAATGCTCTTCCTTTGACTATCTATACAGGTGTCTTCCATTTAATCAACTTCTAAGTGACATCTTCCCTGATCACCCTACCTAAAATTTCAATACTTCTCCACCAAAGTTTCCTATTCTTCCTTAATTTATTTCTTCTCCTTAGCCCTTATCATTATCTAACATATGAATATTTTTTACTAATTTGTCATTATATCTTTTTTCACCTCCATTAGAATATAAGCTCCAAGAAGGCAAGGATTTTTGCCTGTTGTATTCACTGCTCTATCCCTGAAGAACAGTACCTTGTTTATAGTTGGTACAAAAACTCTTTTATGAATTAAGAACAACAACAAAAAAAGGAAAGATAGATTCTTTGACCTTCTTTGAGTTTATACTCTCACTGAAAAGAACAGCTGCAAATACTCATCCATATATAGAACAACTAAAGATATATATGTCTAGTGATAATGGAATGGAGTATGTAGAGTAATATATGGAGAGATTAGCAATTTTGCTCTGGAATTAGTTAATGGGGAGGGTTGACTCCTGAATTGGATCTTAAGATATTAATGAACCTGGACTGGAACAAAGAATTATGAAAGTATAAAAGTATTCCAGAAAGAGAAAATAAGGTAAGTGGGATTAGATATACCAATCAAGCTGTTCTGGTTGGAACAGAGGGACCAGGTAGAAAGTAGAATTAAGTTTTAGATAAAAGAAATAATTAAGTTTAGATAATACCTGAGTATTTCAATCAAGGTCCCAGCAAGGAACAGCTGTCATATTCAGAATAAGAATTTAAAGAGGGCTTACTTAAGCAACTACTTACAAATATTTTGGCACGGGGCAAGAAATAGCAAGGGAGAGTCAACCAGGAAATTAAAGAAGAATTTTAAAAATACATGGAAGCAAATGAAAATGAAAACACAATAGTACAGAACTTTGGGGATGCAACAAAGGCAGTCCTCAGAGGGAAGTATATAGCAATACAGGCCTTCATCATGAAATAAGAAGAGTCTCAAATACACACTTAAGGAGCTGGAAAAAGAACAACAAAAAAACCTAAATCCAGCAAGAGAGGAGAAATAATAAAGATTACAGAGATTAGAGGGAAATCAATGCTATGGAAATCAAAACAAAATAGTAGAACAGATCAAGGTAACCAGGAGCTAATTCTTTGAAAGAATTAATAAGACAATAAACCCCTGGCCAGACTTATTAAAAAGAAAATAGAAAGGACTCAAATAAGTAAAATCATGAATGAAAGAGAAGAGATCACAACCAACACTAAGAAATACAAACAATTATAAGAGAATATTATGAGCAATTGTATGACAACAAATTAGGCAATCTGGAAAAAATGGATAAATTCCTAGAAACATAAACTACCAAACTGAAACAAGAAGACATAGAAAAGCTGAACACACCCATAATCGGCAAAGAAATCAAGTCAGTAATCAAAAATCTCCCATGGCCAGATGGCCTCCCAGGAAAATTCTATCAAACATTTAAAGAAGAATTAATACCTATTCTTCTGAAGCTGTTGCAAAAAATAGAAGTGGTAGGAAAACTTCCAAACTCTTTCTATGAGACCAGTGTTACCTTGATCCCAAAACAGACACATAAATCAATGAAACAGAATAGAGAGCCCAGAAATGGACTCTCAACTCTATAGTAAGCCAATCTTCGACAAAGCAGGAATATCCAATGGAAAGAAGACAGTCTCTTCAACAAATCGTATTGGGAAAATGGGACAGCCACATACAAAAGAATGAAACAGGACCATGTTCTTGTACCATATGCAAAAATAATCTCAAGATGGATGAAAGACCTAAATGTGAGACAGGAATTCATCAAAATCCTAGAGGAGAACACAGGCAACAGCCACTTTGTCCTTGGCTGCAGCAACTTTTTGCTAGACATGTCTCCAAAGGCAAGGGAAACAAAAGCAAAAATGAGCCATTGGGACTTCTCAGGATAAAAAGCTTTTGCACAGCAAAGGAAACAATCAACAAAGCTAAAGGCAACCTATAGAATGGGGGAAGAAATTTAAAAATGATATACCAGATAAAGGTCTAGTATCCAAAATCTATAAAGAACATATCAAATTCAATACCCCAAATCCAAAAAATCCAGTCACCAAATGGGCAGAAGACATGAACAGGCATTTCTCCAAAGAAGACATACAAATGGCCAAGAGACACATGAAAAATTGCTCAACATCACTTGACGTCAGGAAAATCCAACTCAGATCTACAATGAGCTACCACCTCACACCAGTCTGAATGGCTAAAATGAACAAGTCAGGAAACAACAAATGTTGGTGAAGATGCAGGGACAGGGGAACCCTCTTCCACTATTGGTGGGAATGTAAGCTAGTATAGCTACTCTGGAAAACAGTATGGCAGTTCCTCAAAAAATTACTACTCAGCCATCATCATGCCCCACCCCTCTAGCAACCCTCATTTTATTTCCCATGATTAAGAGTCTCTTGTGGTTTGTCTCCCTCTCTGGTTTTGTCTTGTTTTATTTTTTCCTCTCTTCTCCTATGATCCTCCATTTTGTTTCTTAAATTCCACAAATCAGTGAGATCATATAGTAATTGTCTTTCTCTGATTGTCTTACTTTGCTTAGCGTTATACCCTCTAGTTCCATCCATGTCATTGCAAATGGCAAGGTTTCTTTTTTTTTGATGGCTGAGTAGTATTCCATTGTATATATACCACATCTTCTTTATCCATTCATCTGTCGATGGACATTTGGGCTTTT
>CM052803.1:37381910-37429882 GCA_028533885.1 Nasua narica | reverse complement strand
GACAATTATCACATGATCACTCTGATATGAAGAATTTGAGAGGCAGGGCAATGGGGTTATGGGGGGGGGTGAGGAAGAGAAATGAACCAAGATGGGATGGGGAAGAGACAAACCATAAGAGACTCCTAAACTCACGAAACAAACTAAGGGTTGCTGGGAGGGGGGAGGGTATGGATATGGACATTGGGGAGGGTATGTGCTATGGCAAATGCTGTGAAATGTGTAAGCCTGATGATTCACAGACATGTACCCTGGGGCAAATAATACATTATATGTTAATAAAAAGTTAAAAATAAAATAAAATAAAATAAAATGATCTTTTTGGAAAAAAAAGAAAGATCTTTTTACTGTAAAATTATGCTTCCATTCCTGAGATAAACTCATTTAAAATATATACGTGCATGCCTGTACATGTGTGTGTCACTGGCTTTCTAAATTTTTAATATTTTTGTTTTTGTAACCTTAAAAAACAATATTTAATAATTTTAATGCTATATTATCATTAAAATGACAATAGCTAATATTCATTAAACCCTCTCTCAATGTCAAGCAGAGCTTGCACATGTATCATCTTATTTTCCACAACCTTATGAAAATGGAAAAATCATTATTTTCATATTAAAAGAATCTAACACTTAGAAAAGTTAAAATGACAACCAAAATATATAAATTGGCAAGCGCATTTCTCTGACAAATTATATAATATTTAATTCACAAAAAGATGTTTAAAAAACATTTGTCATAATAGACGAGACTGGGTGTGTTCAGGGTGGTATGGAAATAGACAAAATATTTGTCATGAAAGTCCAGAGCATGTCATGTAAAACAAAAACTGTTGCTCTATGGCTCTATATCCCCTCACTACATTTTTGTATGCTGAGTCCTTTGTATATCCTTGATCTTGAGTTATTTGATTATACATCATTTCCATGATGATTAGGTATCACTAGTCAATTGCTTTTCCAATTTCAATGTGATTTTGAATATTTATGTATATTTTGTTACCATTTTTAAGCAGATTTTTTAAAAAGTGAAAAGTAGTCTATAAATTATAACAGAATACAGCAGCCTCTTCCCCCATTCCATCTCTCCTTAACTCCAAGTTGCACTCTTTAGACTGAATCACTTTCAATTTTTTTTATTATGTTGTTAGTTACCATATAGTACATCATTAATGTTTGATGTAGTGTTCCAAGATTCATTGTTTATGTATAAACATTCATGGTGTTTATGTATAACACCCAGTGCTCCATGCAATATGTGCCCTCCTTAATGCCCACCACAGGCTCACCCATCCCCCAACCCCCTCCCTTCCAAAACCCTGTTTGTTTCTCAGAGTCCACAGTCTCTCACAGTTTGTCTCCCCCTTCGATTCCCCCAATTCACTTTTCCCTTCCTTCTCCTAATGTCCTCCATGTTGTTCCTTATGTTCCATAAGTACATGAAACCATATGATAATTGACTTTCTCCGCTTGACTTATTTCGTTCAGAATAATCTCCTCCGGTCCCATCCACTTTGATGCAAAAGTTGGGTATTCATCCTTTCTGGCTGAATAATATTCCATTGTATATATGGACCACATCTTCTTTACCCATTTGTCTGTTGAAAGGCACCTTGGCTCTTTCCACAGTTTGGCTATTGTGGACATTGCTGCTAGGAACATTAGGGTACATATGGCCCTTTTTTTCACTACATCTGTATCTTTGGCATAAATACCCAGTAACCACTTTCAAATTTTAGCTGTTTTCTATGGTATTTGTCTTCATATTTCCAAATAACATGCTGGTATTTGCAACATCTTGACATTTTTCTGTTGTGGGCATGACATCCTGAATTTGTAAAGTGGAAAATGAGGATTTAGCTCGCTTACACTTCTACATTTGGCTGTGCACAGACTTCCTTGTACATATACATCCCTTTCATCCATCCTCCAATACGGTTATGGAACAATTTCTTACTAAAACATTATTCAGTGACACATTAATATGACTATGGGATATTTATTCACAGCTGAGTCATATGGTATACTATGATTTTATTTCTACAACTTTTTGTTTTCCCAGGATTAAGCAATCTCATGATTTTTTCTCTGCTTAGTTTTCAATAACAGTCTGCTCTCAAACTTGGACAGAGCTGTAACTTTCTTCCCTAGTAGGTCAAATATGTCAATTTCCCTATCTGTTTCATTTCTTCTGGAACCCTCTGGCCTTCTTGCTCCAATCTGGACTAATTACCACAAAGCTGTCATCTTGAGAATTCTGTTGGATTAGGTTTATTCAAACCTCTGTATTTTTACTTGTTTTTGTCTATGTTAGCTATAGATAACTGAGAGAAGTCTTCAAAAAAATCTCCCACTCTGATAAAAGATTGGTTAATTTCTTTTGAACAAAGAAGTAAATTACCCTTGTGGTTGAGTCTGAATACTTTTTTGCTCTTGTATCCCATGTCTTCCTCATTCTTATATTCCTTTTGTTTTGCTGCTGTATGTCCTTGAAAAATTATTTCACAGAGGGTTTTGGGTAATAAAAATCTCTGTCTTTCAACATCTGAAAAAAGTACCTTATTTTGCCCACTCAGGTTAATTTTTATTTTCTTTTGTTTTACATGACTCTTTTTTTTTCCTCTTTTTTTTCTTTTTCTTTTCTTTTCTTTTCTTTTCTTTTTCTTCTTCTTTTCTTCTTTTTTTTCTTTTTTCTTTTTCTTTATCTTGTTTCAAAATGATTTTCCTTCACATTGCTTTGTGTATTTTAATTTTTAAATTCTTATGGGTAAACCTGATAAAACATATAAATTTCATCATAAAAATTACAAAATAATTCTATGTATTATAAAGAAGAGTCAGAAGACTTTCTTTAAATTGCCAATACACTTGAATTTGTTTATATAGAATATTAATTATATAACAGGTTACACTGAAACTAACATAGTAGGAGCCATTGTCAATAAAGATTAAGTAAATGTGAAATTATGATTTAAATCATTATTAGGATAAAATTGAAAGTTAAATTTACATTTGTATTAATCTAGAATTCTAAGAATAATAGTCATTGTATAAATTGAGGTATGAGGTAGAGACTTCTTCTGCAGGGGAAACTTGAGAGATCATTATAGAATAGCCCTTTTATTTTCCAGATGAGAAAACAAAAGTCCAGAGACCTGTTGAGGGTCATGCAACTTGTTAGTAATCTAGTCAGGACAAGAACTCCTGACCACACTGGAATGTTATGTAAACTGTCTTTTTCCAACTATCATCTTTATTCATTTTTCCTTACCCCCCCAATCCTTAATAAACAAACAAATGAACAAACAAAAAGTTATTTTTGTATGTCTGTTTCTCTCACTAGAATGTAAACTTTTACTCTGGGAAGTCTAGGACCATGTCTGATTTATCTTTGTAGTTTTATACATAGTAGGTGATCAATAAATATTTAATAAATATTCTATCTCAGTTATTATCTTTACGGTATTGCCATTTGGTATGAAGGACAATATATTTAAAATAATTTAGCACTTAGATTTCTTATATCTCTAACAATAAAGCAATAGAACTATTTAATATCTAATCTCCATTTTAGAGATGACTTGATTCAGGGAGTTAAGCCATAAAGTCTCTACCATTTTTTTTTAATATACATTATAGAAAAGATGTGTCTCAAGCAGCTAAGCTTGTCTTACCACCCTAATGATCTGTGACTCAATATAGCTCGGATAGGCTTTTCTTAGAGAAGCGAGTTTGAGTGATCCCCAGTTCACTGCAGCATCATCTTAATCTTGTATTTCTCAACATTCAGCCCACATTTAGCCCCTGCAGCTGGTTTAAAAGATTTTCACTCACACTGTTTTGCCAGTGTGATACATTTTATTCACCAGCTGGGATTTCCATGTGTTCCGTAGCTTCCTACAGCTTTTCATTGGGCTTGGGTCTTTCTGCTTCCCTCATATTAGTAATGATTCTGGAATAATGGAAAAGAGCTCAGATTCAAGCTTTGCAGCAATTTAAATACCACTTTTATCGTTTTCTTCCTCACATTTCTACAGCATTCTGTCTACTAATATTAACACCACAGCTTGAGGCAGGCACAAACCAATTTGCCTTTATGGATTCCTTGACCCCTAAATGTCCTTGCTCTGTTGCTGAACCCTTCCAACACAAGTCGGGCCTTAGCCCCATAAGCTATATCTACTTGTCCCCTACAAAGGCAAGTAAAAACTAATACAACATTTACCTTTTCCTTCAGAGCAAACAGACTATACAAGTTACAAATGTACACAGGTCCCTGCTTTCTTTTAGTAATTCAAGTAGGAAAGCTATATATTTTGAGGATGTGTAAAGTGGATTTGTTACTGAATGAGAATATCCGGCTCATGGCATGAACTTGATATAAATTTATTGAAATTTGTATCTACAGATTTCACACAAATACTGTGGTTGACATTGTGAAAAAACTTGGATTCCTAGTGAGGTCTTTATGGAATCTAAGTTATGTTTTTAACATTGTGTAAATATTAATTTTGTTGAGAGGATGACCAGAAAATAGTGCTTATTTCCTACTGAATTTAGAAAAAAGAGAAGAGCATTTTGTATTGAATACCTTCCTCTATCTTTTCAGCACAAATGAATGACTAAATCTGTTATAAGAAAACATCATAGCAGATGGTCTTTTATGGTAATGACTTGTAATGAAATAATAAACATGCTGAAGAGAAAGACACGAGGGATTGCAGATCAGTTGTGCAGTAAGTAATTTATCTCAGGACCTGGAGGTCAACCAATGAGAAAGCTGCCATGAGAGTAAACATTGAATATCCTCTTCTTTCTCTATTTTGCTGGTCACCTACAATGCCTCAAATGATCTATTTAAATTGTTGAGTCTTCATTGTGAAATGTCCCAGAAAAACACTCTATGATTCACAGATGAATATAAAAAGAATCGTCTCATTTATGACTATATGCAAAAGTTATAAGGTAGTAAAAATAGAATTCAGCAATTTTTTTTACAATAATAATGTGGTATGACCAAGAAGGGTTTATTCTAGAAAAGAAGAGTATTTTCATATTAGGAAATCTATCAACATAATTGATTACAACACCAAATTCAATAAGAAAAACAAAATTGTGGCATCAGTACATGTTGAAAGCCATTTAATTGAGTTCGAAAGTCCATCCTAATAAGTGGAAGGAATCTACTTAAATAAAGGTGATTTTCTGGAAAACAACAGAAAATGTCACTCTAAATAACAAAACTAAAATCATTTCAATTAAAATCAGGAACTATTTAGGAAGACCCACTGATAGTAATTATTATTTTACCACTGTCTTAGAGATTCTAGTGACTGCAATGAGCCAGGAAAAGTAAATAATATGAATAGGCATTGGAAAAGACACCTAGACAGGCGTGCTGAATTGTTCGAATGTTAACTAGAGTACAAAGAGAATTTTTTTTTTAAAGCCCTTCCCTTCTCTGTGATTTTGTGCAAGAGTTGACCAAAAGTGAAAGTCATATGAGATCTCTGAAGATCCAAGTCAGAGATGATGAAGGACAGACGCAGGGCTGCCTGTCGAATTCATTTGTCATTATTTTTCCCTACTCCACATCCAATTTTACTTCCTGCCTGGTAGATCTGCTGACCAAAAGTAGCCCCAGGCCCTCCACCAGATGTTTAATTAAAGACTCAGAAGTGGGAGCTGTGCAGAGGTGTCAGCTTTCCAGAAACTTTCCTGCCCATTTCCTTTAATGTTCTCTCTCTTGCACCTGTATGTGTAGCTTTCCAGATTTTCAGGAACACAGTTAAGAAGGTTGGGTAGTGACTTTTCTCTGATTTTCCAACTTCCCCTTTTCAGTCTTTACTTCCTAACAGCTCTTACTGTAATGTAAGGCCTTGTTCCTATAATTAAAACTCATTTCATACCAGTTGTTTTGCTTCTCTGACAAAATTCTGATAGAATTAATAATCTGTTAAGTGTATAGATAAAGATAAATGCTAAAAATAAATGTATTTTAGCAATATGGACCTAGAAGTAAAAATGGAAAAATAGTAGTGTTTTTTCACAGTGGTGACAAAAACTTTAAAATAAGTAGGAATAAAGTTACAGAGGCACAGCATTATATAAAGGCAATAATAAAATGTTACCGAAAGACATGGAACAAAATCTAAACAATTAGTAAGGCCTTTCATGTTTTTGGGTGGAAAACCAAAGATGATAAAATGGTAATTCTCCCAAATTAATCTAAATTAATCTAATTAGGATCCTTAAGAAAAATGATTTTTATTATTATTAAAGATCTAGAAAGATATGAAAGAGGAATATATGTGGTGGGAGTCCTTTAACTATAAGAAAATATTATACAGCTTTTGTAATTAAATGGTATCAGCATAAGAACAAATAGGTCAGTTGACAGAATAAAAAATCCAGAAATAGATCATAATATATATGAGAACTGTTTAACATGTGAAAAATTTGTAGCTCAATTTGGTGGGGTAAAGTATACTTTATTTAAGCAATAGTGTTTGCACTTGTTCATATATTGATCTATGAGTATGAAAAGAGAGTCAGAAGGATACATAAGGTCATTAACGCAAGTTATCTATAGGGTGGCTGTGGAACAAAAGGTAGGGAAGAAGAAAGAGACAAAAGAAAAATAAATCACTAAGCAAACTTAGAATGTATGATTTATGCCATGCTTAAATAATTATACTTTAATGTGATTGTGTACAAATATATGTGGAGAAATGGATAGGAGTGAGAGACAGAGGTACTGACCTAGAAGAATCTGTATGATGTATCAGTGAAGAAAGCAAGTTGAAAATTAACATGTATAATTTGATTCTGTTTAGATAAAAACAGAACACACTGTATTAATCAGGGTTTAATGAGAGAAGCAGAACTTCTGGGAGACATATAGAAGAAAGAATTTATTATAGGTATTTGAGGATAATTTGATGCAAGGTCAAGGTGGGAGCTGGTTAAACACTTTATATATAGCTGTTGCCTCTGTGTTCAGTGTTGTTGGGCCTAAAGTCTTCAGGGCTGGCAGCTGGAAAGGAAAGAACATGAAGTGGCATAAAATTGCAAGGGTATATTGGAGCCTAGGACAAGCTGGAATCCAAGTGGCTCTTTTATTTCCTCCAAACCTCCAACTTCAATGATGTCGGTGACTTGCAGAAGCTGATGCCCTTGGTCATGGAGTGGAAAATGCAGCTGATCCTGGAGTAGGAGAACATGAAGGAGGAGATCCTGTGGGAGCTGGAGAATCAATGGCACAGCTGCCCCCTGATGACAACAAGGTGAACTGGCAGACCCATACAAGTGTGTATAAGTTGCCATAACTCCTAATCCTATACTAATCTCCTCAATTTAATTATTCCTGCTGCTTCATTCTTGCCTTCCAAATATGCACATTTCTTCTGGCCGTTCTTAGCCTACAACCACATAAGGAAGAGAATTCTACAGAAAGGAATTCTGGTAAATGTAGCCACTACAAACACATACACACACACCACCCCTATGTAAGTGTATGTATACCTTTATGTTGGTATGAATAAAGAGAAAGGCATAGGAAGATACACCCCAGGCTTGTTAAGCCTAGTTCCACGGCGAAGTTCATAGCAGAGGGATGTGGCCAGAGGTTAAATAAAACATGATATACTTATGCAACACAATGCCATGCTGCTGCTGTAAAGAACAGGATGGGTCTGTATGCACCCTTAGGGAAAAATGCTTCAGTGTTTATGATGTTAAGTGGAAAAAAGCAAGACACCAAAAAATATCTAAAATACAATCTTATTTATGGTAAAATAGACCAGTATGTTTGGAGATAGAGATATAGATCCATTTACTGGCTGTGGGACCTGGAACAAGCTATTTAATATCTGTATATCTTCTTTTTCTCATTTTTAAAATGGACATAGTAATACTATCTGGATTGTAGAGTTGCCATGAACATTAAATGAGAGCCATAAAGAGGCTAAAATAGTGCTTGGCAAATAGCAAGTGCTCAATAATATTAGTCATCATTATCATTATTTTGTTGTTATTTCTATCATTATTAATAGATAATTATTATTATTAATTATTAATAATATATTATTAATATATCTGAATGAATGGAAATCACTTTCCTCCTTCTCCTATCAACTCAATTCTATACTGTCAAATCAAGGAGAAAGGAAGGAAAAGAAGAGGATCTGATTTAAACAGAGCTGCCCCAGAAGGTCGTCACTGGCCCATGGGTCAGTGAGTTGTAACCCTGGGTAGTCATTAAAAGGATGTCGATGGCGAAAAGACACAAGGTCAAGCAATGCTTATCCAGAAAAAAGCCTGGGATTGAGACAGGCAGTTCTGGCTGCATGGGTGAGTGTGTATGTGCACATGTGTGTGTTTGATTTCTCACATCGTTAGCATAAATGTGCTTGTGTAGACATTGGAAAGGACCAATACAACAACTGAGAATGAATGTACATAAGGAAATTTTTAAATACTGCAAAGGCGAGGTTAGAATGCTATATAACCTTGTTTTCTGATCCACACATATGAGTTAAAAGAAGGGACTGCTAGTTTACTCATTTATACACCCTGGGTCCTGTAATTTATTTCACTGTATTTGATGTTAGCAGGGAAGCATTTATTTATTTAAAATTACTCAGAATAAAGCACAAAGAGCTAATCTGTAGGTATGAAATGTGTCTAAACTGCAATAAAATCCCCCTCCTGCACTTTTGACAAAGTGACCACAGTAAAGGCAACGTGAGGTTTCTTTTGTTTCTAGGTTCTGTTGGAGGAAATGTAACAATGGGGCATGAACATGGTTCTCAGCCTTTTTTTTTTTAACTGGGGCACACGTGGCCGACTAATGTTCCTCAGCACAATGCTCTTCTAAATGCAATTCCCAGTACACTGGCCATTACTTCATCTCATTCACTGCCACCCAAGAGAGCATTTCAAGATACAAATGAGCGAGACCGACATTGGAAGAGGATAACCTTGAAGACATTCTATTTTTTAATTAAAAATGTAATAACATGAATATATTCTTATTGTAAAAGACTTAAGTAGTATGGAAATACATAGAATATACTCCTGTATATGCTCTTGCACACCCAAAGCCCTCCTCTCCACAGACAGAAGTTAATAAATTATTAAGAATTTGATGTGTACCCTTCCTATATTAAATTTGCATTTGTACACATTTATACGTATGCATGTGTTTATCTATAGTTATATCTCCACACACAGTGGATTATTTTTCCATAAATAAGATTACATTTCAGATATTTTTCAGTGATTTGCCTTTTCTACTTAACATCGTATTGTGTTGCATATACATACCATATTTTATTTAACCTCTCCCCAATTGGTGGATATTTATGTTGTTTCATTTTTATCATTAAAACAATGTTGGACTGAGCATACCTGCTCAACCCTGAACATGCACAAATGTATTTATTAAGAAAAGATTGTAGAAGTGGAATTGCTGGGTCAGAGAATAACCACATTTTATGTTAGTATTTAATTCAATGCAAAAATGTCCTAAAAATCTACCCATTTACATTTTCTCCAGTGGCATGTTTTTTTCTTTATTCAAAAAAGGCTTATGCAGTGTCTACTTACTTACTTACCTACCTACCTACCTATCTTCCTCTTTCCCTACCATCCATGTAACGTGAGGAAAATAAAGCAGATCAAGAGGTAGCAGCATTGATAGGGGCAGGTTACATAGCTAAATTAGGTGATACAGGTACCTTGCTAAAAATGTAATCTCTGAGAAAAGCCTGAAGGAAGACCTGGAGTGAGACACCCAGAGGTATTTGAGGTAGAAGAGGATTTGAGGTGGAGGGAAGTTGAAAGTATCTGAGGTGAACAGATAGTGAGTGTGTATTAGGAAAAACAAAGAGGCCAGTGTGGCAAGACTGAAGTAAGCAAGGAGAAAGTAGGAGAGAGATAATGGGTATATCAGAGTGTACATCTCCTCAGGTTATTACCAAGAATTATTCATCTCTGAAGTGTTGGCAAGTCTGCTCACAAATTCACGCCCTTTTTTAAAATTTTATTCTGATTACTAATGTGATGAACATTTTCACATGAACCTTGGTCATTTTAGTGATTATTCTACATTTATCTTTTCATATCTTTTTCTCATTTTTGATTGGATTTTTGTGATTTTTAGATTTTTATATATTCTGATTATTAATCCTTTTTCAATTATATATGTTATAAATACTTTCTCCAAGTTCGTCTCAATTTTTATGAAATCCAACCTGTACATTTTATTTAGGACTTTTGGATATCATTTTTAGCTTAAAAATAGAGAAATATTTTCTTATATTCTCTTCTGATAGTTTAGCAAATTTTTTGTTTATTATGTTTCATTATTTGATCCATTTGAGATTTATATTTGTGAATAGCATAGTTAAGGTATAGTCATATATGTAATATATGCATATTTGTTATTTTTACCTTTTTAAATTTGAAATATAGCATTAATGTTAGAATTTTAAATTGCCAATGTTTCTGTACCCTCTATTATGCCATATTATTATATTTTCCAATAAATACCATACTGTTTCAATTATTTAAGGTTCATAATGTATTTAGATACCTGATATGGATCACCTCTCTTCACTTTCTTTTTAAAATATTTCTGGAGATTCCATTACAGATGAATCTGAGAATCAGCTTATCTAGGTGCATTTTATTGAGATATTATTTTATAGATTAATTTAGAAAGAATGTCTGTAAAATATTAAGTGTTTTCATTTAGAAAATAAAATATCTTTCCATTTACTTACATTTCCTTTCATAATTTTCAGTAAATTTTTACAGTTTTAGTTCATGTAGATCTTGCATATTTTTGTTACATTTGTTCATTGGTATTTTGTGCTTTGTGTTGCTATTTATAAATAGGGTGTATTAATGTTATTCTTTACTATCTTGATTTAACTTCATTGGATAAATTCTGAGGGGAAACCCCACAAAACCCTGTAGTAAATAAAGATACAAGGGTAGTTTTACTCTGATTGCAGTCATTTATTAATCTATTGCTAGGAATAGAGGATCTGAATTGATTCCCTCATCAGAAAAATCTTTGGGATATGACAAATCAAAGAGATTACCTTTAGCCTTTGCTTTGGGACACTTATTTACTCAGGGAGTAGGCAATTAGGCCAAGCCCTAAGGCTCATATATGTTCAATCATCCTGGTATCTGAGAACAAAGCAATGTGGCTGGGATTTCTCTTCCCTTTTTATATATTCACCCCTGCTGTGAATTTTGACTTCCTTTTGTTTCAGGTTTTTATTTTATACAACTAAAATTTTTTAAATTATATAATATTTCATGCACACAGGAAAGCACATAAATTAATATGACCTTAATATAATAGATGGGTCATTTAATATAACCCAGGTTTAGTAGTTGTTAACTGTTTGCTATATTTGATTCAGAACTATTTTGCTTTTTTAAAAAATTATTTAAAAAAAATAAACTATTACAAATACAGCTGAAAACATTATCTCCACCCTTCCCATTCACACTGATATTTTGGGTTTTACTCTTATGCACATTTTAAATATTTTTGTTTTTTTCTGTGCACATCTAAGTTGTATTTATTATGTGTGTTCTTAGCATTTACATAGTTGCTATAACATGTGTAGTCTTTTGTAACTTGACATTGTGTGCTTTTGAAATTCATCCTTGTTGACAAGGACGTTCTCTAAAGTTGCTCATGATACTTCTGTTTACAGCCTATTGGTCAGATTTAGCCAATCTCAGTTACCCCTCATGGCCAGAGAAACAGGGAAATGTAGTTTTTATTCCAGGCAACCATGAGCCTGGCTAAAAATCAAGATATATATTACTTAGGGAAAAGAGGGGAACTGGTAGTAGGGGACAGCGAGCCATCTCTGCCGAATGCTTTTAATTATAATATTTATTGTAGACTTTGATGTATACTTTTATTAGATTAAGTTATTTTCTTCTTTTCCGCAGCTTATGAAAGGATTTTTTAACATTGCTGTTAATTATAAATAAGTGTTAAAAGTTCCTTTGGCATCTTTTGAGCTGATTATATGCATTTTCTACTTTAATCTGATAATAAATTTTGATAGATTTTCTAACGTTAAACTATCCTTGCATTCTAGAAATTAGTTTAATCAATTATTAACATGAATCTTATATCTGTTAGAAACACATTTTCTTTTAAAACGTGCAAAGTTTGATTTATTTAGGATTTAAACATATGTTTATGGATTAAATTGGCTTATTGTTAAATTTTTTCTTTGATACTTTTCTATCTCTTGTTTAGTCAATTTTTGTGATATATATTTTCTAGAAAAATTAACCTGATAATTTAGATTTCCAAATTTATTAGCATTAATTAATATTTAGGTTTCTTTTATACTTAAATAAATTTCTGCATCTGTATTTATGTCTTTTTTTTCTTGATCAGAATTGTTAGAGATTTCATAATTATTCTGGACTTTTAAAGAACAATTAATGGTTTTATTAAGTGGTCCTATTAGGTTTTTTTGCTTACTTCATTATTTTGTTTTAAATGTTTTCAATACAAATTGGGTTTATTTATCTTTTTCTTCTAAATTCTTGCATTGTGTCATTATAGTAGACATTGTTTATTGGCTACCCATTCTTACCTTCTTACCCTTTATCTACGTCTAACTGTAGAGGCTAAAATAGCTAGATACCCAATTTCCCAGATATTCTTGGAACTAGGTATAGCCATGTCTTCCAGATTTAAGAGGAAGACTTCTATGGGGCACAGTGGGATTTTTTTTCTTTTTTTCTTTTTTTTTACTGCTAACCAAAGCAAAGAAACACAAACCAACTTTCTTTTCCAGGAGGCACACCTGATTGTAGGCACAAGCCTAGACGTGGTATATATCATGTCCTGTCACATACCATTGGAGAGAACTTACTTGTTTAGTCAAAACTGTTTTGTGAGGGAGGCTGGGAAATGTGACTACTGTATTGGTGGCTATATCCCTATTACTGTGGAAGAAAAGAACAGATATGGAGAACAGTTTTTTAGCATATTGGTTGCACTCTTCCTACTTCCAAATGTCAGTAGCTAAGAACATAAATTACCCATGAATGCACAAGCTTGGAAGCTGTTATAAAATCCTTATGGGGGCCTATGTGGAAAAAAAAATTGAACTTTGAAAATAGTCATCCAAATATTAGGGGATGCTAATACTTTTATCTGACAAAAATACCAAAACTTGAGCTACAAGAATCAGACTCAAGTAAGCAGTGACAGAATGTCTGAGCAGCCAATTTGAAGTAATAATATTTCTGTAAAGGAGGATAATCCATCTATAATTCTATAAGGGGGGATAATCACACATACACACTGGCATACAACTGCGTGGCTTCTCAATTCACTATGAAATCATATATAATTCAAACCAAATTAATAGTAACAGGTGGCTTTAATTAGCAGTGTCATAAAAGCAATTAACATTGGTTTGTACCAACTCCAACTAGGTTTGTTTCTACTAGAACTAGTGGAGCTAATGACAATTGTAAGTACAAGTAGCACTATTCTGCTGCACATTCAGAAATATTAAAAGAATAGAAAAAAAGACATTACTTTCTTAGTCAATTAGTTTGATTTAAAAAATATTATCTCTTATATTTTCTAGTAGTTTGCTCTCATAAGTTTAAAAATAATTGAATGAAAAAGCCTACAAATCACTTAACTTATCTTTTTTCTAGCACAGATGTAAGTATCTTTTATAATCTTTTTATTTGGAGTCAGGTTTTAAAAAGCATAACTTACGTTCAGTAAGATTAACTCTTTTTCAGGTGTACACTTCTGTGAATTTTACCAAATAAATACAGTTGTATAACTGCCATCAGAATCAAAGTATCAAATATTTCCACATTTCCTCATCCCCCTAAGAATTTCCTCAGGTCCCTGTCTAATCTGCAAGTAAAACATTTTAGAGGTGAATCAAAATTGTAGCTGAGGTGCCCCAGCTGGTAAGCCAGGTTTTTCATCTGGGAGAATGCCACACAGAAGTCAAATGTGAATAAGCCAAGGAGCTTATTTTTGTTTTTCTCCCCAACTCCTATGCTGAAATCCCAGCTATGCCTCATTGGTCTAAATGATTTTAGCAGTGCATCATTTCTTTTGCTCTGCAAATATACTTTAAGAAAAATTGTGGAGGGGTACTACTTTTAATTCAACATGTCAACGTAACTATCTTCATTAAATATTTTCCAAATCCGTCAGATGTTTAAAATATATTACAGAAATAAACAAAAGAAGGCATAGTCTTATTCTGAATGGGCTTTCAGATCAAGACAGAGACTAAACATGGACATATTTATTATAGTAAACAGAGTATGGTCTATGATAACCAGTAGATGCTTAAGCATTTTTTCTCCTTTGTTTAATATTGTTAGCCTGTAGAGAAGGGAATGTAGGAGGAAACTGATGGAGTGGCAGGAGTGGTTTTACTCAGCAGAATGGAATAAGTGCAAGAAGATACAGAGGTACCGTGAAGAGAATAGATCAGGGATTTAGGTAGAGATGACATTATTAAATGATGATTATCATGGCTTTCTTTAGATAAAAGCAGCATTGTATACTGAAACCCTTCATTCATAGATGAGAAAACAGGCACAAAGAGGTGCAGTGACATGATCAAGGTCAACCAGAGAGTTAGTCGCAGAGCCAGGATTAACACTATCTCTCCTAATTCTTCTGATATTAATTTTACTATTCTATATGCTTATCCTAGTTGTTTTAGGATGGCAATTCTTCTCTTATTTACACTTGCTTTACAAGACTCCTTACACCCTACTCTAGCTTTACCAAAAAGAAAAAGAAAAAAAAAAGAAAAATCCATTAGCCATCACTTGGGGATGACACCCACTGCTTTGTAGGTGCCACTCTCACAGTTTTTCTTAGAGAAGTCATCTCTACCTTTCTTTCCTAAAACTCTCTTGGCAGAGTGCAGGCTTCTTTTTTTTTTTTTTTGCTGTAGGGCTAGCTAGAAACCTTGACTCTCTTGATATCATTTCTGTAGGGAGAAAATATTTTCCCAGTTCCAAATAAACTAAACTTTCAACAAAAAGTCAAATACACGGGTACTTTCCATAAATTTATCTGTATATGTAGGTTTTTCTGTTCTGAAGAGAAATTACATATGCTGCTCAAATCTAAAATTATGCCCTGGTATATATAGGATCCACTCTATCATACACAACTCTCCACAGGTTCTGGTGAAAACTGAGCTTTTTCCTTGCTGTAGCAGATCACAATTCTACTCCAAATTATAGAGAATGGTACAAAGTGTCTCACTATTTGGAAAACAGGTAGAGTATATGAGAAAAGAAAATTTACAGTGGAAAAGGCACTGGTGACAGCATCTTGATGCCATAGTTCTTTGCTGAAATGCAATTTTTTCAGGTAGTTTCTCTAAAAGAAAAAGGGCTACTTGGATACTAAGCTCAAGTCCACAAAGGAAATTCAAATTATACCAAAGGCAGCACTTTCAACATCCTCTCTGAGTATTTTCACCATAATGTTCTATGTTTAAAAATATTTTTGAAATGTCTATATGCACACAACACTGTGCTATGGGGAATACTTAAAAAGTAGAATAGCAAGAGAAAATAGTGCATGATATAGGGACAATTTGGAGACATAAGCTATAAGTATTGTGGGAATTTGGAATCAAGAAATAAAACTGTATAGAACAAGGAGGTTTTATGAAAGAAACTTAAGCCTCGAAGGACAGAATTTGTACATATGGAGAAGAATAAAGAGCAGAGCAAAGGTTCGGTTGGATGTTCCACTACAGTGGTATTGGCATCTATTTTGTGTGACTGGTGAATTATTCTGAATGGTCGTTGTACCTGCCAAATGGGTTGTTAGATATTCTGAAGTTCATCCCAGCAGGCAGTTCAGGACACAGATGTGGAAGGGTCTATGAGGTCAGGGAATAGTTCAGCTTGCCTGGGCCATCAATCAAATGTAACAATTAAAGTGATCAGAAGGAGAGATCAGTCTTTAATTGTTGCTGTATTTCAGTTAAGTCTTACTTATTGCGTACATTCACTTCTTCTAAGGTTATACAACTAATCTCTCAGGCATGTTGACGTCAGTCTTAAACTTCATCATCATATGGCCATATGTATCAAACTGACAAACACACTCAATGGGTATAGATGATGCTTATTATTCTTTACCAGAATAACAACTGTACTGTCACTTACAACACTCAGATCCAATTTCAATCCCTTCTCAATACAAACTTTAAAGCAATCTCACCAAGAAATAGCAGAGCTGGCCAGTCTTCACTAGCAGGTACTGCTGCTGTTTCACCTTTTGAGGTAAGCAGCCTCGGGGACATGGAACCAATTTTCAGCAGTGATTTGCTACGATATTGAATACACATCTCAATACCCTATAGATAGAAAAGGAGGATCTGATTCATCAACACTTTCCTTCAGGTCAGCAAACACTCAGGGAACAATTAGACTGTTTATAAAGCCTTGGTACCTGGAATAGTGCAAAGTCAATTTAAAAAATATATTGAATATGTGAGCTTTTCCAAATTGTCATCAACTGTTATGACAAGCTATTAAAGAAGCTATTGTAGAGGACTGAAGGAGCAGCTGATTTCAAAATAGTAAATCAAGTCTTGGTCAAGAGCACTGATGAAAAGAGAACAGGATTCTTGCTGTGTTTATGAGTAGCTCAAGACAGCTTTAATACACATCAATCACAGGTAGGCATCGTGCTCTGGTCCATGCCCCTGACTCTCAGTGTGACCTTTTGTGAGTCACCAGACGGCTTTCAGGCTCGGTTACTCAGCTGAAAACAAAGCCAAGGAACAGAAACCTCAATGAAAAACAGGCGCTGCATCACTAATGAGATTTCCTGGGGAAATAAATTCCTCACCTCTACAACCCTCTCTCTGTGACACTCCCCACTCTAGATTGCCATGTCCCACACATTCAAGAGAAGGTGGACAAAGCAAAGTGCTTGAGGCTTGTGGCTATCCAGCTTCAGAAGCGTTTATCAGGAAGATTTCTCTGTGCTTACTTAAAATAGGGAAGTCACAGAGAAAAAGGGTCACACTATATTGCTTTAGAAATTGGAGCACTAGCTTTGGATTCAAAATCTCAATCCAGTTATGGTATACTTAAACTTGGAAGGACTGGCCAAGGAATATCTCTTCTTTAGTTGGTTCTAAAGAGTTATGGCTATATAAGCAGTACTTTGAAATATTTCCAATTCCTTCTATGCAAAAGCATTCATTGCTGTGAAACTTGCTGCTAAAAGACCAAGATTAGAGTTACCATGAACACGTGACAGTGTCACCATGGATGAAACAAAGTTTAGAACAGAAAAGCCAGAACAGCAGCTTTTCAGGAGGGTAGTAAAATGGATTTGGCCTGGGGTTTGGAAATGCCACCAATACTGTCAACTACCACAGCTCCTGGGTACAATAGGGCACCTGTGGAAGAAGAAAGTACATAAGGAAGATATGGCCGACAGAACTTACAGCCCTGGAGAATGAGGCTGCACTTTTGCTTTTAAGATTGTTTGTCCCTTATGGGCTGCAGATACACACACGCACACACACACACATACACGCATACATGAGGGTCTCCTTTCTGGGGCTAATCCCTTTGGAACGTTTCCACATGAGTGGACACTACTGAATCAGTCAGTCTATTTAGTGGCTTGTAAGAAAAGCTGACGATATCACGATATCACGGCTCCAAGGCAGGCTGCCACCCCAGAGCCTCAATCGTAACTAATGGGGGTTTAAAAGGGAGATCAGAAAATATCAGCCAGATAAAATACTGAGATAGGAGAAAAGACCATCACCTCAATCTGCAAAATATAATAGCTTTGTCAAAATAAAAGCCAAAGCTAAAGTCTCTCACTGCTGCACACCTCCCAGCTCGAGGGAACTGTTCAAGCAGAGAAGCATTTTCTATTAGCACAAACTCTGAATGCAGCAGGGAGAAACTCAGCTATAATATCTGCACAACGGCCCCTCCATGCAAACACCATTCCAGTAATGGGAAATTTTAATGATGTAAAGCAGCAAGGTCACACGATATGTCCAGGCAGCCCTTGGAAAGACACTACCTCGGCAGATATTACAGAGGAGAGCTCAGAATTGCTCTTGGTTCATTAGGCTTTGCCTGAGGGTTTTTTTCTTCCACTATTAACTACAAACAAGGTTGAGGTTCTTGCTACTCAGTTCCTTGTATGCAATGCAAAGAGGTGAAGGGCAGGGTTTGTAAATATGGAAAGGCAGACAGCTTAGACATGTTTTTATAATACTTAAAATATTCTCTCTGAGTCACCTTAAATATGAAAATTGCAAAAGCCTTATCAATGTTGCAGTGGTTTTTTTCCTAGCAGAAGAACTTTTTATCTACTTGCGTGTAGATAAAGGTACTATATGCACATAAATATACACACATGGGGTGGATTGATTCCCTCCCCTACATACAGCACAACCACATCTTCTTAAAGTTTGCCTCCTTCTCCCAGCTTTATGACCCCATTGAGATCACTCTTACTGTTTTCTTCCTCGTTACATTTTGATATTTCAAAGCATGGCCTGGATCTCACTCCCATCTCCCCACTCCACATTATTAATGAATTGGAAAGCAGACATCATTAGTTTTCGGAGACCATTTCTTTTAAAATTTACAGACCCCTTCATCTGAATCCCCAGAGACAGTCTGCTGTTCTCATCTTAGAATCTTATTAGCATCATATCTTCTGTATCCTGCCATGCAAACTGCATGGCTATGCACTTTCTAGCACTTGACCCTTTTGCGGATGGAATTAATTTACTCTTTGAAGATGCAGCAGCATGCTGTTGTGCTTGTTAAAGAAAGAAAAGCCAGGCAAGGAGATGGAAAAGCAAGCAAAGAAAATTCCTGGTTTAAAAGCAAGCTCTTGTAAGGCAAGTTACGTAGAGACTGGGCAGGAGAAACTAATAGCCAGTAACTGTTGATAGAAACAGGCAAATTAAATGATGAGCAGATATCACTGAGAATATCTGCATCTAACTACTAACAAACACCCTGGTATGGAAAAGATCAGAGCAATTATTGTGTAGTAGAACCTTTCATTCTTAGAAGACTCTTTGGTTTAATATAGTGCAAGTCAGCATTAGAAGACAACCCAAGCAACTAATTCTGATTTGGTCAGACACATGACCTGTCTCCTGAAATCTCTCAGACTCATTTACTCTGTACTCACTGTCCGTCAGGTATTGTTCTAGATGCCAGAGATACAACAGTGGGTAGGACAAGATCCCCTTCATTTGCAGGACTTACTTTCTAGTGAAGGAGTAAAAAAAAAAAAAAAGAAAAGAAAAAGAAACTAAGCAGACAATTAAAAATATAACTATATAACTTTAGGTAGCTATAAGCACTATGAAAGAAAATGAAGCCACATAAAGGAATAGAGAGTGTTAAGCAGAATTATTTGAAACAAGGTGATCTATTACTTAGAAGTTGACATTCAACTGGACATTAATGATGTAAAAGAGCAAGCCCTATGAAGATCTCAGGGACCAGTATTTCAGAAAGAATACAAAGGCCTTGAAACCAGAACAAGCTTGACATCTTTATATTTAAATATAACCTATGCAGCTGGAGTGGGATAATGAGGGAGTAAGTGGTAGGATAAATAGGCAGTAATTAGAAGTAGATACTTAAAGACCATAATAAGGAATCTGAATTTTATCTTAACCATGATGAAAGCAATCAAATAGTACAGATTTATGCTTTGAGATCACTTCTACTGTTTTGAAAAGAACAGAATCAAGGGTGGGGATAAGAGAGCAGAATAAAGGCAAGGAAACTAGATAGGAGGTTATCCCAGAAATCAACATAAGAAATCATTATGGCATCTTAGACTTAGGGTGGTAGCAGTGGAGGTGGTGAGAGGTGGAGCAATTCAGGATATATTTTGAAGACTTGTTAAGGAAATGGATGAGTGAGTGAATTTAGATTTAACAGTACCAGAAGACTGAAGGGGGAAAAGACTTAAGACAGAAATAAAAGCTTCATTTGGCCAGGTTAAATTTGGGGTGACCACTAGTTTTGTAAGAGTAGATAGGGTAGAGCTCATAGGAGGGATCTAGAATTAAGACAGCTATATATTTACAATTGCACACTTACTGAATTATTTCAGGATGAATGAGATCATCATAGAGTGAGTTTAGATGGAAAAAAAGGTCCCATGGATAGCTTTGGGGCATTCCAAAATCCAAAGGCCAGGAAGAAAAAAAGAAGCATCAAAGGAGACTGAAAAAGAATAACCAGGGTTACATGAGAATAAGCAGAAAACACTACCACCACCAACAAAAAGGACATTTGAAAAAAGAGGAGTAATCAACTGTATAAAATGTCACCAAGAATTTAGGTAAAATGAGAACTGAGAATTGGTTATTTGATGGCAAGACAAAGTCATTGGTCACCTTGACTAAAGAGTTCCATAAATGATAGGAGTATTAATGAGAGAAACTTGATAGAAATCAATTAGAGACAAAATGGAGTATGATGGTGAAAAAAACTAAAACAGAACAAACAACAAGCTAGCAAGAGTAGACTTTACTGATGAGTTTTCTCAGAAAGGAGAGAAAAGAAACAAAGTGATATTTGGAGGGTTATGTTGGGAAGAAGGAAGGTTTTAAGTTGGCAGCAACCACAGCATACTTGTACACCATCAAGCAAGAATGATCCTAACAGCAAAGAAAAAGAATTACGTGTAAGAAAGAGTGTATAATTGCAGGAAACATGGCTTTGACTAAAGAAGGGATGAGATCCAATTCCCAAGTCATGGCATTGGCCTTAGACAGGAGCATGGACATGTCACTAACTATAATATGAAGGAAAACAGAGTTTATACGTGTTGGATTTGGTTGTGAGAGAAACCAGTTCTCTTTTGATAGTTTCTAATCTCTCAATGAAGTAAGACATAAAATCATCAACTGATAGTAATACAAAGGATGGTTTGCGATTTGTAGTAAAAAACTGTAAATGAGGCTAGTCAGCATGATTATGTTTTTCCCCCAGCCACATTTGGCTGTTCAGATAAGGGTGAGAATAGGTGGTGTGTTAATTTTACCAACATTGGGTTTACCAGCAAGTATAATAAGGAAAAAAGGAGTAAGAAAGTACAGCAGAATGATAACAGTAAGGGACCATGGAATACAATATTGATGGTGTGAGGACTAATGGCATGAAGAAGGTGAATATGAATTAGCAGATGTGTTAGTACAATGGGTTGAAGTATTGGTATATAGATACTGAAGTTTGAGTGAGCTATAAACATATTTTAAAATGGGATTCTTATGTCTAGATTTTGGAAATGGTGTAGTGGGTACCTGGAAAGGGATAGAGGAAAGGACCAGTAGAAATGAGGAAATCAAAGAATTATGTGGTTGCTGAAATCACCAAAAATGTTGAGAGGTGTGATGGTGCAGAGGACTATAGTGAGCCAGCTACTGACTACAAAAATTGTTCAGTCAGGATATTATGCAAATAACCACAAAAAGGAAAGATAGCGAGAACTATAATCTACTGGTATTTGATTTAAAAGAATTGGTTTAATAGAGGAGGGAGTAGAAGGACCTGAATGGACCTTTCAGGAGAGAGGAGGACATCAATCCCACCTAAGGCCCTGAGGATATGTGAAAAAAAGCAGCCAACACTTGATAGGGTGGGAGGAAAAACAGTGTCCTAAGGGATAACCCAGTTTTAGTTAGACTGAGAAGTTGGAACATTTTTGTATGAGGTTTAATAATACAGGGGCTTTTTTTTTTTTTTTTGATGATAAACCATGAGTTCCAGAAAGGGTTTGGTGGAAATAGGGATAAGAAATTGGATCAAGCTTGGGGATGTACAGAGCCACATAGGGATGAGCATACAAGTCATGATGATGACCTTTAAGCTGTACTGTTCAATGCACCTCTAGCCAAATGTGCCTATTGAGTACTTCAAATGTGTTTGGTCAGAATTAAGATTTGCTGTAGGGATAAAACACATGCTGGATTTTGAACTTAGAATTTAAAATATCTCATATTTCATATTGATTAAAAACTAATCTTTTGAACATATTGGGTTAAAATGTTATTAAAATTAGTTTCACTTTTTATTTTATCCTATCTTATTTTTAGAGAGAGAGAGAGAATGCCAGGAGTAGTGGGGGGGAGGGGACAGAGACAGAGAGAAAGAGAGAATCCTAAGGAGGCTCCATACTAGGTGTGGAATCCAACTGGGGGCTTGATCCCACGATCCTCAGATCATTACCTGAGCCAAAATCAAGAGCTGGATACTTAACTGACTGAGCCACACAGGTGGCCCTAATTTCACTATTTAAAAGCTTAAATTTGGCTACTAAAAAAAATCTAAAATTATATATATAACTCAAATTACATTCCTGTTGGATGGCACTATCTTAGAAGCTTTCATTTCTGGTGATAACCTGAATGGGGATGTTAGCCATGCTGGGATTAGGTCTGATTAGCTTAAGGGAAGGGAAGCTAACATTTCCAATTATGGCTATCCCTTTGGAGTGGTCTTTTTTATTTTTGCTCCAGTATAGTCCTTGGACCAGTAGCATTGGCACTATACCTGGGAGTTGCTTAGAAATCCAAAATCTCAGGCTCTGTCTCATACCTACTGAATCAGATCTGCAATTTAACAATATCCCCAGGTGAGTCTTACATGTATAGCGAAGTTTGAGATGCAGTGCTTGGGGTAGTATCTAGTGGTGAAGTTGATAAAGTTGAGGCTAGGGAAGGAAGAAGGTACTGGGAACACCTTTTTTGGTAAGAAATGGTTTTACCAGTGAGTAATATCTGAGCCCAAGAGAAGCAGTTAGATCTCAGATAACTATGAGTCTCTAGACATGCCCTGTCTCATATAATAGCTACTATAGTAGCTGATAGCCACTTGAAATGTGGCTTGAAATGTGGCTACTCCAAATTGAGACATCCTATAAGCCAAAGATACACACCAGGTTTTGAAGACTTAGTATGAAAAAAAGAGAGTAAAATATCTCATTAATAAATTTCTAATGATAGTAAGGTGTTAAAATGACAAAATTCTGGAAATACTGGGTTAAATTAAACATTGTTAAAATTAATTTCACCTGTTCATTTTTTTAACTCTAGGTATTAGAAAATTAAGCATTTATATGTGACTCACATTACATTTCTGTTAGAGAGCACTGCTCTAGACTATACTTTAAGAGCAAAGTCTCCAGGATGTTCCCATACAGACTGTAGAACAGGGGCTTGTAAACTATGATCCACAAGCCAAGTGTGAACCACTGCCTGTTTGGGTACATGAAAGTTTATTGGAATTCAGCCACGTTCATTCTTTTAAATTGTCCATGGCTACTTTCATGCTACAATGGCAGGACTGAGTACTTGTGACAGAGACTTAGAGCTCATAAAATCTAAAACTTTTAATATCTGTCTCTATGGAAAAAGTTTGCTGTAGAGTAAAGATGGAAAGGCCTCACTGTTTCCTATTTCAGGATAGTCCAGGACTCACATTCATACTGGATAAAGCCTTTGTTTATAGAAAGTTTGATGATCCCTAGAAAAATATTTTCATGATAGTACTTGAAAATTAGGATTACCTTTTATATTGTATATTTAATTGTACTTTTCTTTTGATTATTGAAACCATAATTCTGTTGCTATTTAAAGTTTACTTTAAAGGGAACAGTCTTTAGAATTTACGAGACTTCATTTATGAGCTTGGATTCTAATGGTAGCCAGATGCTACCAAACTTTTAATCATTTAATTTGGTTTATTTCCCTCTTATTCTCCTTTTGCACATTGAGTAACCACTTAGTAATACACTATCAAATGCTGGAAGTACATAGTGACTTTGAAGATAATGAAATGACATATTTCATTATGATTTGAATTAATTGTGACAGATTTGTCACAGATTTGAATTAATTGTGAGTGGTAATGATGTGCCCCTTCATAATATAGAAAAAATAAACTTGCTATGATTATTATTGCCTGTTATTATTATTCTTCCATCTCCATTCCTGCTATACCACCCTGGTTTAAGACTTAATAAGTCTTGCATATTATACCAATATCCTTTCCATCTGATTTTCTTTTTCTTAAATTTATTTTCCTCTTCAATCCATTTTCCTTTCCATTCCTAGACTAATATTTTTAAAACACTACTTTCTAAACTTCTTTACTCAGAAATCCTTGAGATGTACTAACTATTAAAAATCCTGTTAGATTCATAAACTGGCTCATAGACAATCTTATAATCTTATTTCCCATTATTAATTTCCATTCTAAAGTACTCCCACATTGCCATATACACCCTGATGTCTCTGATTAGTTCAATACTCTACATTTCTCTATAATATATTTAGTTCAGGTTATTGTCTTTAGTCCAGACTATAACAATCACCTACAACAAATTTCACTCTCTCCACTCACCACTTTAATCCAAGGGTCATATAACTGCCAGAAAATTTTCTAAAATCATAAAATTGTTATGGTAAAAAGAAAAAATAACAGATAAAATAAAAATCATATTACTGTAGACTAGGAAAGAGTGGTGGATGTAAGGTCATCTTGATGAACTCATTTCAAAGGTAAGCTGCAGCAGCAGCAACAGCAAGAAAAAAGTCTATGAAAAATGGAGAGATTTTGTGGGGTCAAGAGGAAATCAATCAAGCTACTAGCAATAGTGAGGGGGGCAGACTGGAGTCTGGAGGAGCCCAATATCCACCACTAGTTTACTTGGCATAATAATTCTTCCTCCACCCCAAGTTTTGCTGAGAGAGCAACAATGAAGGCAGGGGTTAAAAGAAAAAAGAATTTGATTAATCTTTTACATTCTTCTGGTACCTGGAATTTAGGACCCTAGTGCAGGTAAATAAAAAGATGAATGAAAATTAGCTGTAACTGCAAGCCAAAACACTCTAAGCCCAATACTAATAAGATAAAAGAGATTAATTTCTTAATGGAAGCAGCATGAAAGATAGAACATTGGGCTATCCAAGAAGAGATAATCTTTATTAAAACTGTAGCTTTGTCACAGATTAACTTTTAGTGATATTTGATTAGTTAAGTTGAATTATCACCTCTTCACCCTAGAAGTCAGACAGAGAAAGAGCTCAGGCTCTTGCAGAAAAAGCCAAATGAAACAAAAAAAAAAATTATTCTATAGTCTCTATCCTTCTATGCGCAACATCTGGCATATAAGAAAATATCATGAGACACATAAAGCAAGAAAATATGATGCACAATCAAGAGATAAACACAAACACAGATGATTCAGAGACTGTAATTAGCACAGTAGGACTTTTAAACTAATGTAAATATGCTCAAAAACCTTGAGAACAAGATAAGCAGAATTGGTGAAGAGACAGGTAATGTCAACAGAGAAACTGAAAATTTAATAAAAGATCAAATGCATGGGAAATGTTAAGGAAATACAAAAAAAAAAGAGAGAGAGAGAGAGAGAGAGAGAAATGATACAAACTGAGACAAAAAGAAAGAGGATTGAAAAAAAACATTGAACAGAATATCAGTGATTCATGAAACAATATCAAGCAGTCTAACACATACACAACTGAAGTCCCAGAAGGGAAATAATGACAAGAATTATGGCTGACTTCTCATAAGAAGCAATGGAAATCAGTAGGAAATGGAATAACATTTTTAAAGTGCTGAACAAAGAAAATTAACAATCTGGAATTCTAAAGCTAGCAAAATGATCTCTCAAAATGGAGGCAAAATAAAGACATTTTAGGATAAACAAAAATTGAGATAATGTCAAAGAAACTCCACTCTGGAAGGAGGAATGAAGAATACTGGAAATAGACTAAAAAAAGGAAGTATAGATAAACCTAATTCCTTTGCTAATTGATTGTTGAAAGTAAAAATAACAAGATTTAATAAAGAGCTTATAAACTATGTAAGAATAAAATATATGACAAGAATAGCACAAAGTATGGAAGGGGAAAAATGGAATTATAGGGGCGCCTAGGTGGCTCAGTGGGTTAAAGACTCTGCCTTCGACTCAGGTCATGTTCTCAGGGTCCTGAGATTGAGTCCCACATTGGGCTCTCCACTCAGCAGGGAGCCTGCTTCCTCCTTTCTCTCTGCCTGCCTCTCTGCCTACTTGTGATCTCACTCTCTCTGTCAAATAAATAAATAAAATCTTTTAAAAAATGGAATTATAATGTTGATGGATCTTAGTTTGTATGTGAGCGAATATAATAATAATTCAAGATAGAGTGCGTGAAGTTAAGAATGCATATTGTAGTACATAATAACCATTGTGGGGGAAAAGAAGTAGCACAGTTTAAAAGAAATGATAAAGTTTAAAAGAAAAGATAAAGTAGTATAACTAAACATAGTCAATCTAAAAGAATTCAAGAAAGGAGGATCAAAGGAACAAAGAACAGATGGAACAATACAAAACAAATAGCAAGGTGGTAGACATAAACTCAAACATATCAATATTCACATTAAATATAAATGAGATAAATGTTATAGTTAAAAGGTAGAGATGGTCAGAATGAAATTTTTTATAAAAGATACAACTATACAGTATTTAAAGAAATGTACATAAATATAAGGACATTGATAAAGATGAGAGAATGCAAAAGGATATGCTGTGCAAAAATTAATCATAAGAAAGAAAATGTGACTATATTAATACGACACAAAGTAGACTTCAAAACAAGTAATATTGCCATAGGCAGAAGTCATTTTATGACAGAGTGGTCAATTAACAAAAAACACATACCAATGTTAAATGTGTATATGCCTAATAACAGAACACCAGAATATATGAAGCAAAAATTGAAAAGATGAAAGAGAGAATAATAGAAATTTTAAACATACACATACTTTTCAAGGGCACATGGAACATTTGTCATATGCTAGGCTATAAAACAAGTCTCAGTAGATGTCAAAAGATTAAATCATACAGAGTATTCCATGAATTTGCGATCACAGAATTAAATTAGAAATCAATAATAAAAGCTATACAGAAAAATCTCCTACCTATGTGGAACTTAAATGAACTTCTAAATCACACACGAGTCAGAGAAGAAATTACAATAAAAATTAGGAGGTATTTTGAAGTGAATAATAATATAAAACAAAATATCAGGAGTAGTGGGAGGCAGCTAAAGCAATGCTTAGAAGAAAAAAAAATAATTGATTTAATACTTATTTTGGAAAAGAAGACTTTTATAAATGATCCAAGCTTCCACCAGAAGGATCCAAGAAAAGAAGTGCAAAGTAAGTAAAATGAAAATTATAAAGAGTGAAAATCAATGAAATAGAAAATGGACAAACAATAGAGAAAATCAACAAAGCCAAAAACTGCTTATTTGAAAAGATTTCAAAGGTGATAAATCCCTAATAAGATTAAAAAATAGACAAAACAAAAATTAATGTAATGGTAATGAAAAGGTGAACATCACTATAGATTCTAGGATATTGAAGGATAATATGGGAACATGATTACCAACTTTATGCCAATAAATTCAACAGTATAGACTAAATTAACATATTCTTTGAACAGAACATATATATTTTTTTCATTCATTTTCTGCATTTACTGATTTCCCTAAAGTCCACCTATGAAAACAATGGGGCAGGTTGTAGCACATGGATATCAGAGTAAGAATCTCTGCCCTAAAAATTGAAGTCAAAATTTCTTTTCATGATATAAAAGATTTATTTCACTTTTGACCTAGCCTATCTATTTGGCCTCTTTCAGAGCCTCTCCCCAAAATTACATTGTACACTATTCACAACAATTCCCTTCAGTATATTTGCTTGACCTACTCATTCTAAAAATTTTTATACCTGGTATTCCCTATGCACGGCATGACTTACACACCTTTTTGCTCTGACAAACTCCTTTTAGCATTTAAAACTAATGCCTCTAGTTTATTTTTATTTTATTTTATTATGTTCAGTTAACTTTTCTGGATTTTTCAGACAGGTGTTGTTTTGTGTATGATCCCTTAGAACTCTATTTCAATTATGGTGCTTACCACACTGAACTAAGTAATTGTATATATGTGTCTCCTAGGATATATTTTTCTTGTTTTCATCCCCAATTCGGGTTATGAGTTATGTTTTCAAGGGCTTATGTCAAACTGAATCAAGAGGAAAAACATGGAATGAATGGAGATCATCTTTGATACTAAAGCAATATATGCGCAATTGTGTTAGATATGTTAGCTGCTCTTATTTGGTGGCATAAAATATTTACATTGTGGGAATGATTACTTATAAACTAACACAACTTCTGTGCTATACTGACATCATTCCAATTTATATTAACTGATTGTGTAGCTACAAAACCATAACATGAAATCAATATTTTCAAGTATTTTATTTTCAAAATGCTCTCTATAAAATGAGTATCTTTCAAAATACAGTTACTTTCTAGCACATTGTAAAAACTTGATTTTACGTGAGATAAACAGATTAAATATGTTTATCTTTCCAATATATCTGCCATTTCATAAGATACATTATGGTAGATATCCAGGTAGCTGAAGACTATGTAGTAATCAATTCCTCCAAATTACACTTCCCTCAAGTGATACAAAATAGATTCACAACTACAGTGGACTGTTTAAATGAAAATGATTACAATGTAGTGTTGTAGTTAAAACATAAATAAAGGGAAAATATATGACAACAACTCTACAAAGGCTGGAAAGGAAGAAATAGAAGAATTTCCTTGAAAGTTTTACATAAAGAACAGTACAATATCACTTGAAGGTAGTCCATGATAAGTTAAAGATGTACACTTTAAGCACTTAAAAAATCCCACAAATATAAAAATCAAAGAGAAATAACTAGTTAACTAAGGAAAAGGACAAAATTGAATAAAAATATTCAATTAAAAAGAAAGTAAAAAAAGGAAAAAAGTAACAAGAGCTTGAACAAACAAAGCAAATGGAATGATAGATTTAAATTAGGCACTAAGGGGTGAGCATGGCATAATGTATAGAATTGTTGACTCACTGTGTTGTACACTTGAAACTAATATGGCATTGTGTGTCAACTATACTTCAAAAAATTGGTTGTATGAAAATAAATAACAGATCAAAATTACATGAAATTTAAATGGCCCGGCACCCTAATACAGTGGCAATGATTTTCATAATGCATAAAAAATAAATCCCAACTACTTGCTGCCTACAGAAAGGTATTTTATTTTTTAATTTAAATTTTAGTTAATTAACATATAATACAATATTGGTTTCTGGAGTAGAATTCAATGATTCATCACTTCCATACAATACCCAGTGCTCATCACAAGTGCCTTCTTTAATACCTACCACCCATCTAGCACATCCCTTACCCACCTCCTTCCATCAACCCTTAGTTTCTTCTCTATCATTAAGAGTCTCTTATGGCTTTTTTCCCTCCTTCCTATTTTTCTTTCCCCCCTTCCCATATGGTCATTTGTTTTCTCAGATAGGTACTTTAAATGTAAAGGTGCAAAGTAGTTTTTTAAAAAGATACAAAAAATATGCCATGCTGACATTAATCAAAAGAAAGTTGGAGTAGCTATAGTTAATATATTAGACAAAGTACATTTCAGAGACAATAAAATTACCAGGGATAAATAAGGTCATTTCATAGTAACAAAGAGTCAAATTATCAAAAGGACATGATAATCCTAAACACTTATGTACTTAATAACATAGATTTTAAAATGCATTAAACAAATGCAAAAAACATGAAGCAAAAATTGATTGAACTGCAATAGATAAACTCACAACTATATATAGTCAGAGATTTAAACACCCCTTTCTCAATGATGGATAGAACAAGTAAACAGTAAATTGGTATGGATTTAGAAGATCTGAACTACCAAACAATTTGACCTACCTGGCACTTACAGAACATTTCACCCAATAGCAGCAGATATACATTCTTTACATGTACAAATGTAACATTTACCAATAGGCTGTCCCATACGCCATAAAACAAGTCTCAATAAATTTAAAAGCATTCAAGTGATCCAAGATAGGCTGTCTGATCACAGCAGAATTAAATTAAGAAATTCACATGAGAAAAATATTAGAAAATTAAAAAATGTTTACAAATATTTGGAAACCAACACACTTATTAAAAACCGCCACAACAATGAGTTAAAGAAGAAATTCAAAAGGAAATTTGAAATTATTTTGAACTGAGTGATAATGAAAACATGACATACCAAAATTTGTCAAGTATCTCTAAAGTAGTGCTCAGAGGGAAATAATATAAAATGCCTATATTAGAAAAGAAAAAAGCCAAGGACCTTAGACTCCAAATAAGAAATAAGAAAAGAATAGTAAATATGACCCAGTACAATGAAAAGAAAAGAGCTAATAAGGATCAGAGCACAATTCAATAAAGTAGAAACAAGAAAAAGAAAAAGGATAGGAAAAAATTAGAAGACCAAAAGCTGGTTCTTCAGAGAGATCAATAAAATTGATAAACCTCCACTCATCCTGATCAAGAAAAAAGGGAGAGAAGATAGAAACTACCAAAAATAAGAATTAAGAAGATGATGGGACTACATCTACATAAAGGAATAGTTAAAAGGAATAGTTAAAGAATATTATTTTTAGGGCGCCTGGGTGGCTCAGTTGGTTGGGCGACTGCCTTCGGCTCAGGTCATGATCCCGGAGTCCCGGGATCAAGTCCCATATCGGACTCCGGGCTCTGTGGGAAGTCTGCTTCTCCCTCTGACCTTCTCCCCTCTCATTCTCAGTCTCTTTCTCTCTAATAAATAAATAAAAATCTTTAAAAAAAATAAATAAAAAAAAGAATATTATTTTTAAAACTCTGTAACAACAAATTCAACAAGTATAAAAAAATCCTTGAAAAATACAAACTAGCAAAGTTCACTCAGGAAGAAAGAGAGAGATCAAAAGTCCTATATTTAATTAAAGAATTTAATCTGATTTTAAAATCTTCCCACAAAGAAAACTCTAGGCTCAGATTACTTCATGAGAGAATGCTATTAAACATTTAAAGAATAAATACCAATTCTATATACACTTTCCAGAAAATTGAAAAGAAAAGAATACTTTCAACTCATTTTATGCTATGTACAAGTAACAAACAGATTTGAAATTAAAAACGAAGGGGGTGGGGGTTGGGTTAGCCTGGTGATGGGTATTGAGGAAGGCATGTATTGCATGGAGCACTAGGTGTGGTGCATGAACAATGAATCTTGGAACACTGAAAAAATAAAATAAAAATAAATAAATAAAAACACAACTGCCTACAATAGCATAGAAAATACGAAATACTCAGGAATAAAGCTGATGAAAGATATACAAGACTTGTACAATGAGAACTATAAAACACTACTAAGAAGTAAAAGGGCTTAAATAAATTGAGGGATATAGCATACTTATAGGTTAGAACACTCAATATTATTAACATGTCAATTCCATTATAAATGATTAATAGAATCAATGCAATCTCTACTGAAAATCCCAAAAGATATTATTTTTTGGTAAAATTGACAATTCTCAAATTCACATGGAAATGTGAAGGACCTAGAATAGCCAAAAGAACTTTGAAAAAGAACAAATTTGGAAGACTAGACTGCCTGGTTTCAAGACACACCATAAAAAGTAATTAATGAGTACATAGTAATTAAGATGGTGTAGTATTATTGTCAGTACAGACAAGTAAGTCAATGGAATAGGGTAGAGAGACCAAAAATGGACCCACAGTTATATGGACTACTGATTTTCAACAAAGGATTAAGTATAATCTGATAGAAAAAGTATAGTATTCTTTAACAAGTAACACTAGGACTAAAAATGCACTTCAAATGAACTTCACTACAAATGAACTTCAAATATACCCTGCATAATCTACAAAGAGTAACTCGAAACACAGAACTAAATATAAATTCTAAAACATTACAATATCTTTTTTTTAAAAAGATTTTATTTATTTATTTGATAGAGAGAGAGAGAGATCACAAGTAAGCTGAGAGGCAGGCAGAGAGGCAGGCAGAGAGAGGGGGAAGCAGGCTCCCTGCTGAGCAGAGAGTCCAATGTGGGGCTTGATCCCAGGACCCTGAAATCATGACCTGAACCGAAGACAGAGGATTTAACCCACTGAGCCACCCAGGTGCCCCAATATTACAATTTCTTAAAAAGGAGAAAAATATTTGTAGTCTTGGGCTAGGCATTGATTTCTTAATATGACACAAAAATCATAACTCATAAGAGAAAAAAATTGAAATTGAATTTTATCAAAATAAGAACTTTTGCTCTTTTAGGGACATTGTAAGAAAAAGAAAGCTGTGACAGGGAGGAAAATTTGAAAGTCATCCATTAGATAAAACACTTTTATCCGGAACATGTAAAAGCATTCTAAGTTCAATAATGAGAAACAAGCAATTTAAAAAAAAAAAGATTCAAAATATTTGAACAGTCATTTCATCAAAAATCATACAGCATATGAAAAGATGCACGGCATCTTTAGTCAATAGGAAAATGCAAATTACAATCATAATAAGATGCCATTTCATAACCACTAGGATGACTATAAAAAATAAGACAGATAATAATGTTAGCAAAGATGTGGAGATAGGAACCCTTACATATCACTGCTGGGAATGTAAAATGATACAGCCACTTTCACAGTTTGACAATTTTTTAAAAAGCCAAACATAAGACTACCATGCAACTCATCAATTCCACTCCCAGGAGAAATACAAATATATTTATGCACAAAGACTTGCATATAGTTGTTCATGTCAGCATTATTCATAATAACCAAAAAATGAAAATAACCTAAATTTCTATCAATATGTGAATGGATAAACATAATGTGGTATATCTGTGCAGCTGAATACTATTCAGCAATGAAAAGGAAGACAACTGACACATATTTCTACATTGATGGACCTCAAAAACATGCTAAGTGAAAGAAGTCAGATGTAAGATACTACACATTGTATGATTCTATTTATATGAAATATAAAGAAAAGGCAAATTTATAAATAGAGAGAGATTATTCATTGCCTAGGGCTGGAAGGGGAAGTGGATTAATAGTAAATGGGCAGGGGCGCCTGGGTGGCGCAGTTGGTTGAGCGACTGCCTTCGGCTCAGGTCATGATCCTGGAGTCCCGAGATCGAGTCCCACATTGGGCTCCCGGCTCCATGGGGAGTCCGCTTCTCACTCTGACCTTCTCCCTTCTCATGCTCTCTCTCACTCTCTCTTTCCTAATAAATAAATAAATAAAATCTTAAAAAAAATTAGTAAATGGGCAGAAGAGGTCTATTAGGAGGCTAATAATATTCTAAAACTGCTATATCATGATCATTGCACCACTCGATTAAGTATTAACATTATTTAATCATACACTTAAAATGGGTAAATTTTATACATAAAATATACCTCAGTAAATTCACTTAAAGAAAACAGCAACAACGAAATACCACTTCTTAGATCTCTAAATTGAAAAAAAAAAAAAAAAAGGACTGAACCAAGTATTGATAAGATGTTGAGAAAGGAAAAATCACACTGCTGGTGAAATGTAGAATGATACAATTTTGGAAGAGAGTCTGGGTGTTTCTTCAAAAGTTAAACATACAGCCCTGGACTCTTGTTTGCTGGAAGATTGATTACTGATTCAATTTCTTTGCTGGTTATGGGTCTGTTCAGCTTTTCTATGTCTTCCTGTTTCAGTTTGGTAGTTTATATGTTTCTAGGAATTTATCCATTTCTTCCAGATTGCCTAATTTATTGGTATATAATTGCTCATAATATTCTCTTATCATTGTTTGCATTTCTTTGGTGTTGGTGGTAAAATCTTCTCTTTCATTCATGACTTTATTTATTTTGGTCCTTTCTCTTTTCTTTTTGGTAAGTCCGGCCTGGAGTTTATCAACCTTATTAATTCTTTCAAATAACCAGCTCCTAGTTTTGTTGATCTGTTCTATTTCTTTTTTTTAATTTCTGTTTCATTGATTTTTGTTCTAATCTTTATTATTTCTCTTCTGTTGCTGGATTTAGGCCTTATTTCATATTCTTTCTCCAGCTCCTTTAGGTGTAATGTTAGGGTATGTATTTGATACTCTTCTTTTTTTTTTTGTGAGGAAGGCCTGCATTGCTACATACTTCCCACTGAGGACTGACTTTGTTGCATCTCAAAGGTTTTGAACTGCTGTGCTTTCATTTTCATCTCATTCCATACATATATATATATTTTTAACGATTTTATTTATTTATTTGACAGGCAGAAAGAGATCACAAGTAGGCAGAGAGGCAGGCAGAGAGGTGGCGGGGGCGGGGGGGAAGCTGGCTCCCTGCTGAGCAGAGAGCCTGATGCAGGGCTCGATCCCAGGACTCTGAGATCATGACCTGAGCTGAAGGCAGAGGCTTTAACCCACTGAGTCACCCACGCATCCCATCCTTCCTTATATTTTTAAAATTATTCTTTACTTTCCTAGTTGACCTATTCATTCTTTAGTAGGATGCTCTTTAAGCTGGATGTATTTGTGGTCCTTCCAAATTTCTTCTTGTAGTTGACTTCAAGTTTCATAACATTATGGTCTGAAAATATGCATGGTATGATCTCAATCTTTTTTGTATCCCCAACAAACAAGAGTTCAGGGCCAGATAGCTTCCCAGGGGAATTCTCCCAAACATTTAAAGAATAATTAATACCTTGTTTTTCTGAAACTATTTCAAAAAATAGAAATGAAAGGAAAACTTCCAAACTCATTCCATTAGGCTTATTCTATTACCTTGATCCCCAAACCAGACAAAAACCCCACTAAAAAGGAGAACTAAAGACCAATATCCCTGATGAAATGGATGCAAAAATTCTCACCAAGATACTAGCTAATAGTCCAACAGTGCATTAAAAGGATTATTCACCATGACCAAGTGGAATTTATTCCCAAGCAGCAGGGGTGGTTCAACATTCACAACTCAATCAATGTGATACACCAGATTAATAAAAGAAAGGACAAGAACCATATGATCCTCTCAATAGATGCAGAATAAGCATTTGACAAAATATAGCATCATTTCTTGGTAAAATCTTTCACCTTGTAGGGATAGAGGGAGCATATTCAACATCATAAAGCCAAATACAAAAAGCCCGCAGCAAATATCATCCTCCACAGGGGAAAAACTGAGAGCTTTTCCCCTAAAGTCAGAAACATGTCAGGGAAGTCCACTCTCATCACTCTTGTTCAACATAGTACTGCAAGTCCAAGCCTCAGCAATCAGACAAAAAAAAGAAATAAAACACATCCAAATCAGCAAAGAAGTCAAATGTTCACTCTTTGCAGATGACATGATCCTCTATGTAGAAAACCCAAAAGACTCCAGCAAAAAATTGCTAGACTCAGCAAATTTGGGGCCTTCAGCAAAGTGGCAGGATATAAAATCAATGGACAGAAATCAGTTGCATTACTGTACACTAACAATAAAGCAGCAGAAAGAGAAATCAAGGAATCAATCCATTTACAATTGCATCAAAAACCATAAGACACCTAGGAATAAACCTAACCAAAGAGGTAATAGATCTGTACTCTGAAAACTATAGAACACTCATGAAATAAATTGAGGAAGACACAAAGAAATGGAAAAACATTCCATGCTTATAGATTGGAAGAACAAACACTGTTAAAATGTCTATATTACCCAAAGCAATCAACACATTCAATGAAATACCTATCAAAATTCCATCAGTATTTTTTCACAGAGCTGGAACAAACAATCCTAAAATTAGTATGGAACCAGAAAAGACCACAGCTAGTCAAAAAAATGTTGAAAAAGAAAGCTGAAAGCATCACAATTCCAGACTTCAAGCTGTATTACAAAGCTGTCATCATCAAGACAGTATGGTATTGCACAAAAACAGACAAATAGATCAATGGGACAGAAGAGATAACCCAGAAATGGACCCTAAACTTGATGATCAACTAATCTTTGACAAAGTAGGAAGGAATATCCAATGGAAAAAAGATAATCTCTTCAACAAGTGGTGTTGGAATATTGGACAGCCGCATGCAGAAGAATGGAACTGGACCATTTTCTTACAACATACAGAAAAATAATCTCAAAATGGATGAAAAACCTAAATATGATACAGTAATCCATCAAAATCCTAGAGGAGAACACAGGTAGCAACCTCTTTGATCTCAACGGCAGCAACTTCTCCAGAGGCAAGGTAAACAAAAGCAAAAATGAACTACTGGGACTTCATCAAGATAAAAAGCTTTTGTGTAGCAAAAAAACCCACAAAAAACAAAAAACAAAACAAAACAAAAAAAACAACCAAAGAAACTAAAAGGCAACTGAAAGAATAGGAGAAGATATTTGCAAGTATCTGCAGCCTCCAGATGGCGCACGGGAGAATGAGGCACAAACAAGTCAGCTGCAAGAGAGAGGGAGCAGGGGACAATAGCAGAGAAGACTGTCGCCCTGAACAACTCCTCAGTCTCATATTTATTAGAAAGTAGATAACTAACAAGAAGCCAAAGTAGATTATACATTGACCATGAGGCTTGTAGATAAGAAGAAAGGTAAAACATATCTAGTCAAGCAGTATAAAGTTTATAATTGGGCAAGCACATTCAAAGTGATCATTTAATTAGCCACAGGTGGTCTCCGGGGAAAGGGAGATGACTGAAAAGTGAAGCAAGCGGCATTCTGCCCTGAGCAGGCCGGGCCTACCCAGGGCCTCGGCTTCAAGGATGTATCTTGTCCTCTCCCCCAGAGGCCTGTTGCCAGTATATGTTTTTCTTAAGACTATATCTGAGCATGCTTGCCAGACTAGTACAATTTCTCATAGGTTATATTTTAAGCAATACATTGTTTTGAGGGACAGTTACAAGTATCTTACCAGATAAAGGACTAGTAAATCTTTAAAGAACTTATCAAACTCAACACCCAAAAAACAAAAAATCCAGTCAAGAAATGGGCAGAAGGCGTGAACAGACTTTTCTCCAAAGAACACATACAAATGGCTAACAGACACATGAAAAAAAGCTCAGCATCACTCGGCATAAGGAAAATCCAAATCAAAACGACAATGAGACACCACCTCACACTGGTCAGAATGGCTAAAATTAACAAGTCAGGAACTGATGTTGGCTAGGATGCAGAGAAAGGGAAACCCTCTCACACTGTTGGGAATACAAACTGGTGCAGCAACTCTGGAAAACAGAATGGAAGTTTCTCAAAAAGTTAAAATTAGAACTACCCTATGTCCCAGCAAATGTACTACTAGGTATTTAGCCAAAGGATACAAACATAGAGATTCGAAAGGGCACATACACCCCAATGTTTATAGCAGCAATGTCCACAATAGCCGAAGCATAGAAAGAGCTCAGATGTCCACCAACAGATGAATGCATAAAGAAGATGGGGTATACATACACAGTGGAATATTACTCAGCCACCAAAAAGAACAAAATCTTGCCATTTGCAATGACATGTATAGAACTAGAGGGTATTATGTTAAGTGAAAAAAGTCAGGGAAAAACAAATACCATATGATTTCAGACACATGGAATTTAAGACAAACAGATGAACAGAGAGAGAGGCAAACCATAAGAGATGATGAACTGTAGGAAACAAACTGAGGGTTGCTGGAGGGGAGGTGAGTAGGGGGATGCGGTAATTGAGTGATGGTCATTAAGGAGGACACTTGATGTAATGAACACTGGGTATTATATGCAGCTAATGAAACACCGAATTCTACCCCTGAAACTAATAATACACTGTATGTTAATGGAATTGAATCAATAGAATTGAATTTAAATAAGAAAAATTTTAAAGAAGAAAAAGTTAAACATATGATCTCTATGATCCACCATTGTGTCACCCTAGAGAAATGAAAGCATATATCCATACATGAATTGTACACAAACATTCATAGCAGCTTTATGTGTAATTATGAAAATTTGAAACAATTCAAATGTATATCATTAAGTGAACAGATGAAGTGTAATATATGGAATGGAATGCCTTTGGCAGAAAAAGTAATAAACTATTGTTATACGGAACAATATGGATGGATCTCAATATAATTATCCTAGTGAAATAAGCCTGACAAAAAAGAATACATACTGTAAGACTTGATTTATATAAAACTCTAGAAAATGAAAATTAGTTTATTGTGACAGAAAGCAAATCAATAGTTGCCTGGGGATGAAGAGGGGCAGAATTAAGGGAGGGGGGTCCAAACAGGGGCACAAACAACTTTTGGGGTGATAAGTGTGTTTATTATCTTGATTGTAGTAATGGTATCACAGGTATACATAATGTGAAAGCCAATCACATTGTACACTTACATGTAATTAATTTATCGTATGTATGACAGTAATACTTTAAAAAAAGTTTTTAATTTTAATTCTAGTATGGTTTCATACAGTTAAGGTTTACAGTTTCAGGTTTACAATATTGTGATTCAACAATTCTACGCATCACTCAGTTCTCTTTATGTAAGTGCACTCTAATTTCCATCACCTATATCACCCATTCCCCCATACACTTCCCTTTTGGTAAATTTCAGGTCATTTTCTATAGTTCAGAGTCTGTTTTTGGTTTGGCTTTCTCTCTCTCTCGTTAGCCTTTGTCGATTTGTTTTGTTTCTTAAATTCTACATATGAGTGAAATCATATGGTATTTGTTTTTCTCTGACTGATTTGTTATGCCTAGAATTATTCTCTCTAGCTCTGTCCATGTTGTGGCAAATGGCAAGATTTCATTCTTTTTGATGGCTGAATAATACTGCATCATATATATACACCATATCTTCTTTATCCATTCATTTACCAATGGATACTTAGTCTTCTTCCATAATTAGGCTACTGTAAATAATGCTGCAATTAACATAGGAGTGCATGTCTCCCTCTGAATTTGTGTTTTGTATTTTTTGGATAAATACCCAGTAGTCCAAATATTGGATCATAGGATAGATCCATTTTTAATTTTTTGAGGAATCCCCATACTGTTTTCCAGAAAGGCTGTACCAGTTTGCATTCCCATCAACAGTGTATGAGGTTTCCTTTATCTGTACATCCTCATTATTGCTTGTTGTCTCTTGTGTTTTTTATTTTAGCAATTCTAACAGGCGGGAAGTGACATCTCATTGTAGTTTTGATATGTATTTCCTGATCATGAGTAATGTTGAGCATCTTTTCGTGTCTGTTGGCCAGTGTATGGCTTCTTTGGAGAAATGTCTATTCATGTCTTCTGCCCATTTTTAATCAGATTATTGGTTTTTTGGATGCTAGGTTGTATAGGTCTTTTATACATATTATATACTAACTCTTTATTGGATATGTCATTTGCAAATATTTTCTCCCATTTAGTATGTTGTCTTTTCGTTTTGTTGGTTGTTTCCTTCAATGTGCAGAAGCTTTTCATTTTGATAAAGTCCCAATAGTTTATTTTTGTTTTTATTTCCCTTACCTCAGGAGACATATCTAGAAAAATATTGCCACAGAGATGGTAGTAAAGGTGTTCAAAAATCTAAAAAATGAAAGGATAAAAATTAATCAAATTCCCCACTCAACATAATTTAAAAAAGAACAAAGTCAAGGAAAATTAAAAAATGGAAGGAAATAATAGACAAAAGCAGAAATTAATGAGGAATTGGAAAGAAAATAATATACTGAATTAAGTGATCAGAATTGTTTTTTTGAAAAAAGTAATGATACTGAGAAAATCACTAGTTATCTCATCAAAGGAAATAAAGAATAACTAAACACAGACATAAATGACATGAGTAAATAACCATCAAAATGGAAGAAATTAGAATCTCATGAGACCATTTTGCAGACCTCTACACGAATGTGAAAACCTATATCAAGTGGGTAATTTCTCAGACACAAAGTACCAAAACTAATTCCAGTAGCATTAGAACTTTCAATCAGACCAAATACCATAGAAGATATGGTGTGCATTATTAAGAAACTACTGCACAAAAACCACCAGACCCAGTTGTTTCACAAAGAAATTCAACCATTCTTCCAAAGACCAGATGGTCCTATGCTCTGTAAATTATTCCACAGTGTGGAGAAGGAAAGAAAACTTTCTAATTCCTTTTATGGAAGAAGCATAACACCAGTATATAAGTATATAAACCAGATATAATACAAAGAAAGAGAACTATGGTCCTATGTTTATATCCAATGAATACTGATGCAAAAGTTATAAACTAAATATTATCTAGCAGAATCCAACACCACATAGAAAAAATAAAACACTATGACCAAGTGGAATTTATTCCAGGAATGCAAGCTTAGTCCAATATTTTAAAATCCATTATCATACACCATATTAATAAATCTAAGAAAAGAATATGATTACCTCTATAGATGCTGAAAGTCTGACAAAATTCATTACCAATTCACAATTTAAAAAAAGCTTAAGAAAATAGAAACTGTGGAATATTTTGTTACTATGATAAAATTTGTATACCTAATCTTAAAGTCAGTATCTTATACTTAGGAAACACTAGAGACAATTCCACTAACATCAGGAACAAAATAAGATGGCCACTATCTTCACTACTATTCAACACTGTACTAGCAGTATTAACCAATGCAATTAGACAAGAAAAACAAATTATAGGAATAGGAATAAGTTAAGGAGTGAAACTGTCTATTTTATTTTTAAGGATTTTATTTTTTTATTTGACAGAGATCACAAATATGCAGAGAGGCAGGCAGAGAGAGAGAGAGGGGGAAGCAGGCTCTCTGCTGAGCAGAGAGCTTGATGCCAGCTTGATCCCAGGATGCTGAGATCATGACCTGAGGCAAAGGCAGAGGCTTAACCCACTGAGCCACCCAGGCGCCCTGAAACTGTCTCTTTAAAAATATGACAGCATACCTATACATATCAAGAAAAATAGATAAAACTAAGTAAAACAATAATAATTCAGTGAGGTAGTAAGACTTGAAATTAATATACAAAATCATAGGCCTTCATATACACAAGTAATGTATAATAGTAGAGAAAGTTCCAGTTAGTAAAAAAAAAAACAGGAAAACCTATAAATGAGTTCAATAATGAATGTGTCAAATTTTATGGAAAAAATATTAATAGGGCGCCTGGGTGGCTCAGTTGGTTAAGCAACTGCCTTTGGCTCAGGTCATGATCCCAGGGTCCTGGGATTGAGTCCCGCATCGGGATTCCGGATCCACAGGGTGTCTGCTTCTCCCTCTGACCTTCTCCCCTCTCATGCTCTCTCTCACTGTCTCTATCTCAAATAAATAAATAAAATCTTGAGGGAAAAAAACCCCACTCTTGAAGCCCTGAAGTAGACTTTATCCAATGGAAAGACATCGCCTGTTCTTAGATTGAATAACTCAACATGATAGAGATGGCAGTTCTCCCTGAGTTGATTTAAAAGTTAAATACAGGGGGGGCGCCTGGGTGGCGCAGTTGGTTGAGCGACTGCCTTCGGCTCAGGTCATGATCCTGGAGTCCCGGGATCGAGTCCCATATCAGGCTCCCAGCTCCATGGGGAGTACGCTTCTCACTCTGACTTTCTCCCTTCTCATGTTCTCTCTCTTTCCTAATAAATAAATAAAATCTTAAAAAAAAAAAAAAAAAGTTAAATACAGGGGCACCTGGGTGGCGCAGTTGGTTGAGCAACTGCCTTTGGCTCAGGTCATGATCCCGGAGTCCCGAGATTGAGTCCCACATCGGGCTCCTGGCTCCATGGGGAATCCGCTTCTCATTCTGACCTTCTCATGTTCTCTCTCACTCTCTCTCTTTCCTAATAAATAAATAAATAAATAAAATCTTAAAAAAAAAAGTTAAATACAATTATAATAAAATATCACCAAACTATTTTGTGGAGCTAGACAAGTTGATACTAAATTTCACATAGAAAAACAAACATAAAAGAATAGCCCTAAGAGCACTGAAATTGAAAAACTATGAGAGAGCTTTATGCCTATGTTTGCCTACTTCCATGATTTGGATTTTTAATTGAATTGGATTCAATTTATAGGTTAATCTGGGGAGAATTTAAATATTTACAACATTAAAACTTTTAATTGGAAACATCATATATACTTGTGCATTAAGTCTTTAAAAATTTTTTTTCTTCAGTAAAGTTTTATAATGTTCTCCCAGAAGTTTCTCTAAATATTTTGTTGGTTTTATTCCTAGGTGTCTATAATTTTTGTTATTATAAATTGATATATTTCTAAAATTGCTCTTTATTTGGTTTGTCACTGTGTTGAATGTAATTAACATTTTATTATATTTTATCCAGTAATCTAACTGTATTTTTTTAAGAGAGAGGGTGAGTGTGTACATAAGAGTGGTGGGGGGGGAGGGAAGGGCAGAAGAAGAGAGAGAGGGAGAGAATCTCAAGCAGGCTCCACATTCAGCACCGAGTTCCATGTGGGGCTTGATCTCAAGACCCTGAGATCATGACCTGAGCCAAAATCAGGAGTGGGATGCTTAATGGACTGAGCCACCCAGGCACCAGTGACTGACTGCATTCTTTTATTAGCTTTACTACTTTGTTAGATGTCCTTGCATTTCTATGTAAACAATTATATCATTTGAACTTTTTTACTTATTTCTTATCCCAATCTTTCACTTGTTTGCTTATCTTCTCATTTTTTGGACTCACATATTTGAATAGTTTGTAACTAATGACTCTCTTTTCACAAATAAATGGACTCTGCAACCTAAAACTAACATATTATGTTAATTTATACCTCAACTAAAAAATAAAAGAACTAAATTTTTTTTCATGTTATTGCTTTTTCATATTTCAGTTCCTCTTTTTTGTACCCCTCCAAAATACTTATATTATTGTCTTCTACAATTAGTGATGATTTAGATTTACCTATGTTTGTCATTTTCTTTGTTCATCATTGGTTGTTCCCTTCCTCGCCTTATTTCTGGGTTAAACTTCCTTCCTTGTGAAGAACATTAATATTTTTTCCAGTGGAAACCTATCAATGATAAACAAACTTTTCATTTATCTGAAAGTGTCATTTCTAAAATCCTCATTCAATTTATCAGGTCTTGAATTCCTGACTGAAACTATTATTCCATTACCCTCTATCCTCTGCTGTCACTAGTGAGAAATTTGCTCCAGCTATTTTTATTATTTTATTTTCAATGATCTTTTTTATTCTCTAAATGATTAAAATTTTTCTGTTTTTAGTACTCTAAAGTTTCACTACAGAATTTCTTGGAATGGTTTATCAAGCTTAGATTTTGTTATGTTCCTTGAATCTGAAGACACATGCCTTTCATCTCTTCTGGAAAATTCTCATTTGTTATCTTTTTAGTTACTGTCTTTCTCCATTGGCTCTAATATCTCCGTAAAACTTCTTTTTGCTTAAAAAAATGTTTTTTGAGTATAGATGGAAAACAATGTCACATTAGTTTCAGGTACACAACATAGTGATTAAATCTCTCTACCCATTATGCTATGGTCACCACAAGTGTAGTTACCATCGGTCACCAAACTATGCTATTACAATTTCATTGACTATATTCCCTGTGCTGTGCCTTTTATTCCTGTAATTTACTTATTCCAGAACTAGAAGGCTTTATCTCCCACTCTCCTTTACATAATTTGTCAATTCCCCTGTTCCCTTTCCCTCTGGCAACCATCAATTTGTTCTTTATATTTACAAGTCCAATTCTGCTTCTCCCTAAAAAACTTTTTTTTTGGAAACTTAGAGAGCTTAATTCTGCTATTTATTGTGTTTAATGACTGCTACTTACCACAGATAGTTACTTTTAGTATTATATAACACTGAATCAACAGGTAGTCTCAGTGGCTTTTAACTGTAAAGGGTACCTCCAAAGAATTTTGTGTATGTTCTTTCCAGAGGTTTTGCTGTTCCAGGGCTATTTATTTATTTATATTAGTTTCAGAGGTAGGATTCAGTGATTCATCAGTTGCATATAACACTCAGTGCTCATTACATCAAGTGACCTCCTTAATGACCATTATCCAATTACCATATTCCCGCACTCATCTCTCCTCCAGCAACCTTCAATTTGTTTCCTATAGGTCAGCATCTCTTACGGTTTGCCTCCCTGTTTTTATTTTTCATTCCCTTCCCCTATGTTCACCTGCTTGTTTCTTATATTCCACATGTAAGTGAAATCATATGGTACTTGTTTTTCTCTGATCGGCATACTTCACTTACCATAATACCCTCTAGTTCTATCCGTGTCATTGCAAATGGCAAGATTTCATTTTTTTTTTTTACAGCTGAGTAATATTCCATTATATCTTCTTTATCCATTCATCTGTTGATAGACATCTAGGGTCTTTCCATAGTTTGGCTATTGTGGTCATTGCTGCTATAAACATTGGGGTGCATATGCCCTTTTGAATCACTATGTTTGTATCCTTCAGATAAATATCTAGTAGTGTAATTGCTGGGTTGTTAAAAATGGAGCTACATTACAGGGAAAATTTTTATGTTAATTTCTGGCTTTGGAAATGACCAAAGCATGCAGGTACTATAAATAATATATTCCCCAAATTCATATGGCAGGTCATTGCTATTATTGTTGATAAAAATTATCTTTAAAAAAATTCAGTCCAGTCCAAGACTGACAAGCTTCCTGGTCATTTTCCTGTGCAGTAGGTACACTTACTCCCTAATCTATCCTTCCAGAAATTGTATGTTATTTAAGTACTTCATAGCTCTGGCTTTTTAAGGAGGAGGTGTGAACCAAGTGGTATTTTAGTTCGAACTCCTTGGATTATGTGGGCCCAAAGCCTCACCCTCAATCCGCTCATGATTGTTAACTCAAGCTTCTAGATTTCCAAGACCAACAAATTCCGTTTCGCACCAGATTCAACTTCTTAAGGCAGATACAGCCTGTGTTTACATGTTTACTACTCTGGTTATAAGTTTCTAGCACATTTCGGAACCTGTATATTTTTACAATTTTTCTGGAAGTTAAAATACGTATTTCAAAGGGAATTTATTTTATTTTATTTTGACTTCCAGATGATTATAGCAGGAGGGTTTCTAGATGATCTAGTCTACCATACTGGCAGAGTCAGAAATTGTCTCACTGTGTACTTCGTTTTCTATCACTTAAAATCCATACCCTTTGCTGTGGTCAGGCTTTTCTTCTTTCTAGTCTATTAATATATCATGTTATTTAATACTTCTGTGCTTATGCTAAAACTATTTTAGTGACTCAAAATACTCAAATTCCCCATTGCTTACCCCAATTCTACTCTTTAAGTGTCAGCTTAACCTTAACACCCTCCATGATGTTTCTTATTCCTTGTCATCATTGACTTCCCTCTCCTCCAGATTCTCCTAGAATTACAGTATACACTTAGTCCTGAGTTACACATGGTTTTCTATTATTTGATTTTGTTTCTTGTCTTATTTCACATACGTAATTTCAAGAAATTGAATTTGAAGAAATATAATATCCTCGTGCTGATTAAGCACCAAAAAGACCTTAGACATTTAATGTTTTTTATTCCTTTAATTTGCTAATTATAATTAATAATAACATAGTAAATCAACAATTTGCACAGACTTCAACTTGGACAATACAGAAATTAAGAATTTTTTATGTTAAAAATCAAGATAATTTTCTGCACTAAATCAAAAACAAATGTTATTTCATCATTTCCACTGAATAAAATTCTATCATCAAATTCTTTTTGTGACTCTTTATAGTAAATATTATGTTGTAAATATTTCATAGGAAAGTCTACATTACTTTATAAGTAGAGAGTATAGAAATTTCTCACCTTTTAAAAAATTCTGGAATCCGTAACACAACTGAGAAAAACTAAATAAAAATGCAATATATAGTGACGTTGGGATGTGATTTTCCTTAGGCTAACATTTTACAAGTTTACAGTGTTGCTTTCCCTCTAATATTTTTATCCTGTAGAAATTAAAACCTGGAAGTTGTCAATCATTGTATTTATTTTATTGGAAATTTCTTAAGATTATATAAGATTTGCCATATGTGGCAATGCGCAGATTGATGAAGAAATTTCAACTTCTAAAGTGAGAATTCTCAAATTCAAAGAAAATTTGTGTCATCTGCATAGCACCCGAACATTCTCATTTTTGTGTAATCCACACTGAGATCTGCAGTGGGACTAACTCCTCGGGGATTAATCAGTTTTGGAACAGCAAGTGCATATGCCAGATACAGACTGGCAGGAAGCTGATGAGGCAGCACAATGAATGATCTACCATAAAGTCCACGGGCAAGAGGTGGCCATTAGTCTAGAGCTTAGTAACGCACTCTTCAAGTACATTACTCACCAATCCATCAGGCAACATGCTACAGAACCAAGAGATTCTAGCAGTTTTAAATCTGTAACGCGATGGCTGCCAGCCTGCTCTACATGCCCTAGGTTACAAGGGCACAGTAGTGTGGGAGGAAGGCAATTCATTAAGTGTCATAGCCAGTATTTTTTCTATTCTTTCTTCTGTGTGTACTTAAGAAATGGGCCTTCCATTATCCACAGATTAATAGCAGAGAGAATGTCCCGGTGTCTCTATTAGCATTAACTACTGGCAGATACTTTCCCACTGCCTAATCAGCACAATTTTCATTAGCTAAAATGAGAAAAACTTGTATAGGAAGATATGTTATTTTTTCATTCTAAAATACATCTCATAAATATCCTACTAAAATACACTATCACAGCACACCCAATTTAGTAAATAAAAGTCACAGAAACATAAATATGCCAAAACTTAGCTGTAAATCAAGAATAGCATTTTTTTTTCCTATTCAGGCAGCATTTACCAAATTTAAAGGCTCCTTATGCATATGCTATAATTATAATTGAAAGTGAGAGTTTAGGTAAATTAAGTGATGATGTTTACTAATGATAAATTTTCCTCATCTGTAAATAAACAAAAATATGCAATTAAACAAACTATAGTCAGAGACAGAGGTCATAGGTTTAACTTAATTATGGTAGCCTTATTAATTTATCCTGAGGTTAAATTTCCTACTTCTTTAGTGTTTCAATGTATTGTTTTTTATGATGACAGTAGATGCAATTACAATTTTTGAATGTTCTTCCTTGGTAATATGAAAGGTTGGCAAATCTATGTTCCTACTTTTTAAAGTCTATTGTAAGAAACAGTGGTGTGAGAAGCGCTGATCCAGAGCATCCACTGAGTGTTGTGAGGGGAAGGGAGAGACACTGTTTCAGCAGCAGTTATGTCCTGATGATCACATGAAAGCTAAAGTTTCTTTGGGGTCACTGTGGTGATAAGTCTACCAGAAAGGAAGGAATTAAGAATTAAGAATTCTTGCTTGACAGAGGTGACTATCATGTCACATCATATCCTTTATCAGTGCTTTCTCAGCCTATGCATGAAAACATGAAAACTAGCAGCAGAGATTTAAACATACCCAGTTCATAATAATAGACAATATTCACTTACACATACTAAGTCAGATGGACTGTTCTCGATTCTTTACTAATAGAAACTCATTTAATCCTAACAATAGTTCTGAGTCTTTGTATTTTTTAGAGATGAGAAAGCACAGAGAGTTAAAGCAATTTACAAAAGCCCACAGCAAATATCATTCTCAATGGGGAAAAGCTGACAGCCTTCCTTTTGAGATTTGGAACACGTCAAGGATGCCCACTCTCACCACTCTTGTTCAACATAGTACTAGAAGTCCTAGCAACAGCTATCAGACAACAAAAAGAAATAAAAGGTATTCAAATTGGAAATGAAGAAGTCAAACTCTCTCTCTTTGCAGATGATATGATACTTTATATGGAAAACCCAAAAGACTCCACCCCCAAACTACTAGAATTCATACAGCAATTCAGTAATGTGGCAGGATACAAAATCAATGCACAAAAATCAATTGCTTTTCTATACACTAACAATGAAAATCTGGAAAGGGAAATGAGAG
>CM052803.1:37343130-37381810 GCA_028533885.1 Nasua narica | reverse complement strand
GAGAGCCCAGAGATGGACCCGCAACTCTATGGTCAAATCATCTTTGACAAAACAGGCAAAAATATCCAGTAAAAAAAAGACGGTCTCTTCAATAAATGGTGCTGGAAAAATTGGACAGCTATATGTAGAAGAATGAAACTTGACAATTTACAAAAGTAAATTAAATTTATATAAGTCCAGATTTGAATTCAGTCTTGCTCCAGCGCATGCACTCCTGATCACTTTATACTGCCTTCCGTACCCTTTCCAAAGATTCCATATCTAGATTGTTATAGTCAGTAATCTGGCATGGTGCTCAGGCATCTTTGTCATTTAAAAAGCTCACAGGTGGGGTGCCTGAGTGGCTCAGTAGGTCAAATGTCTGCCTTTGGCTCAGGTCATGATCCCAGGTTCCTAGGATCGAGTCCTACATTGGGCTCCTTGCTCAGCAGGGAGCCTGATTCTCCCCCTGCCTGCAACTCCCTCTGCCTGTTCTCTCTCTAACAAATAAATAAATAAATCTTAAAAAAAAATCCTGACAGACTGTGCAGTTCTGTTGTACAGTCAGGGTTAAGAACCACAGATCCAGTCAAGCAGAGAAAGACAATTATCATATGGTTTCACTCATATGTGGAATGTAAGCAATAGCACGGAGGACAATAGGGGAAGGGAGGGAAAACCAAAGAGGGAGAAATCAGAGAGACAAATCCCAAGAGACTACAGACCCTGGGAAACAAACTGAGGGTTTTAGAGGAGAGGGGTGTGGGGGGAGGGGGGTAACACAGTGATGGGTATTAAGGAGGGCATGTGTTGTGACAAGCACTGGGTGTTATGCATAACTGATGAATCACTGAACACTGATGATGTATAATAAAGTGGCTAACTGAACATATTAAAAAAAAAAAAGAACCACAGATCTAATTTAGTTATCTATCCTGTCCTTCCTATAACACAGCTACCTAGGACTGGGTTCTACTCTTGTTTTATATCACAGGATATGCGTTGGTGTTTCACAATCAAACCATGTCCTAAATGGGGTTAAAGGATGGGACAGTTCTGCTCTCTTCTGTTCTGCTCATATCTCTTTCAGAATAAAGTCTCAGTCTGGGCAACATAGGTAGAAAAACTGTCAAAGAAAAATACTATTATTGGGGAATATGAGCCATGTAAAATAATTACATTTTACAAAATAATTTAAGAAATGAAGGATACTTCGGTTTTAGATGAAATGAGTTAGGGGCAGATATGATGGTCATCTTCAAATATCTTAAGAGTTGTCATCTAGAAGGGGAATAAAACTTCTGCTAGAGCCCTTAGGCATATAATTAGATTCTGTGAATGGAAGTAAAAGAAAGAACAACTGTAGTGTCTAATGGGAGAAAGAATTTTCTAGGGATGAGATGCACTTGGACATAGAACTGATTACTACAGAAAGTTCGTAGTTCCTTGTTACTAGAGGTGACACTGTTATAGAGAAGTTTCAAGCATTGAATGTAGTTGGTTAGAACCTCATTTTGGGGTTCATTACAACCCCAAAAGTCTTATTGTGTTTTGGCAATAGGCCTTGGGATAGGCTGGGTTGATGCACAGCTAACAGAATGGGCACAGTTTTAGCAGCTGTTTAATGCTACTATCTGTTCTGATTGACCATGCAACATATGTCAGTGATTAATATTTTTCAATATTGTCCCCAGAGTATCAGCATTCATCCAATCCAACAATCATATTTTGAGTATATGCTCAGGCTTTAAGTTAAAGAAATAAAGGTAAATGACACATTGTCTCTAAAGAAATAAAAGCAAATGACACATTGTCTCTAACCCTATATATAGTAGGGCATATATGTTCACAGTAAGTTTATGTTGAACGGTATGATCTTGCTGACATTCAAACATTTTTGACCTGTAAGAATGATGATTTAATGTGGTTCAACATAATACAATTGATGAGTTATCATAGAGATATGTAAAAATGTTATGAGAAGGGCACTGGGGTGACTCAGTTGTTAAGTGTCTACCTTCAGCTCAGGTCATGATCCCACGGTCCTGGGATGGAGCCCCACATCAGGCTCCCTACTCGGAGGAAGCCTGCTTCTCCCTCTCCCACTCCCCCTGCTTGTGTTCCTGCTCTAACTGTCTTTCTCTCTGTCAAACAGATAAAATTAAAAAAAAAATTATAAAGAAAATGTTATGAGAACACAAATGAAGGAATCATTAATTCTGTCTAAGAAAGCCTATGGGGAGACTGAGATTCATGAGGTTTTTATTTTTTGTTTTGTTTTGTTTTTAATGGAGATATTTGATTGCCTTAAAGGATAAGCAAGAAATTTTCAGGTACACCAATAGAAAAGAAACTTCCAGAGAGGTAGAACAGAAAAAGAGAAGGCATGGAGAAATGGAAAGCGTTTATGATTTAGGATTAAAAGCTCTGTGTTTCCTCATAGTTTTTACCATCTGTAACAAAGCATGCATTCTTATTTCCTTATCCTTTTGTATCTTTTGTATCTGTTACTGAGTGGCTTTTGGTTATTTATCAATATCCAAAATATTAAGAAGGCTGTACTAGGTACTACTGTAGCAGGATTTTCCCCCATGAACACACATTTTATGATGATGAAATAAGAGAATGTGTATATTTATGCCAAGGAGCATATGAGGGCCATGCATATTATAGACAGGCTGGCTGTGGGTTCTGATATCAGTTTCATTGCTTACTAATAGTGGGCCATGGATAAGTTGTTTGGCTTCTCTATGCCTCATTTTCTTCATCTATAAAATGCATATGATAAGAGTATCTTTTATCTTCCAGGCTGGCACTTGTCAGTTTCTTTTGTTAGAAAAATAAAAGAGATTTTACTTTATGCTCTCAGTTTGTATCTGGAGAATATAAAACATTAAGAGATAATTTTTTGACTTTTTTTTCCAATAAATTGTCCTCCTATTTTCAACAAAGCGGGACAAGTGAGAGCTCTCAAGTAGGAAACCTGCTCTTTGAAGTTTCTGGGCTACTTCAATACCAGAAAAATTGGCCCTTCCAATACCACATGCAGTTAAATCAGTATTTATGAGCCTAGGGATTTTGTTCTAGGAAACAAAAAAACTTCCTGCAACTAAACAACTAAATATTCTGAATAAAAGATTTACAACATCCTTTTAAATATATAGTTGAGCTCACAATAAAGTAAGGAAAATCCTTAGAGGCAAAGAACTAAGCAGAAGCATGAATCCAGAGAGGTAAACATGCTAAAGCCAGCAGCAGCCCTGAGGGCATCTGCCAATCCCCAGAAACCTAGAGCTTCTTATGTGAGAAGCTGGAATGGAAACCTGAACTTAAAATCAGGATTCTGGGAGATACACCTTCAGTGAAAGTATGAACTAGAAATTCTGCCATGCAAAGGGCAGAAGACATTATAAAATATCTTCACAGCGTTGGCTTAGTTAGAAGGGACAACAAGTCTCTCCTCTTAGTATTCGTAATAGAGTGGCATATAATTTATAACCCAAACAGGAAATCTAAAAGTGGAAGAAGGTATTATTAATAACTATATCAAAATAAAGGGCATTTTAACGGGGAAATCTTGGATGTATGAGCATCCTAATTCATAACCACAGGTTTAGCTGTCATGTCAATCCTGAGTAATGGATTGAAATTACACACTTATATGGGTTGAAAAATATCCAAGCTGAGAAATTAAAGTAAACCTTGGCCAAGAGTTCTTCCTAGGTATCTAAGAGAAGCAAATGTAAATCTACTCTAGGAAAATTCATCCTTAACCCTGTCCTCATAGAAATTGCTCAGAAACAATCCCAGTTTACATGATCTCATAATGGAAAATAGAAAAATTCACAAAACCCATGAGGAAACAAGATACTGTGAGCCAATAGAAATAACAAAGAAAAATTTGGTGAGTAAATACAATACTTCAAAGACTGGAATTACAGAATTCAGAATATAAAATAAGTATATTTAATATGTGTTAAGAAATAAAGGAGGGAATAGAAATACAAGCCACATAAGAGAATATAAAGTGCAAATTTTTGATTGTTTATGGAAAAAGTAATTAAAATTTAAAATTCGATGGACAGGGAAAACATCAGATTTGACATAGATGAAGAGAGAATTGGTGAACTAGAAGATAAAACTAAAGAAATCAGCCAAGTGCTTACTTTGGCAGCACATATACCAAAGAAATCAGCCAAAAGAAAGCATTGAGAGACAGAGATGGAAAATACAAAAAAAGAAATTATGATATATGGAGGAGAATTAAAAGGTCTAAAACCCATCTATTTATAGTTTTTAAAAAATATATGATAGTAAAGAAGATTAAAAAAGACATTTAAGGAGATAATTACTGAGAATTTTTCAGAAATGTTGGAATATCTGAATATTAGGAATTCATAAGCATAATGATCCTGAGCAGGATAAATATAAGGAAATCCACACATACATTTTACCTCATTAGAGTGACTGTGAAAAAAACACCAAACATGAAAAAATCTTAAAAACAAAGAGAATGACAATCTACCATAAAAGAAACAACACTGATATCTGACTTCTCAACTGCAACAACAGAAACTAGAAACCATGGATATATTTAAATTACTGAGAGAAAATAATTTTCAACCTAAACCTATATTCTGAGGAAATTATCTTTAAAGGATGAGGTCTTTAAAATTAAGACATTTCAGATAAAAATTGAGAGTTTATGAGCAACTAACCCTCACTGAGGACTTCTTCAGGGCTATACCTTAAGGAGAAGGTAAATATTCCTAGGAAGAAGAAATATAGTTCAGTAAGAAATGACAAGCAAAAACAAACAATTTAGAAAGTGGTACATTAGATCTGGGTATACTTAAATCAATATACCTCTATAAAATAACAGTAAGTCTTTCCTTCAGGCAATAGTGGTACAAATGATTTTAGGCAAAACTTTTTACAGATAACAACTATAAAACTTATCAAATTATATAATTAAGATGAGTACATTTCACTGTACGTGAATTTCAGCTAAAAAAAAGAACTATAAAATATTAAATTCCAGTTAGAAAGCCTGCTTTTCAGTGATATCTGTTAGCAATTTGGAAGCAACTTTTGTGAACTCTAGGCTAGAGCAAATAAGGAAACATAATCAGGATAATGGAAGCCAGATTTTTCACTGTTAAAGAAGAGGGTTACAAATATGGAAAGGGGGGATACTAGAATATAACATATGGCATTGAACTGAAATTGGTGTTACCAGGATGAACACACTTTTCGAGAGTCAGAAAAACAGATATAGAAGTAGGTGTATATACATATATATACAACATTTGCATGTTTTAGAAATATTAAAACATATTTTATAGCTCTATCAGTTGAAAGAGGCTAGATACTATTATGTACTAGTTATTAGTGAGTACATTTAGTGTACAGAGCCTGGTTTCAAAATTCTATTGTCTACTAAAAGCAATTAGGCTCTATAGGAATAAGGGTAATTTTAGACTGGACTAGGGAAGTACAAGATGAGCCTGGAGTATTTTGCTCCAGAAAGCAAGATGATCAAATAATAGTATGGACACAAAAAAAGGTGCAGGACTCTTTAAAAGGACTCCTACTCGACAAATCTGGGACAATTTGTGTGTCAAAATATTTGATGACAGTGTTAGACTACACCATGTGGAATAAAATGTCCATACTTGTTTATTCAGTTCATATTGCTGCAACAGCATATCATAGATTGGGTGGCTAAAACAACAAATATTTATTTCTCACAGTTCTAGAGGCTGGAAAAGTCCAAGATCAAAGTTCTGGCAGAACTATATTTTACCACTATGCTATGTGGTAAAAGCCTCCTTCCTGGTTTGTAGATGGCCTTCTTCTCCTAGTCTTCCCATGACTGAAGGCAGGGAGTCTAGCTCTCTTCCTTTTCTGAGAAGGATATTCACTGATCCCATTATTTGGGGTTCCACTCTCATAATCTAATTACCTCCCAAAGGCCCCACTTCCAGTTACCATCCTATTGGGAACTGGGATTTCAACACATGAATTTGGGAAGGAAGGGTTAGAAATTAAAACATGCAGTCTATAACAATAAGGATATAAACAACAAACATAAAAGAGAAGGGAAATATCTTCCTTACCCTAAAATGTGAATAAGTAGAAAAGGAATGGTGGAGCTGGATGATCATTTGTTTGCTAAGAATAATAGGTAAAAGTTTGATGAGAATGGGATATATACATAGTCTCAAAGTGTCTATTCATACATTATTTATTAATTACAAAGAAAAAAACAGTAATTTATATGGTGGAGAGAACCTGGGAGATAACCATGTTGGCCAAGTGATGTAACTTACCATCACTTACATTAGAGCAAACTAATTACATGGATTTCCTGATATGATTTACTGAGAAGGATTCACCATCAATTCTGTGCTATTTCTGCCCCAAATACCTAATCTGGATCTATGAGAAAACTTTATGCAAAACCAAATTGAGGGGCATTCAATAAATATTACTGGTCTTCAAAAATCTCAACGTCAATTGCTTCTTGGCCTTTTGGCTAAGCTCAAGTGCAAAAATCTCAAGGTCAAGCATGACAGTCTGAATAAATGTTCTAGATTAAATATGTCTACAGAAACATGGCAACTAAATGCAATATGTAATTTGGATTAGACCTTGGACTGGGTAGGTGGAGGATGGTTATAAAAACATTACTGGAACAACTGACAATATGAATAGTGCTATAGCATAACAATATAATTTAAAATTTTCAGATTCAAACAGTTGTGCTTTGGTTATGTAAGAGAATGCCTTGCTCTTAGGAAATACACTTAGAATACTTAGTGGTAAAAGTAAATAACATGACCAACTTTACAAATTACTTTTAGATGTTAGTAGGAAGTAGAAAGGAAGGACACATAGAGAGAGAGAATGATAAAGCAAATAGGGCAAAATATCAATAACTAGAGAAACCGGGTAGAGTATATCTGGGAATTCTTCATACAACTTCTGCATGTTTTATGGAAAGTTTGGGATTATATAAAAATAAAATGTTATGGGGGCATCTGGATACCTTGGTTAGTTAGGCATCTGACTCGATTTCAGCTCAGATCATGATCTCAGGTTTATCTCAGATAAATAAATAAAATCTTAAAAAAAATAAAATGTAGCCATTAAAATAGTAGTAATATAGCAGAAAACTGCTAACTCAGTAGGGGAGCAAAAGAAAAAGACAACTCAAAATAAGAAATTTTTCTTTTCTTTTTTTTTTTAAAGATTTTTATTTATTTATTTGACAGAGAGAGAGAGATCACAAGTAGGCAGAGAGGCAGGCAGAGAGAGAGGGTTAAGCAGGCTCCCCGCTGAGCAGAGAGCCCAATGTTGGGCTCGATCCCAGGACCATGAGACCATGACCTGAGCCGAAGGCAGAGGCTTTAACCCACTGAGCCACCCAGGTGCCCCAAGAAATTTTTCAAAAGATAGAAAAAGCAGAACAAATAGCACAACATACAATGATAAAAGAAACAGAAACATATTAGTAACCACAATAAATGGACTAAACTCACCAGATAAAAGATGATGTTAGACTACTAAGTTTTAAAAATTCTGTTACATGCTTGTTACAAGGACAACACCCAAAATATAAGGAAGGCCACAGAAAGGTAGCTGGAATATTTCAGGATGTATATTAAAAACCTAAAACTTAATAAGGAAAATAAAATGAAATTGAAAAAAATGAAAAGAAACTGTTTCTTTTTCAAAACATGCTTATCCTCTCCAGTAACCAGGGAAGTAAAGGAAAGTGTATGGTAAGTCAAAGAAATCACTTGTCCTCCAATATTCTTTAACTTCTTTCGTCAAAAGACCACTGATTTTTGGTACAAAACCACTTGGAATAAAGACCTCATTTTCCAGTCACTCTTGTAGCTTGTTGTGACTATATGACTAAGGTCTGGCGAATAGGTTATAGGCAGATATAGATTGCTCAGATTCTAGGAAACGTTTTCATAAGTGTTAGGGAGGGAAAGCATTAACTTCCTTCCCTTTTCTTACTTCTAAGGGCTTGAATGCAAACATGATGGCTAGAGATCAAGCAGCCTCCTTGTATCATGGAGTGAAAACCACATATAGAGGATGGTTGGAGCAGCAAGAAAGGCAACTAAGATCCTAATGAGCCTGGAGTCACCACACTGCAGTGGACGCTTACCTCTGAACCTTATCTACATGAAAAGAAATAAATTTTTGTTGTTGTTTAAGCCAATGTTATTCATGTTTGCTTCTTTATTTTTGTCAATCACAGCCAAACATAATTTGAAATAATACATGAAGAAGCAAGAATTACTGATGGGACTGTGGATTAGGTAGGATTAGGTGGATTAGGTGGATTAGGTGGATTAGGATAGCCATTTTTGAGAACAATTTAGCATTATCCAGTAAAGTTGACAAGGGAAAGATCCTATTCCTAGGTATTCTACTCCTGGGTATATATCCTAGAGAAATTTACATATCAGCCCTAGGAGATACAAACAAGAATTTCAGAGCAGCACTGATTTTAATGACAAAGAAACTGGAAAAAAAAATCCATGTGTGTGTTTGAACGTTGATAAACGTATATTCATACAATGGAATATTCAACAGCAAAACAAAGGAACAAAAGCTACATAAATCAATGACTGAATCTCAAAAATATAGATTTGAATAAAAGAGATATATCACTAAAAAATACATCAATATGATAACAAGTATATTAAAATAAAAAACTATGCTGCACTTACCCTGAAGCAGAAAAAACTCTGGGGTACCAAAAATTATTTAAAATATTGGTATAAGTATTGAAAAAGAAGACTTCAGAGTCTAGACCAGCAATATCCAATAGAACTTTCTACACAATGATGGAAATGTTCTGTTTCTGCACTGTCCAATACGTAGCCACTGGCTACACAGATTTGGAGCACTTGAAATGTTAGTACAATGAGAAACTGAATTTTAAACTTTATGTAGCCTTAATTAATTTAAATTTAAATAGCCATATATGGCTAATGTCTACTAGTCAGCACAGGTTTAGACAATAAATCCTGCTACAAGTATGGTATTTTTCCAATTCTTTGTATAAATATTTGTAATATAACTCAGAAGGAGTTCAAGAATAATGACCTTGCTACAATAAATCTCTGTGTATATCCAACTATTTACTTATGTAAACAAGTTTTCTCAAGGCTTACCTCAGCAAAACAAAAATTTAAATAAAAATGGATTTAGTCCATTCTATAAAATTCATATATAGACACATGGACTAATGTGGGGTGGGGGGGAAAGTCCTATGAATCTCATTAATAGATAGGTTTTTGATTAAAAAAATTCCTTTTTAAAAATACTTATCAAATTTGAGTAATATACTTAAATTGTTTTGATCAATTGTATACAAAGAATGATTCTAGCGTTAGTTTGATACAAAAGGAATTTTATTGCCTAGAGCAAGAGATCGCCAAACTCCAAACTTTCTAACTAACAGGGCCCTTTTCTTCAGAAAAGAAAATCCTAACTTAGTAGCAGTAATTCAGGTCATGCCCAACGGATGGCACTATGCTTCTCTCAAAAATAAAAAGCCCTGCAGTGGCCCTGTGAGTAGACTGTAACACCCAGGGGTGCCATGGTGCACCTTGGTGCATGGTTTGGGATCCACAGATATAGAGCCTTTTGGTATAGAAAATAAGGGAACTGGAAAGTCTGGACAAAGAATACATGGGACTATTTTGTATTCCTAATGTTTAAGAGTAGTTTTTAAGAGTCACTTAAATAATGGAAAACATACAGGACACTTAGAAAAAGGCAGACTTAAAGAAACTACAGAGATCCTAACTAATTTGGGGGCAGGTTAGTAATGAATGAATGATGTGACGACCTAGGAAGTATCTTCATAATACATTACAAACTTTAGATTAAATATTCTACAAAAAAAGAATAGGTATACATATATATATATATATATATATATATATATATATATATATATATATAAACATACCAATGCAAAGAACAGGGAAATTTTTTTTTAGGTCTGTATAATGCTATATTTAACTTAGAAAATAAGCTTTTCCCAGCTCACATCACATTTTCCCAGTTGAAGGCTATTTGTGACCACACATTGAGGAGACGGTCTGATTAGTTGTTCCTTATGATTGAGTAGATTATGCTAAACAAAATAGATCTACTCGGAGAAGGTTTAAACTAATTGAATAAAGAGAGAGGGAGGCACAAAAAGTGGGCAGGGTGGAGTGGGAGGGGCAGAAAACTGGTGGAGTGGGAAAGAGAAGTACAATGAATTGAAGTATTAAGGAGGGCTTAAGAAGGAAGAAGAGAAAGGGTTATAATTAGCATGTGATTCTTTGAATCTACAATAAAATGAGGATAGTTGTATTTTCCCTATTATATTTATAAATTTGTTTTCTATAAACAAATTTATATATAAATGATTGGAACTACAATTTTATTAACCACAGCTTTACTTCCATAAAAGACATTCTGCTTCAGTTACTGTACTATGCTTGCTATCCTCAAGTTTGACTTTTCTTGCCTTCCATGCTTCATGTCTGCCACAGGTATAATATTGCTAAAAGAAAACCTTCGTTACTGTGATGAGAGTGGGGGATCATTAAAAGGAAGGGAAAAAGTTTTGCAGATGATCATTTGTTCTGCAATCAAAAAGGAATTCAACTGAATTTTTTCTTGATTTGGTAGCCTAGATTTTAACTTTATACCACTACCCTCTTTCATCTTTAGAGATTCATAGACTTCTTCCTCTTCAAAATCCAGTTAAGAATTTGACTTTGGGAATCTTTCCTGTGTGACTGTACATGAACAAAATATACTCAGTATCTGTGCTCTTTATTTAGAATCTTTCTGTGTGCAGTTGTTGATATCATATTACTATATTAAGTACTTTTTGGTACATATTTTTCAGTACATATAAGTTTGTTATATGCCTATATGCACATTTCTTATCATATTGAGTTATTTGGACACAAAGTAATGTCATATTCCTTTTAATTTTCACATTAAATGCCTCTATCTCTTTCTTTTCTCCTCAGGATACTTACTTTGCTGAAATCTCCAAGATCTCTGGGGATGTTTATTTAGACTTACAGGTCAGTTCTGGTAACTATCTTCTACTTAGTCAACCAAGGAGATGAATTCTTTTCAGCTGTTACTAATGTCACTGGCACAAGATATACTCCACCACAGTCTTTATTGTAACTGTTAAAATATTCTGCTGCCACACTGTTTAGTATTGGATGAGTCACAATAAATTGAACATAGCTTCCTTCTGAAAACCTAGTCACCCTGCCCAGAGCAAGCCTGCTGAAATTTTGAGCCTGTGAGAACCTCCCAAGGCATGGAAAGGGCTTAGCTGCACTTACCCACCTGGCTTCTTGTGACTGGCTCACAGCCAGGTCCCAGGTCTTCACATACTAATAGACTAAAGACTAGGATCAGATCTTTGAGGCTGGCACATACGTAAGCAAACAAACATTTTCTGTAAGGCTACTAGTAATATCAGAGCAGATAAATGTGAAGAGATTTCCGGACTCAGCTACTAATGTGACTGATACAAAGCTCTCTTCTGATAGTTTTTGTATATCTGCTCCTAGAGCAAAAAAAACGTCTCCTCTTATTTCCAAAGACCACTTCCCACAATGCTTTTAAGGAAAAACCTTCCTATCCAGCCCATTAGGGATCAGGAAATCAATTTCTTCTCAAGTATTTGCAGTCTCTACTGTGATAGATACTTGTAGAGACACTGGTTGACCAAGCCCTTACTCTCAATAACCTTTGCCTATCTCCACTTAAAGGGCGGAAAAAAGTCAAATAGCTATATATTTTTTCTAGCCTGTTGTTAGTTTTGACTACTTAAACCTACAGAGAATATGCTGGAGAAAAGTATGAGGACATAAAATGAGTTGCATCAAATCTCTTAAACAGAGAGAATTCCTTTTCTAGTTCAGTAGTCTTCTCCGAAGCTGTAATTCAAAACCAGCATTATTAACAAATCTATTCCTCTTGAGCTGGCCATTAAAGATCATTAACTATTTTGCCCCATCACATATTGCCATTTTTTTTTAACCAAATAGCTATATCTAACAGAACTAGTTACTTGCTGCTTCTAGAACACACCTTTTACTTTACCTTCTGACTCTAAGCATTTGTCAACTTTGCCATTCTTTGTGTGTGAAATTCAGGACCTCGAAATATTTTTTCCAGTTTTACTGAGCTATAATCGACAAATAAAATTGCATATGTTTAAGGTGTACAAAGTGATAATTTGATATAAATATACGCTGTGAAATGATTGCCACAATCAAATTAACACATTCATCACCTCATATACCTATCATTTTTTGTTGTAGTGAGATCATTTAACATCCACTATCCAGCAACTTTCAAGTGTATGTATAATACAGTATTACCAACTACAGTCACCATGTCTACTAGATCCTCAGAACTTATTCATCTTATAACTCAAAGTTTGTACCCTTTGACCAATATCTCCCCATGTCTCCTACTCCTCAGCCCCTGGAAACTACCATTCTACTCTTTGTTTCTGGATTTAAGGGTTTTTTGTTTGTTTGTTTTTGTAGAGTCCACGTAGGAGACAAAGTATTTATGTGGCTCATTTCATCTAATGTAATGTCTTTCATGTTCATACATGTTGTTGCATATGGCAGGATTTCCTTTATGGCTGAATAATATTCAATTGTGTGTGTGTGTGTGTGTGTGTGTGTGTGTGTCACATTTTCTTTATCAATTCATATTCTTTTAACAGACACTTGTTTCTGTATCTTGGCTATTGTGAATAATGCTGCAATGTACACGGGGCTGCAGATATCTTTAAAAGATTCTGATTTTGTTTCCTTTCCAATCCACTTCTGTATTGCTGGATCATGCAGTAGTTTTATTTTTTACGTTTTTGAGAAACTTCCATACTGTATCTCTTAATGGTTGATATTCCTACCAACAACCCTATGAGGGTTCCCTTTACTTCAGCTCCTCACCAACACTTATTTTTTGATAATTATTTTTTTAATAATCCTTTCAATAGGTGTGAGCTGATATCTCATTGTGATGTTGATTTGCATTTCCCTGATGATTAGTGATGTTGAGCACCTTTTCATGTACTTGTTGGCCATTTGTAAGTCTTACTTAAAAACTGTCTGTTTATTTATTTTACTCCTTATTTAATCAGGCTATGTGTTTGCTACTGAGTTGTAGGAGTTCCTTATGTGCCTTAGTTACTAACCCTTTGTCAGGTATAACCAAATATTTTCTCTCATTTCATAGGTTGGCTTTTCATTTTGTTAATTGCTCCCTTTGCTGTGCAAAAGCTTTTAGTTTGATGTATTCTCATTTGTTTATTGTTGCTTTTGTTGTCTTTGCTTTTGGTGTCATAGTCAAAGTGCCACTGCCAACACAGTATCAACAAGGCTTTTTCCTGTTTTCTTCTAGTTTTATGTTTTTTTGGTTTTACGTTTAAGTCTTTAACCCATTTCCATGAACTTTTGCATATGGTGTAAGACTAGGTCCAATTTCATTCTTTTGTATGTGGTATCCAGTTTTCCCAACACCATTTATTGAAGAGACTCTTCTTTCCCCTTGTGTGTTCCTGGTATTCTTGCTAGAGATTAGTTGACTGTATACATGTGGGTTAATTTCTTGGTTCTACATTCTATTTCTTGATCTACGTGCATTTTTAAGCCAGTACCATATTTTTAAATTTACTATAGCTTTGTAATATATTTTGAAATCAGTAAGTCTGATACCTCCAGCTTTGTCTTTCCTAAAGATTTCATTAGCTATTTAGGGTCTTTCATGGTTCCATACAAACTATGACTAATTTTATACATCTGTGAAAAATGTCACTCGAATTTTGATAGAAATTGCATTGAATCTGTAGTTTGCTTTGTGTAGTATGGACATTGTAACAAACAAATTTTCCACTTCTTGAACATGGGTTATCTTTCCTTTTATTTGCAGCTTCTTCAACTTTTTGCATCAATGTCTTTTTAGGGTACAGGTCTTTCACCTCCTTGGTTACATTTATTCCCAAGTATTGTAGTCTTTCTGATGCTATTTTAAATGGAACTGTTTTCTTATTTCTCTTGGAGATAGTCTGTTAGTGTATAGAAATACAACTGATTTTTGTAAGCTGCTTTTCTATCCTGCAATTTTACTAAATTTGTTAGTTTTAACAGTTTTTCTTTTAGACTCTTTTATTTGTAAGGTTATGTCATTGGCAAAGAGAGACAATTTTACTTCTTTCTTTCCAATTTTGATACCTTTTCTTTTTCTTGCCTAATTGCTTGGGTTAGGACTTCCCATTACTCTGTTGAGTAGAAGAGGCAAGAGAGGATCCTTGTCTTGTTTCTGATCTTAGTGGAAAAGTTTTCAGTTTTTCTTCACTGAGTATGATGTTAGCTGTGGTTTTTTTGTAATATGGCCTTTATTATATTGAGTTACATTCCTTCTGTACTTAATTTGTTGAGTTTTTAGCATGAAGGGATATTACATTTTTTCAAATGCTTTCTTCGTATCAAGATGAGCATATGATTTTTACTTTATTCTGTTAAAGTGATGTATCACATTTATTGATTGGATATGTTGAAGAATCCTTGTATCCCAGAGATAAGTCCCATTGGATTATAGTATTATGATTATTTTAATTTGCTCTTGAATTTGTTTTGCAAGTATTTTGTTGAAAATTTAGCATCTGTTAGCCATTTGTATGTCTTCTTTGGAGAAGTGTCTGTTCATGTCTTCTGCCCATTTTTTGACACGTTTCTCTGTTTTTTGAGTTGGGTAAAAGTTTGAATAAGAAGCAGTGAGATCTACAGAGAGCCTTTGTCAATCATTTGTCTGAACAACCTTCCCCTCCAGCTCCATGGAGAAGACTAGAGATTTACTCTCTGAGGAGGCACAATCAGTGTGACTTTGAAGGGAACAACTCATTGGGCTGAAGACTGTTTTTATTACGAAAAAAAAAAAAGGTGAATTATTGTATGCACTAAACTGAATTCTATGTGGCAATATTATCTCTTTCCCAAACTTGGCTCCAAGAATACTGGAGGATAAGCTCATATTCTCAAAACAAGTGTTTGGAAATATCCTTTCTTTTCTTTTCTTTTTTTTTAAAGACTTTATTTATTTGGCAGAGAGAAAGACATCACAAGTAGGCAGAGAGGCAGGCAGAGAGAGAGGGGGAAGCAGGCTCCCTGCTGAGCAGAGAGCCCCATGTAGGGCTCGATCCCATGACCCTGAGACCATGACCCGAGCCGAAGGCAGAGGCTTTAGCCCACTGAGCCACCCAGGCGCCCCAGAAATATCCTTTCTGATAAAACCATCATAAATAAAAGATTTAGAAATACCTACATTTATAGGTCCATAATAAAATGACCAGTCATTGGTTATTGGTCAATGAAATCTGTCAGCCATAAATGAAAGTAACTTTGTGACACCAAAAGAAAGCAACCCAAACTTATGCACAGGGAGCTTTCAATGATCTTTTAGAATCTTGCACTCAAATATGAATGGAAAGGACCAGATATTTGAACAAAGGTCCTCTTTTAACACATTGAAAAGCCAAATAAGGAAAAAAGAAAGTTTGAGGAAAAAGAGAATAGGATGGGGGAAAAAAAACAACTTTAAGACCTATAATGAATATTCTCAGTGAATTTAGCAAACATATTGATTACATTAATGAGATAAGAAGATGCTATTAAAAAGGAGTCTTCTTGGAGCACCTGGGTGGCTCAGTGGTTTAAGTCTCTGCCTTCGGCTCAGGTCATGATCTCAGGGTCCAGGGATCAAGCCCCACATTGGGCTCTCTGCTCAGTGGGGAGCCTGCCTCCCCCTCTCCCTCTGCCTGCCTCTCTGCCTACTTGTGATCTCTTTCTCTCTGTCAAATAAAATCTTTAAAAAAAAAAGGAGTATTCTCTGTGTATAGTTATTCTTCAAATTTGAATATGATACAGAAGTTACACTTTTAATAATGGTGCAGTAGCTTTTATTAAGTTAACTGTCTTACTTTACTAATGGATACCAATAATGGGAAAAATATAAAAATAGCTGTTTGAACGCACTTGAGAGCATTTTAAGGCAGACTGAGCTGGAAGGGAATTGACACATGAAAGAAAGGAATGCATTTATGTGGCTTTCCACCTAAGGCACTTCTTACTTTGCATTGCATGGAACAGCTGGAATTAAAGCAGAAAACTACAGTCCTAACTGATTTGAGAATTCAGAGGGAAGAGTTTGAGACTATGGGCATGGCTAGAACATAAAAGAAAAATCTCAGAAAAGAGGACGCTAAGGAGCTGAAGGAGGAAAATATATACACAAACTCCTTTAAATTCTTGGCTGATCTTGATTAATGTGTGTGCAGAGGGCCTGCCAGAAAGCAATAGCTGGAAGGTGAAAAGAAGTGAAGATTTAGCTCAGGGAAGAGTTTAAAGTTTGAGTCAGTCACTTGAATTGCTTGCTAGAACACAATCAACACTACATAGATGATGCTATTCATAGTCTCTACAAGGGTACAGTAAAAAATTATGCAATGTAAAGAAACAGGAAAATATGGCCTTCATTCACGAGAAAAACAGTGAACAAAAACCAATACCAAAGTGACCCAGATGTTAGAAGAATTTTAAAACAGCTAATATAAATATGTTCAAGGGATTAAAGGAAAAGTATGGGTAAAATGAACAAACAGGATAATCTCAATAGAAAAATACCAACTACAAAAAGAAGAAGAAGAAGAAGAAGAAGAAGAAGAAGAAGAAGAAGAAAGAACCAATAGAAATTTCAGAAATGAAACATACAATATCTAAAATAAAAAATTTCTTGGATGAGAACAAAAGATTACAGATAATCAAATAAAGAAATCAGTAATTTTGAAGATGGAAAATATTCAATTTGAAGATGAGAAAAACATATTGAAAAAAATAGGACAAAGACTCAATGACCTTGTGGGACCATATTTAAATGATTTAAGTTATATTTGAAAATGGGGCAGAAAAGTATTTCAGAAAATAATGGCTAAATTTTTCCTGAACCTGCCGAAAATGTAAACTTACAGATCCAAGAAGAACAATGAATTCCAATTTAAGATATATGCATAGAAAACCATGCTTAGTGTGCCTGAAGGATTCAGTTGGTTAAGTGTCTGCCTTCAGCTCAGGTCATGATCCTGAAGTCCTGGGACTGAGTCCCACATCAGGCTCCCTGCTCAGTGGGAGGTCTGCTCTTGTGCTCTCACTCTTTCAAATAAATAAAATATTAAATAAAAAAATAAAAATAAAACCATGCTTAGGCACATATTTATCAAATAATGGACAACATAGAAAAAGAGAAAAGCAGCCAGTGGGAAAAAACTCCATTACAAACGGTGGAGGTGGGTGGGAATGATATAAATTACAACTGACTTCTCAGCAGAAACAATGGAATGTGGGAGAGAATGGAACAACATCTTGAAAGTGGTAGGGGAGTGGGAACTGTCAAATGAGAATTCTGTATCTGGCAAAAATTATTTTAAAAAATAAGATCAAAGCAAAATAAATATTTTTAGAAAAACAAAAATGAGAGAACGTGTCAGCAGAGCAGTACTCTAAGAAATTCTAAAGGAAATTCTTTAGGTTAAGGAAACTTAGATGGAAACATATATATAGGAAGAAATTATGAGAACCAGAAGTAGCAAATGCCAAAGTAAATATAAAAGAGAATGTATTTTCCTTTCCTTAACATTTAAAAGAATATGACTATTTAAGGGAAGTATAATAAAAATTAAAAGTTGGGTCAATGCACATAGATGTATTACCTATGAAAATATTATTACAAAGGAAAAGATGTTAAGTAGAAATAGACTGTTGCAAGGCTCTAATTTTTTTTGAACAGCTTCGCTGAGATTTAATTCACATAGCATACAATTCATCCATTTAAAGCATACAATTCAATGACTTCAATTATATTCATAATAGAGTAGCATAAGACACTTTTAAGAGTAGAGATGGCTAATATTGAGTTGAAGTTACCATGATATAAACACATGATCTAATTCATTGCTCCAAATCTTCCACAAAACTGGCCTGTGAAATATGGATTACTTATTCAGTATAATTTATGATTATAAAGTAATTTCTACTTCAGTCAAGTCTCTTAATAATCTAAATTTAGAAATTAGGAATTCAGAATTGTAAAACTGTTAACAGATAACACAGTGAAGGATAGAATGATTGCAATTTCTATAATAAAGATGTGTACAGGAAGACTATTAAAAAAAAAGATGTACACAGGAAGAATGACTATGTGTAAAAATCTTCCAACCGAACAGTAATTCTTTTTTTTTTTAAAGATTTTTTTATTTATTTATTAGAGAGAGAGAGACTGAGAATGAGAGGAGAGAAGGTCAGAGGGAGAAGCAGACCTCCCGCAGAGCCGGGAGTCTGATATGGGACTTGATCCCGGACCTGAGCCGAAGGTAGTCGCTTAACCAACTGAGCCACCCAGGCGCCCCCGAACAGTAATTCTTTAAATGACAACTTAGGTTCAATCTGATCACCAACCTGAATAATCACTACTTGCTGACAGCATTACAAATGGGAATTAGGATGTAGATTATACTTTTTATGGAAGACAATAGCCTAGCAGCCGGTAACTAGGCAGTTAAACAAAAGGGGTTTGGCTGGTGCATTAAAGGTGCTCAAATAAACTCATTGTTTATCAAATAAAGTTTTATTTAGGAGACAATGCTGCATAGTGCAGTGTTTCTCAAATTTAAGAAATATGCAAACCTCTTAAAATATAACTCCACAAAATCTTAATGTTATATTACATATGTATAAACATATCATAAAATTAGATATGCATTCTCTTAAGCTCCTATGACTACAAAACTAAAACAAAATTATAAACTAAAAACATTTTAAACCAATATTTAAATAAACAATTTAATATTAAATTATTTTTTTTCACTAAAACTAAATTGCTAATGTTGGGTTTAATAGAGGGTGATATTTCTTCAGGTCTGGCTCTATATTTAATGTGTTTGTATATATTTTTAAATTTTAATGTTACTATGTGTACACTGCCTTTTCACCTAAGTATACTGTATAAAATGGCCTTTATGTTTACTGAGTCTTACACTAAACATTTCTGTACTTTAACATATATAAGCTACCCTTATTTCTTTTTCACAAAAGGCTTTGGTTGATACTACAGTATGATCAGATTTATACTTAACTCCTGTTTATACAAAATCTTTGAGTGCCTATTTGAATAAGGTATAATTGTTAACATTGTAGAGATTACCTTTTATTTGAAAATACATTTAAATATTTCTGTTATTTAATCTACACTAAATAATCTGATGGGACTTAGAACAAGGTATTGTACACCCTAGAATTATTTCAAAGAGGCACAAAGATAGGGTCTGTGTAATGTAATAGTAATACAAATTCTATAAGGAACCAAATGCTGCAATTTTGGGTTCATGGTACCTTTAATATACCATTCTGTTATGAGTCAATCCTTTTTCAATCACTATGACAACTTCACTTTTGAATAGCACCATGACATTTCTTTGCATTTACTAGCCAAAAATGTGAGAAAACATAAATATACATACTTGTTCTGAAATCACAAGTCAGTACTTTGTTACGGGAAATTATTAAGATTATTCATGATATCATTATATTAAATATTTACAATCAGTAAGATGAAAGCACAATTTAAAACTGTCAGAATTTTCTTTTTTTTTCATAGCACTTATCACCTCCTAACATATATACTTTACCTCTTTGTTCATTGTCTATAATCTCCATTCCCACAAGAATGTAAGCTCATTAGGGCAGCAACATTCTCTTTTTCTTCTCTATAATGTATTTCAAGTGCCTAGAACAGCATCAAACACATAAAAAGCACTCAGTAAATGTGGTGAATGAAAAACTTGTCATAAGATGACATCTGGGGACACTCCAACCTTTCAGGATTTCCAGATTAAGAAATACTGGCAGGGAAGAAAAGGTTTTGGTCTAGGAACCAGAGAGACCAGAGTTTGAAACAATTTTGTAGCTATTAACTCTTACTCTGCTGCTTAGCTACTTGCATGACTTTAGGCAAGTCACTTAAATTGAGGGAGTTTGCTTTATTCTCCAGTAAAATGTAAAGTCTGTTAAAAACGGGGAGAATGGCTAACACAAAAGCATATAAAATACCAGCATATAAAGATATTATCATCATAATTATTTGAGATGTTATAGAAAAAATATTTAATCAAATAAAATGAAACTTTTCTACATTATCATGATTTTCCTTTCCTTAATTCATCTTATTCATAAAAAGGTAAAATAGGAAAAGATTTGGAATAAATGAAAAAACAAAAGGAATAGGATCTAGAACTTCCACTAAAACAACTGTGAAAATACTGCAAAATGTTTTCATAATAATCATTTGTCAGGTGTTGAAAGAGCTCGGTTATAATACGGCTATAAAATAAACCAAAAACAAAGAATCAACAAGAAATCAGAAATAGATGATATACATGAAGTAGAATAAAGATCACCTTGTGATCTCAGCTGCATGAGAGTAGTTTTCTTCCCTAGCTCTCATATACTCTATCTACACACTTATCTACCCACTTTTGGTATGCGGGTTTTACTCAGTTCAGCGGGAACTTATCCCTCAGGCCAAACCTGAAGGAAGAATTAACCTACTTACTGAACCCTCAGGCAGTGTGCCTGGCCAGGAAGCTGGGTATGTGGGGAACACACTAAGATTATCTCAGCATTTTACTGTAATATCCCACAACCACTGGAGGAAGAGGTTAAAAGTGATTTACTATATGAAGAAGAAAAGCAGTGTAAATTTATTCCTTGATTTAAGTTTTGCTGCCAAATGGAATTCTCAGAATGCTTTGGAAGTGCAAATGGATTTAAGGTCTGTATTAGATAAACATTATCTGTATTATAAAAGGATGATAAGATATTACATAGTTTTAGGCAAGGGACATACTGTTATTCACAGTTTAGCACACACAAAAAAGCAATTTGGGATGGCTAAATTCAGTCAATCCAAACCATGTTCCAACACTACAAATAAGTACTGGTAGATTAAATGGGTCTGTCCTCCAACATCCTTAACACTAAAGAAAACATATACCTCTAAAAATAATTTGGTTGTTAAAAGCCGAACACAAGTTCTTAAGGTGGTATATGCCAGGATTCCCCACAGTAAAGTAATAGTTTTCCCTTTGTAATTAATTCATATCTTACAGGGGAGATACTTTGAATTGGGACAAAGCAGCAAGTAAAGGAGAGTCTCTTTCTTGTCATACTTCTATCTAGCAATTTTAACATCTGTGGATGAATAATTATTGTCTGCAGTAATTATTTCTGTAGTATTTGCCAGGTAGTGTTTTTCTATTTCCATTATTCTTTCTGCATTTATTTATTAGAATTTTACTACACTGAAGAGCTTTTTGCCCTAGATTATCCAATTTTTTATATCAGTGTAGCTTCACAGATATTTATTTAATGCTATGGTTTATAATCCATTACTTGAATTATATATTCTATTCACATGGGGTCTTAAATATTACTTTTTATGGTTGGTTTTGAATATGATTGTATATTGCTGAGAAAACACAATCTGAATAATTTTATTTTTTGAGATTTATTGAAATTTCCTTTATAACAAAGCATGTAGCTAATTTTTAAAAATATTTTTGTATGCATGACATAATGAATATTCTTTTTTGCTTCTGATTTTTTTCATTTGAGCTAGAAAACATAGAAGTATACCATATATAATTTTATGTTTAGTGAATTATTATAAAGCAGACATCTGTATTACCATCCGATTTTGAAAAAAATACAATCTTGCTAATGACAGAAAAACATCCTAAGTGCTATGCTTCAACTATCATCCTTGCTTAACATCCAACCTTTCCCAAACAAAACTAACACCTTGGTTTTTGGGTTATCTAGTTACCAGCTTCCCCTAGTAGATTTATTTATTTATTTATTTCCCCCCCTAGTAGATTTATCATGGAAGTATGCATTACTAAAAACTATGCTTTAGTGAAACAATTTATATTATGGAAACATGATTAATCAACTAATATTAATATCACACAAAGTAAACTTCAAAACAAGGAGCATTGCCAGAGACAGAGAAAAACATTTCAAATGTTAAACGGTTTAATTTACAAAGAATGCACTGCAGTCTTAAACATGTATGCATCTTGGGCACCTGGGTGGCTCAGTTGGTTAAACGACTGCCTTCAGCTCAGGTCATGATCCCGGAGTCCCAGGATCGAGTCCCACATTGGGCTCCCAGCTCTGCGGGGAGTCTGCTTCTCCCTCTGACCTTCTCCCTTCTCATGCTCTCTCTCGCTCTCTCTCTCTCTCAAATAAATAGATAAAATCTTAAAAAAAAATTAAACATGTATGCATCTAATAACAAAACTTCTAAAGTATATGGAACAAAAATGACAGAAAGATAAATAAAAAAGTACTAACTCACAATTGAAGATCTTACCACTCTTTTCTCAGTAATTGATATAACAAGCAGAAAGCAAGTAAGAAAAGATATAGATGTGAATAAATATCAAATTGACCAATCAGAAACCTATACCTAACAACTTCAGGGCATACATTTTTTTTTTGAAATGCATGTGGAACATATCTCATTGGGTTTTGATTTCCATAACTAATGAACATAAACACACATTTATATATTTATTTGCTATTGAACTATTACAGATTCCATGAGGGCTCTGCCAATAAAGGGTCTGCCTAGGACCCTTTATTGGCTACCAGGACTGATAGTTAGAAGCATAGTCTAGGAAAGATCCTAGAGTCTGGCAGGCTGTAGGAGTGCAAAGGTTAAGATTTTTTACCTATGATGAATGATATGTGATAAAGGTGGAAAGAAATGTACCAGCTTGTGTAATTTCTCTGACATTTCAAAGCAATGATGAAGAAAGTTAAGTATTAGGACTGTGGAACTGGGTGGTTATTGCTGAACACCAGAGATTTAGTGAAGGAAAAGAATGACAGACTCGGGTCAATTAAATTAAATTGGTAAATTTAAAGCAAAGAATAAAAATCAAAGGGCAAACATGATTTAAGATTAGCAATGTGACTTAATTACAAGAGTGGCAGAGCTAAAGACAAGGCTGATTTCTCATTCCAGTCAAGTCTTCTACGGCAATGTCAGGGCCCTATTGGAGAGGTGAGACCCCTTAGCCTTGAGGTGGGTATATTAATGATGCAGTTGAGAATTCTGAAAACCCAGATTATCCTCAATCCTTTGGCCCTGTGAATGGGACCCACTTCCACTTGTTGGTGATAGGGATATGATCACCTAGAGTTTTCAAATGAAGCAGGTGCCTTATAATACTTTCCTTTCTCAGAACCTAACTCCATTTCAATTCCTGGGCACCAAAGCAATGAGTGTCAAATCTCAGAATAGCCCCACTGGAGAAATCTTGGGTCTGCATAGGGAGGAGATTTAATGCCAAAAGAGAGTGGAAGCACCTGGCTAAAAAGTACTATAGGAACTGCCAGAACATGCCTGGAAGTAAATCCTGAGGGTGCTGAACCAGGGAATTGGAATATAAATTGCTTAATGAGGGATCTTTCCCATGACTCAGATTTAATGCCCTGAGATGGGATCTTGGAGTCAGTTTTTAATATACTGATGGGGTGGCGCTTGGAAAAGTGAAAGAGTGATGACCCGTATTAAATAGAGATTTGATAACTGGTGTTATAAACTATTCAGAAAGTAATAAAAACCTCAGAGAAGTGGGTATGGTGGAGGGGACATGGATATTAAGGTCCAGCTTACTACATTCCCTGGAAGGATTTGGAAGATGTTTCATTTATTAGCATTGCTGGGTAGCTTAGTAGTGACTGTCCTCTGTAGGTGGGGACTTCAAGAGTGATGATAATGTTATAGAAATGGAATCCCTCTTATAACTGTGGATAATATGATCCAGGAAAAGCAGAGATTAGATGGCAGCACTTACTTATCATGAGGATGGTGGAAATTAGTCCTATAATAGGCAGCAAGCTTCAAATGGAAACCAGGGGGTGCCTGACCCACAGGGATTTATGGACGTGGCTCATAGAACTTGATGTTACCAGAGACAAGATAAATGGGCAGTCAATAAATGTGTTTTATACTTATAACATATATTCAAAAGATATCAAGACTGAAGGAGCAAAGATGAAGCCAGCCACTTCAATGGAAAGTCATAATCCCTTGCTATTTCCAGACCAGAGCCAGTTTTCAGATCCATAATCCATCAACTGAAAGAGAAGCTAGGATCTACTAATTGCCACAGACAGCAAAAGAATACAGTAGTGACTGACTTCAACTTTCTAGGATCTAGTTCTATAAGCAATGAAATATACTATCTTATATTAATACATATATTCCAGCCTTCATTTGATTAATATTAATATGGCATATCTAGTCTCATCCTCTAACTTCTAAACTATTTGAATATTTATATATGAAGTGGTTTCTTTGTAGGCAGCATATATTTGGGTCTTGTTGTTTTCCACACAACCTGGCAATCTTTGTTCTTTAATTAGTATATTTAGGCCATTTACATTTGATGTGATTAGTGAAGATATTTAAGTCTATTATCTTAACATTTTAAACTAATTAAGCATTTTTTGAAAACTCCACAGTTGTTAGCTTACTAACTAGACCTCTTTTTAAATGTCATTTTTGCTTCTTTTTAAAAGTTTACAGTATAAAAGTTCATCAGTCTACCTTTGAATGTTATTATACCACTTCATGTACAGTATAAGAACTTTATAACAATTCTTTCATTTTTCCAATTTCAATAGCTTTTGTGCTACTATTGTCATGGATTTTACTTTCATGTGTTATAAAAACAAACATTGCTATTATTCTTGCTTCAAATAATCAATTACCTTTAAACATATTTAATAAAAAAGTTTTTAGAATTTACCAACATAATGACCATTTCCAAGGCTTTTCATTATGTGGTATAATTTTCCATTGTCTGAATTTTCCTTTAACATTTTTTTGTTGTGCAGGTCTGCTAATGATAAATTCTTTCAGCTTTTGTATCTGAAAAAGTTTGTATTTCATCTTTGTTTTTGAAATATATTTCTGCTGTTTATAGAATTTCAGTTTAACTTTTTTTGTCAATACTTTAAAGATGTCTCTCCACTATCTTCTGGCTTGCATTGATTCCAATGAGATATCTGCTGTCATTTTTATCTTTGTTTCTCTATACATAATGTGTCTTTTCTTTAAAGGCTTTTAAATTGTTCTGCTTCAGTGATTTTAAGCAATTTGAGTAAAATGTGCTTCAGTGCAGTTTTCTTTGTGTTTTTTGTACTTGGGGTTTGTTGAGATAGTTGGACCTGTTGGGTTTATAAATTTCACCAAATTTGGAAAAAATTCAGCTATTTCTTGGAATGTCTTTTTGTACTGCTATCTATCCTTCACAGGGCTTCAATTACACAAAAATTAGGCCACAAAAAGTTACCCCACAACTCACAGATGTTTTGGTCATTTTCTGTTTTCTTCTGAAATATCTCATCTCTGCATCCCTTTCTGACATGATATTCTTCACCCCAGACATGGTAGTCTTAGTCTCTACACATTTAATTAGAGTATTTTTTTTTCTTATCTTTCATTTGCCTATTTAATATATTCCTGATTTCTTCTAACTTTGTGAATATATGAAACCCTCTTGTGCTAGCTATCTTAATTCACTAATTCTACCTTCTGTATCATTTTTGGTTTGGTTTAGATTGGTTAATTGTTCTCATTCTGGGTTGTAAATATTTTGTCCAAGTCTGTAGCTTACTTTTTCACTCATTTAACAATGTCATTCATATAGCAGAAGTTGTCAATTTTGTTGAAGTCCACCTTTTCATTTTCATTTATGGTTCAGGTTTCTTTCGTCCATCTTTTACTTTGCCCAAGGTCACAAAGATTTTATATTTTCTTTTTTTTTTTTTTAAAGATTTATTTATGTATTTATTTGACACAGAGAGAGAGAGAGAGAGAGATATCACAGGTAGGCAGAGCCGGGGAAGCAGGCTCCCCGCTGAGCAGAGAGCCCCATGTGGGGCTCAATCCCAGGACCCTGAAATCATGACCTGAGCCAAAGGCAGAGGCTTTAACCCACTGAGCCACCCAGGTGCCCCAGATTTTATATTTTCTTCAAGAACTTGTAGAGTTTTAGGTTAGTATTTAATACCAATTTAAAATTAATATTTGTATATAGTTAAATATAGGTAAAGGTATTTATTTACTTACTTTGTTCCAGCACTATGTAATGTAAAGATTCTTTTTTTTTTTTTAAAGGTTTTTTATTTATTTACTTGGCAGAGAGGAGAGAGATCACAAGTAGGCAGAGAGAGGAGGGAGCAGGCTCTCTGCCGAGCAGAGAGCCCAATGTGGGGCTCGATCCCAGGACCCTGAGACCATGACCTGAGCCGAAGGCAGAGGCTTAACCCGCTAAGCCACCCAGGTGCCCCTATTGTAAAGATTCTTCTCTCTCCATTGGATAGTTTTTGATCCTTTGTCAAAAATTGTGTCATTTTTGGGATTTCTATTCTGTTCCATTAATCTTTCAGTCTATCCTTACATCATTATCACACTGTTTTGATACTGTGGCTTATCCCCCACTCCCGACATCCATTGAATGGATGATTAAAAAAATATATAGTGTTATGGGGAATCCTGCTGATTTTAGAAAGTTGAACCAACCTTATATTCTTGGAATAAACCTGACTTGGTCATGATGTATTATTCTTTTTACATATCATTCAACTCAATTTGTTAATATTTTATTAGAGATTTTTGTGTTTATGAGAGTTATTGGTCTATAGTTTTCTGCTCTTACAATGCCTTTGTCTGATTTTGGCATCAAAGTAATACTGACCTCATAAAATGAGTGGGAAACTATTCCTTCATTTTCTATTTCCTAAAAGAGATTGTTGAGGACTGTCATGATTTCTTCCTTAAATTTTGTAAAACTTGCCAGTGATGCCATCTGTGGTGGGTGTTTTCTTTATAGGAAGGTATTTTAACTACACATTCAACTTCTTTAACAGATATAAAAATAAAAACAGGTTATTTCCTCTTCACTGAATTTTGGTTGTTATTCAAGGAATTTTTCCATTTCATTCAGGTTATCATATTTATTGACAAAATTATTATTTCCTTATCCCTTATTATTCGTATAATATCTGTCAGATCTTTAGTAACATCCCTTCTTTCATTCTTGGCTGTGATAATTTGTGTCTTCTCATTTTTTTTTCTTGTTCAGTCTGGCTAGAGGCTTTTCAATTTTTTATGTTTTTCAAAGAATCAACTTTTAGGCATATTGATTTTCCCCACTATTTTAAATTTCATTGGTTTATGCTCTTATCTTTATTATTTCCTTACTTCTTATTTTGAGTTTGTTTTCTTAACATAGATTATTGATTCAAAACTTTTGGTTTCTAAAATATGGCATTAAATCTGATTTCTCTGTAGGTACTTCTTTAGCTGTATCTTACAAATTTTCCAGTGCATCTTCACTGTCATTCAATTCAAAATATTTTCTAATTTCCCTGTGACTGCTTCTTTGACCTATGTGTCATTTAGAAATCTGCTTAATTTTAAAAAAATTGGGATTTTTCCCAAATTTTTCTTATTGATTTCAAGTTCAGTTTGTGGTCAGATAATATATTTTGTCTGACTTCAATATTTTTTATTTAAGACCAGAAAGTCATCTGTTTTTGTGAATGTATACTTGAAAAGAACCTATTTTGCTCTTCGTAGGTGGAATGTTCCTCTTATTTTCATTTTTCTAAATGGCTATTAAGTTTTTGGAAATAAAATTTCACAAACAGAAGGAATAGGTCACATATGTGGGATTCAGAAATCTGATGGTTCAATGCATGAATCTGAAAATAAATTATTTTATAAAAAGTATTATGATAGTATGTAGTAAACAAAGTAAATGTATATATAATTAATAATGACAGAAGAGACCATGTACCAGCAAATAAATATAGATAATGTATAAGTTATCTCTTTACACACTTACCTTCTAATCTGTTCTCAGTATGAGAACCCATTGTCCCTAGCCTCACTGGTTTTTAGTTCTTCCAAGCAGCCAAATCTCTTGTTGTCTTAGGATTTACTGAATATATTTTCTACGTGGAAAATATTTTCTCCTCTTTTCGTCTAATTTCTCTTCAACTTTCAGCATTCACCTTGAATTCACTTTCTTCAAGAAGCCTTTTCTGACATGCTCTCCAAAGATCACTTCCTCCTGGCATTCATTTTCATGGCACCCTGTATGTCTCTTTCACAGCACTTATTATGATTAAAATGAAAAATATAAGAGTAGATTAGGGCAGATTATCAAAGATGTTATGACTTCTCAAAATGTTCAAAATCATCAACTCAAAAAAGTTACCAAAATGAGACACGAAGCAGCCAACTAAGCGGACTTAATGAACTTAAACCTGGTTTTTAATGAATGGTATTTCTCTTTTGAAGACATCTATGAAAGGAGAATTATACCTTCAGAAGAATTTTAAATGCACCTGACTTCCATGTTATATGTCTAACACATTCAAGAGAATATGATTTATAAAATATTGCACATAGCAGGACACACACAAGCCAACCAAAATGAGAAATCTCATTTTATTGCCTTCAAATACCCAGAAAAATGGATAAGGTGTCTGTTTCCCTAAGATATTCCTTGCTTTAGGAAGGAAAATCCATATACAAGTACCATCTTTGGCTCAATTTAATTTTTTTTTTCTTAATCGAATCCAAAAATTAATGCTTTAGAGTCTATTAGTTCCTTGTAAATTTTTAGGCAAAGAATATGGGTGAAGAGAGTGAGAGGAAAATCTTTTTGTCTTTCATGAATTTTTGGACCTTAATTTAAATAGCACTTGACAATATTACCAGGGAGCACTTGTAGGAAAAAAAAGAGCTTCCTTGGCAGTGGGGTTGGAAGAGCTGCCTTCTCCATGTCTCTCAGACTCACTTTGTAAATTATGTGAAACACTTTTAGATAGACACTGGCACTCATAAATTATACAGCTCATTTGCATATTCTAGTCATGAGACATTATGCAAAGTGACATGATTTGCATAATGGATTCCTCTTGTCGCTTCACTTGCTGCATGCTTTTAAAAAACAAAATGAAATAAAATGAAAGCATGAAAAGGTGAAAGCATCAAGTTTCCAGCTTTGCCTGTCTCCTTCCCAACTACAGTATCAATTGCTTTCATTTTCTACAGGGGGAGGGATAAAAAGGACAGAAAGCAAAATCCACAAATATACAAACAAAAAGAGCTTCACATGAATTTTGTTCTTAATTAAAATGTACCTACTTTCTTAGTGAAATCCATCATAAATACCCCATCTGAGTCAAGAGAAATGGGAACAAATTAAAACACTGAGATACAGAAAAAGAAACTTCACCAAACTTTTTCCTTAAAAAAAATCTTCCTTAGGTGTGATATTTAGGGAAGGTGTAGTCCTCCTCCTTGTAACTTAAAGAAAAAAGGCTTCAGGTATTTTCTCATTATTGGAAAAAAGCATATTATGGATGAGATAAATGGGTTAGGGGAGGGATTTTTCCCCCCATAAGAACTTCTGAAGGATTTTCCTGTTTTGAAAGACAGGGTGTGCTTTGATTATTTAACAAAATATAGAATGGCTATATATACCGTAAGGATGAGGCAGTACCACGTCGACTTCTATCGGCTCTACTCCAATAAGCAGGCAACGTTCCCTCAGCAGTTGCCAGTTTTGCTGCGGGCTTTCCCTGCCCCCCTGCACCAGTGCGAAAGGCAGAGTGTGCCAAGCGGCTGGCGTCTGTACCCTGTGGGAAAAGTTAACTGTAATTCTTCGGCTTTTAAAATCAATTAACCCGTGTGTTAATTAACGTCAAGTCGACGGGAGGAGGAGGAGAAGAAGGGGAGGGAGGGAGGAAAGAAAAAAGCTGCAAGGGCGGATGGCAGAAGAGTTGGCACAGTGCCATCCATTCAGGGGCAACGCCACAGTTTCGTGTGATAGCAGCAGCGGGTATATGTTACGAGGGCCCTGTATGCGGGCCAGACAGTGCGGTAAAGCCAAGGGAGATTATCCAGACTCCCAGGAGCGAACAGAAAGCAGCAACCGAAGGCGCAAGTGCCAGGATTACAGCCTAGGCTGCTCCAACTATGAGCCCTTCCTCGGACCCAGAGACTCGGCTACTTGGGGTTTGGGGGTCTTCCACACCAAAGAGGCACAAAGCTGACTTTAATCACTTTCTTCCTTTAAACTTGATTCTGCCGCAGTGGAGCAAGCACAGCGGATGCTTTCACACCCAGCAAGACAAAGGCCGACGTCTCCGCCATGACACTGTTCCGTTCCAAGCAGAGGCCGGGATCTTGGACTCCTTGAAAAATCAAAAGGAAACAAGGAAAACAAACAACAAAATACAGCAACAAACAGAAAAAATTAACTACCACCAAAATCGTATGCCCATTTGCCCATGCCAGGGTGATCTGGGCATCTGTTGCAGCAGAAGGCGCTTGTGTGGGGCTATTTTTTTTTTTTCTTTTTGGGCAAGCTGTTGGTTTGTTTGCTATTCAACTTCGTTTATAATTAACTTAAAAAAATACCATTCAGCCCAGTCAACAACAAACAAAGAGAAAAAGCAGACATCGGAAGAGAAATGCCATAGGAAGCGGCATGAATACATGCCACAGCCGGTGCCACTTGCCATTCGGAAAACCTCAGGGAAAGATGCCAATTCTACAGCTCCGAAGAAGGCAGAGAAGGGAGCATAAAGGTCTACAAATAGAAATCATAAGGAAAGAATATCGCTTATACAATCCTGGATTGCAATTGCATACAGCTTCTGCTGGGAGAAGAGAGGGAATTTTAAATGGAGACATAGAAGGGTATAAATTAAAAGATAGGCACCTATCGATTGCATTTAGACACATTTGTAAGGCTGTATGTGTATATAAATACCCATTATTTTCAGACAAATGAAACATTTAGATATGTATCTATTTTTGTATTATAGGTATGGGTATGTATATAGGTGTATATGTTTATGCATATATACACATAATGTGGGATGTATGCATGTGTGAGGAAAAGGAGAGGACAGAGAAGGAGAGAGAGGGAAATGTGTGTAAGTGCATGTATGTGTGTGCATACAATCCCACTTTTTGACCCAGGTATACACAGAAGACAAAATAAAAATCATACTCCAGCAGCAAGCAGGCAGTCAGAGATTTATCTACATTCACTGCTATCACCAGGGAGATGAATGGGGCCGATCTGAAGCCCTTTTACAAGATCCACTATGGGAGTGAAGGAGGAGGAGGGATGCCACACAGACATGCACAAACTTGAAGGCAGAGGGATTTGGAAGGTGCTACTTAGGAAACCCTGGTGGCATAATGCAGGGGAGAAGAAGGGGAAAGAAGGGAGAAGAGGCTTGTCTCTATGTTTTAGGTGGTCGTTTCAAAAAAAAAAAAAATCTGAAAAAGGGTTTCAGGAAACGGCTGGTACTTACGTTGTCTGCGTTGCTGTGGATCCTGAAAGGTGTTCTGTTGGCACCAGGCGGTGAGCCAGGGGCAGGCGCTGGAAACAAAAGGGAGAGACAAAAAAATAATAATAAATAAAGTCATTCTATGGGAATATTAATTGCTGCTCTTGTGGATTTTACAAAACATATAAACTGTTTTCTTTTTCTTTTTTTTTTTTTAAATGTGGATTGGCGCGTGTCCCTTTCGCATGGAATATACAAGTAGTATGGGATTTACAGCCCAGTACGGGACTCAGGATTAACCGCGCTGGCATCTTTTGGGCATATTCTTCCTTTTAATGAATGAGCTTTCGCTGTTAATGAGGAATAATCGTTTGGCTAATGAGCTTTGAAACATTAAGAGAAAAGAGGTTTTTTTCCGTTAATCGCTCTGGTGCGACTGCATGGATGGATTACAAAAGACAGCAATAGGAACGCAGTACAAAGGGGGGGAACCTCTCCTGGAGTGGGAGAAGCACCGAGATGGGTGATGTGTCCCTGCATCTTTCCTTCCTTCTTGCTCTTTCACTCTCTCTGCCAACTGCTATGGGTTTCCATTACTCCGCAATCAAAGTGGATGGTCGGGAAGGATTATTACAAAGAGTGAAGCCTCCGCTGTTAATGTCTCCAGTGTTTAATCATCATACAGTAGAATGGTTTTATGCATATTTCATTTGCATATCATTAAACCGTGTTAGCAAGGGGCATTCAGAGCCAGGAGAAGTACAAAGTTGGGGAGAGAGGGAAGAAAAAAAGGTCCCTATGATGCTTATCTTCAAACAGGGACTTGTTCCATGATCTGTCTCCTACTTTTGCTAAAATCATTATGACTTGGAAACCTTTGAAGTTGGATACAACCTTGGATTCTTCTAATTCCTGCAGAGCGGTATATTTTTAAAAACAGCAGAAATGTTCCTGCACTAGACAATTAAAGGAATATAAACTCCAGTGGGTTGAAACTAGTAGCTCTTTGGGGAATGCAGTGGCAGAGCCTTCTACAAATACCAACAGTTAAAAAAAATAATAAAGAGCATCATATTAAAACAAAAGAAAACGAAGACAAGAAATATTAACACGTGGATTATATTATTTCTTTTGGGGGGTAATGAACTAAAGAGAATGAAGAAGCCATCGGTAATTTATCCCTTCATTAATGAACAGTCACCTTTTTGTATGTGTTTGTTTTTGTCCTTTTAAGGGGGATGTTGTCACTTTCAAAGTGATTAGTCAATTATTTTGTAGCTCTGATCTTTTTCTCCTGCATCTGACAGGAAAGAAAGGTGGTAGTTAGGGAATATGTGTGTATTGGGGGGATTTGTGGGGAGAGGGCAATACAGTGAGTTCTTTGTAGATCTAATACATGCACAACATATTAATTGGGAGCTTTTAAATCTCCTTCAATAGGCTATTTCATTCCTGGTAAAACAGCAGCTGGTTAGCCACTGTTGGTGACTCTTCAAATATCATTTTAAGTATTTTTATTCTGTTGCTGTTGCTGTTGTTGTTGTCCTTGTTGTTGCTGTTGTTGTCTTGTTTTGTTTTTCCTTGGTCAAGAATGAGAATATAATGTCATCTCTCCTTTATCAAGTCTCTTCTCTCTTCCATCTTCTCCACTTCCAATTTCCAAACTGTAAAACAATGTTGGTTTAATAATGAATCCTGGTGCACACAGTCTAACTGGCACAACTTGATTTGGAAATGAGATGCTGTTTTATATTTAAATTATCCCCACTCCTCCCTTATCCTCCAAAGCTTTGTCTCTGTTATGAATATTCAGATGAGGCATGATGTGATTACACTGTACAATTACTCCTATCCATAGTGGTGGCAGGGGCTGCTGGGGAGACAGAAAGAGCCAGACAGCCTCCAAGCCAATACGGGTTTGTTTTCGGTATTTTTCCTATCTCCTTGGTGCTGCGGCACATGCAGATGTCGCTGTTGTTCTTTATAAAGCCCTAATGATATGCAAAAGCATAACGACTTGGTTTGGATGCAAAGCATCAACGAAATATTATGAATGTCTTTAAGAAAAGGGGAGAGAAAATCCTGACTGAAGGAATGTCCACATAAATTATTTTTATTTAAATGAATTCAAAGGATGGGGTGAGGGCAAGTCAGAAGGAGTCACATGGAAAACATGCATAATATTAATATGCGTAAAGAGTTCTCACCGAGGAGAAGAAGCTCCTCAGTACAGCTCATGGGACAAACTGGTTCATTAGGAAATAGCTCAGAGCGACTACAGCGTTTCGCTATTTCAATTTCTTCCTTATTTTAAATGAAGAGTCAGACAGATGTGTTTTCTTTGCATGGCAGCATCGAGATGGATCCAATCTGTGAAATTTGCTGCCCAAATAGCATTTCTAATGGAAACTGGAACTAAACAAGGGCACGGATATGGAAGGGAGAGGAGAAGAGAGAATATATGAAGAGGAGTATATTCAGAGCCACAGCATAATGTTTTGTAGTACAGAAGGTTTTCAGAAACCATTTTTACTTCATTAGTCTCAGATGGGGCTCCTGTTGCAGGGAGCTATCAGGGTTTACCAAGATGAGCACCGAGACAGGCCCTTCTAGGTCTGAGGCTGAGGAAAGCAGCGGCAACTTGGTGCCTGTCCCCCACCAAGCTGTCTACAGCTCGGAAGCCAAAAGCACAGCTACTCCTAATTTGGGGATGCAGTAGAGTGCCTCCTGGTCCAGGTATTTGTGACAGAGGGAATTCTTGGTGCTATCATAGTGTACATTGCTGAAGGGCAGATGGAATCATCTGGGTGCTTAAGCAGGCCTGATAATGTCATTGCTGGTTAATTCTCAGGGTAAAGATTACTATGGTTTTTCTAACATTTTCGGAATGTTGAAATTATCAGTGGGGATTACTGCATGTTTACGATGAAGAGGGATTAACAAATAGTGAATGAGCCTGTTGGGTGGATTCAAAACTGGTAAAATATTTGGAATATTACTAACAGCCTTAAAAGATTAATAAAGAAAACTGAAACAAGAAGCAGCAGTCAGAAAAAAAAAAGAGAATTCATTACTGCCTTGGTCAGGTGTACATAATTCAAATTACTTTAATAATTTAGGTTAAAGCAATTCTATACTTTCATTTAAACTACCTAAAGACAAAGACAGTTTTGCTTTTGTCTGTGAACCTGTATAAATTTCTATTGAATGCAAAATGTTAACCTGGAACTGGTCTTTATTTATATATGAGCATGTAAGCCTGTTTTAAATTCTGCTGCTCTTCACCCATTAATCTCCAATATTTCCATTTATGAGTTTCCTTTATAATATACATGCATGCACACACACACAGACATACACTTCTCAACTGCTATACGATTCTCAACTGGTGAAGTGTACCAAACTATAGAGTACAATGACTAAATGATTATGTGGAGAATGGCTATTTAATCTGAATCAGAATCAGACCTTTAACTTCTTATTTTTTCCATCTTTGTTGACAGAATTATGGCTGTTAAATATGGAAACAATACATGTAAAGAATTTAACATGGAATTTGCTCATAAACATTAAATAATGTTATATTTTATTGTTGCTATATTATTGGTACTTCAGTGTATTGGTTAGTATTTGAGATAAATAGGGAGAGGGAAATAACATTCAATCTTTACTAAGGTGTGATTCATGGAAAAGGTTTCATGAGAAAGCAGTAAATAGGTTTCCATGGTGGATAGATAGTGAATGATCAATAATCAAAAGTCAAACTATAGATTATATTAATGCAGTTCATAAAAGATTCTTGAAAACTTTCTTTTAAAAATGTATGTGTAATTCTGAAATGATGATCATGCTGCATGGAATCCACAGTCTGATAAGAGTTCTATCATCGTTGGTGTAGACTATGGTAACTGAGAGATGCTCATTATTTACCACATCGACAGGGCAATGACAACCTTAAGCACTTTTTTTCAAAAATATATTTTTGAAGAGGTAAAATATTAACTATTTTAAAATAATAATTTAAATAGTGTAGAAAGCAAAAAGTCTGTCTTTAGTCCCTTTCAAGCCATGAGTTTTTAACCTTACCTCCAAATTGGTAATCACTTTTATTGGTCTCTTATTTATCCTTCCAGACACAATATGTTACAACCAGATATTAATGAGATATTAATATACTTTCTTTCCCTTTTTTTTGTACACAAATGGTAGTTTAAAAAAAAGAATTTTTTACAAATGCGGTAATTTCACCATGAAAAGATTACTTAAACACTTCATTTGCAATAATAATGTTGATTAAAAAAATAATGTCAATTAATTGTTGTCTTTAACTTGTCTTATTTTATCTGAGAGGACTTCTAGTACCATGTTGAATAGAAGTGGTGTGTGATGAGAATGAACATTTTTTGCCTTGCTTCCAATTTTAGGGGACATTGTCGCCTTGTTTCTTAACTTATGGGAGAAAAAATACAGTCTTTCATCATTAAGAAAAGTGCCTTTATCAAGTAGAAGAGGTTTCCTTCTTGTTAAGTTGCCAAGAATTTTTTAAAATCATGAATAGTTGTTTAATTTTGTCAAATGCCTTTTCAGTCTCTATTGAAACAAATAACAGCTTAGAGTTGCTGCCATGGTGAATTTCCATGACTGATTTTCATGTTAAACCAACCTTGCAATCCTGGGACAAATGTTACTTCATCATGATCAATTGATCTATCAATCATACATATATGTAATATGTATATGTATATAAATATATTGCATATTTGATCTGTTAGTATTTTTTTGTTAAGGATTTTTGAATTATTGTTCATGAGAGCTATTGATCTATAATTTTCTTTTCTTGAAATAACTTTGTTTGGTATTGTTATCAGGGTCTTGCTGACTTTATGAAATGAGTTGGAAAGTGTCTTCCTCCTCTATATGCTGAAAAAGTTTGTGTAAGATTGTTATTATTTTGTCCTTAAATGTTGGATAGAATACACCAGTGATGCTATTGGGCCTACAAATTGTGGGCAATTTTCAAATCATCAATTTGATTTTTAAGAAAATGATCTAGAACTTCAGATTTTCAGTTTCTTGTGTCAATTTTTGCAACCTTTATTTTTCAAAGGATTTATTCATCTCATCTTAGTTACCAGATTGATTGGAACAAAGTTGTTCATAATATCCTGTTAATATCCTACCTTTTTTGCTTGTCAAAACTTTATAATGTCCTTCTTTCATTTGTGATATGGGTGATTTCTATTTCCTTTCTTTTTTGGGGGGTCAGTCTCTTAAAAATCAATTTTATTAATCTTTTCAAGAAATCAACGTCTCTTTGTTGAATTTCCTTTGCTTTCTACTCTTAATTTTATGATTTCCTTTCTTGTACTTACTTTGGGTTTAATTTGCTTCTCTTTTTCTAGATTTTACAATGTCAAATCTTAGATAATTAATTTTACACTTTTCTTCTTTTCTAATATAGATGTGTAGAGCTATATGCCTCCCTCTAAGAATTGCTTTAGTTGCATCCCACATAATTTCACAGGATGTGAATTCATTATCATTTATTAGAGATTTAAAAAACAGTTTCTCGCAATTTCTAATCTGGCACACATATGTTATTTAGGAGTATGTTGCTTATTTTCAAGTATTTGGTTATTTTCTAGGCATCTTATTACTATGGATTTCTAACTTAACACTACTGTATCCAGGAGATATATTCTGTATAATTTCAACTCAAGACTTGTATGGCCTGATATATATCCCACCTTTTTGAAATACCATATGTACTTGAGAAGATATTCTGCTGTTGATTTCCTCTATTATACAGTTGATTTCGATTATCTTCTGTTCTTACCGCCTTCCTTCTACTTTCTTTGGGTTTCCTTTCTATTCTAATTTCCTAAGAAGATATTTATATGATTGATTTTCTCATTTTTCTTTTTAAATATTGGTTTAAAGGCTCTTTTCCCTTGAAGCATAGCTTTAGATATAATTCCCAGGTTTTCATGTGTCATATTTTCATCATCACTTGGTTCAAAATATTTCCCAATTTACATCATAATTTCCTCTTTGGCCCATAGGTTAATCAGAAGTGTAGGGCTTAAGTTTTATAACTTTGAGCATTCACAAAATTTATAGGTCTCTTACTGTTATTGATTTTTATTTTTTAAATGGGGCATGCAGTCATTTTTTTTAAGGTTTTATTTATTTGAGAGAGAGAGAGAATGAGAGAGAACATGAGAGGGGAGGAGGTCAGAGGGAGAAGCAGACTCCCCATGGGGCTGGGAGCCCAAAGTGGGACTCAATCCCAGGACTCCGGAATCATGACTTGAGCCGAAGGCAGTCACACAACCAACTGAGCCATCCAGACGCCCTGTTATTGATTTTTAGTTTCTTGTTCTTGCTTTCCAGATTTCTGTCATCAGAGTCTATTTGAATGATTTAAACCTTTTAACTGTTTTTCAGACTTGTTTAGTGGTCAATTTTAGTAAACAGTCTACTTGAATAAAATGAATTCTGCCATTGTTAGATGCAGTGTTCTTCATATAACTAAGTTATACTGGGTAATTATGCTGTTTAGTTCACCTATATTCTTACTGATTTTTTTGTCTGCTTGTATACTTGTTTTGTTGGTTACTGCAAGAAAAATGTGCTTAAGTCTTATACTAAGATGTGAATTTATGTACATATTTTTTTAGTTTTGTCAGTTTTTGCTTCATATTTTTTTATTAGATATAAACAAATTAAGAATGATATTTTGTTTAACTGATCCTCTAATAATTATATCACATACATCTTTATCTCTTGCATTAAAATCTACTTTGTCTAATGTTCATATAGTTATTCTAGTTATATTTTGGTACAGCTTGCTACCTTCAAATTTTTCTGCTTTTTTTTTCTGTTTTTAGTTGGATTTTATCCTTTTTTTTAACATTGTCTTAAAATTTTATTTATTTATTTGTTTATTTATTTATTTATTTTTTCTCCCCAAATATGTTAATTTTAATTTTTCAGTGTTACAAGATTGATTGTTCATGCACCACACCCAGTGCTCCATGCAGTACGTGCCCTTCTCAATACCCACCACCAGGCTCGCCCACCCTGCCCCTCCCCTCCAAATCCCTCAGTTTGTTGCT
>CM052803.1:37322060-37342630 GCA_028533885.1 Nasua narica | reverse complement strand
CTTATTGGCATATAGCTGTTGATAATAATTTTTGATGATTGTTTCTATTTCTTTGGAGTAGTTGTGATCTCTCCCCTTTCATTTATCATTTTGTTAATTAGGGTCCTCTCTCTTTTCTTCTGGATGAGTTTGGCCAGTGGCTTATTGATCTTATTGATTCTTTCAAAAAACCAACTTCTGGATTCATTGATTCGTTCTACTATTTCTTTAGTTTCTAACTCATTGATCTCTGCTCTAATCTTGAGTATTTCCCTTCTTGAGCGTGGGGTTGGCTTGATTTGTTGTTGATTTTCCAGTTCTTTAAGGTGTAAAGAGAGCTGGTGTATTTGGTATTTTTCAATTTTTTTGAGTGAGGCTTGGATGGCTATGTATTTCTCCCTAAGGACCGCCTTTGCCATGTCCCAGAGGTTTTGGATCGATGTGTCTTCATTCTCATTGGTCTCCATGAATTGTTTAAGTTCATCTTTGATTTGCTGGTTGATCCCAGCATTCTTGAGCATGTTGGTCTTTAGTCTCCAAGTGTTTGAATTCCTTCCAAACTTTTTCTTGTGGTTGAGTTCCAGTTTTAAAGCATTGTGGTCTGAGAAAATGAAGGGAATCATCTCTATCTTTTGGTATCGGTTGAGACCTGATTTGTGGCCCAGTATGTGGTCTATTCTGGAGAAAGTTCCATGTGTGCTCGAGAAGAATGTAAAAATTTATTTTGAGTATGATTCACACACAATGTTATGTTAGTTTCAGGTGCACAACATAGTGATTCAGCTTCTCAATGTTTTATGATACTTTTATCCAATCTAACAAATTTGTCTTTTAACAGAATTGAGTTCATTTACATTTAATGTAATTACGGATATATTTTAAATTATATACATACCAGCTTATTTTTTTCTTATTTGTTCTACCTGATTTATGTTCTTTCATTCCTTTCTTGTGTTCCTTAGGATTAATGAAATATTTCTTCTTATTCCATTTTTTCTTTTAGATTATTAGTAATACATTAATTTGCTATTGTCACGCTAAACATTACAACATGCATCCATGAACTATTACATTTATTTATTTATATTAATATATCTATTTATTATAAATTAGTGTTATTTATCACTTGCCAGACAATATTAGAATTTTAGTCTCATTTTTTTTTACCCTCCCCTTCTTTTAGGCTTATTGTTAACATGAATTTTAATTGTTCATGTATTTTAAATCTCGCATTATTTTAATGTTTTTATTGTGCAGTCAAAATTCATTCAGACTTACCAATATATATTCTTTGTGCATTGCTCTGTGTTCACTCCTCTACTTCCATGTTCCCTTCTGGGACTGTTTTCCTTCTATGTAAAGAACTCCCTTTGGTTTTTTGGAACAAATCTGCTGCTCATCAGTTCTTCCCATTCTTGTTTGTCTATAAAGTTAATTCTTCTTCAGTTTTGAAGGATATTTTAATTGAGTATAGAATTCTACATTGGCAGGTCTTTTCTTTCAGTATTTTAAAGATTTCATTCCATTGGTTTTTGGTCTCCATCATTTCCATTAAGAAGTCAGCTGTCAGTCTTATTGTTGCTTCTATGAAATAGTCTTTCTTTACCTTCATTTAAGGTTTTCTTCTCATCTTTTATTTTCAGCATTTTTACTGATGTACTTTGGTGTGCTTTTCTTTTGTATTTATTGTGATTGGGCTATCTGTGGCTTGAAATCTTTTCTCCCTTTTGGAAATTGTTGATTCTTACAGTTTAAACATTCCTTTCACTACAATCTCTCTTTTCCTTGTAGGATTCCAATTTACACATATGTTAGACATTTTCAATATGTCTCATGTATTTTATACTGTTTGTATTCCATTCTTTTATCTCTTTATGCTTTGGCTTGAATATTTTTTTAAGATTTTATTTATTTATTTGACAGAAAGAGAGAGATCACAAGTAGGCAGAGAGGCAGGCAGAGAGAGAAGAGGAAGCAGGCCCTCTGATGAGCAGAGAGCCCCATGCGGGGCTTGATCCCAGGACCCTGGGATCAGGACCTGAGCCGAAGGCAGAGGCTCTAACCCACTGAGCCCCAGATGCCCCTGGCTTGAATACTTTTTACTGATCTATTATACAACAATCATCTCTTCATCTGTTTCCTTTCTGGTGTTAAACCTACTTATTGGTGCCTTAATATCAGTTACTGTGTTTTCTCAGTTCTAGAATATGTTTGATTTTTTTTTTTTTTTGTATGTGCATGTGTGCGAGTTGCAGTTCTTTTTTCTCTCTAAAATATCATTATGGAGGTAAATAGCTATTTCTGATAACTCCAATATCTGGTTTTCTGTGAGTCTGTTTCTACTATCTGGTCCCCACCCCCACTTTTGGTTCTGATTTTTGATATTCCTGGAAAACATTAAATTGATGCCAGATATTGTGTGTGAAAATTTTACAGGCTCTGGATGATAATATCTTCCTCTGAAGAAAATGTACTGTATCATTTAAGGCAGAAAGGCAGAAAAAGGGCAGATCACCTCAATCCAGTAAGTGAATAAGTTGATTTAAAGCTTTATTGTAAAGCTCAGATTATATCTGGTTCACTTCATTTCCTAAGTCCCATTTCCTTGACAGCTCTTGAACTCCAGTTTTTGTCTTTCTAGCACTGTAAGAATGCTTAAAGCTTTATTTAGCTTTCAGTGGCTCTTTCTGATCTGCTTCTTAGCATCTTGTTTAAACAAGGAAAAGTGAAAGTTTACAATATACTCTGATTATGGAATTCTTTTAAAATAATGCCATCAAAAAAGAAAGGGAGGATATTTGTTCTTTGTGAATCTATGTTTATTCCTAGTGATCAAAATTCCCTTTTCCAAATGTATGCAAAAAATAACTTTTAAATAACTGACTTCACAATTAATACAATAGTTCTGAAAACTGGGAATGATTTTTTCCCTCTTGTTCAGGCTTTTAGCACATCTCCCAATCTGCTTTATTTTCTTAAAAATAGGTGCTTAAAAATTTCTTTCTTAAAAATTTCTTTAAAAATTTTCTTAAAAAACTACTGCAGATGTAGTTCAACAAGCTCACTGCAAATTATCACAGTACCTTTGAAAGTAATGTATCTGGGACAGGAGACTTGAATTCCAAGAATCAGTTGTTCTCTTTTAATCTGTTTACCCAATCTTGGGCTATAACCCTACTAATAAATCTTATTCTTGCCCTTTTTAATCTGCACTTCATTCTTATTGACAGAAAAAACTGAGGAATAATTCGTTCTCTCTCTTCCTCAGTCCCTATTCTTTTAGTAATTTCTAAATAGAACATCAAAATTCAGCTGCAAGTCTCTCTTTTACTTTTCCCCTAAAACAGCTCCCAAATTCTCTCTTATGTGTTCCTCCTTATAGCTTTTATATTCATTTATTATCTAAAATTAACCAAATAGATACCTAGAAATCACATTGCTCTTCTTCACCTTATCCCCCTTGCCTTTTCTCTGACAATTCTTTTATTAATCAATTACAAAGTTCCTATTAATGTACTTACTACATCTCAGTCTCAGTGAAAGAGAAACACTATTCCTCCTTAAAGAATGGCACACGATAGAGCACTAAGCCAATTATAATACAATGTGATATGTGTAAGATGCAATTTTAGTGTTATTTTGGAGGTCCTCCTATTTTCCTTGAGCTACCTTTCTCGAGATTATGTCCCTACAGTTATATTTATCCTTAATCTGAATATTTAAAAATCTGTCTTTCTGAAATCCAGGATAAAAATGTCCAAAAAAACTTACTGCAATGATGGAAATGTGATGTGGGTAGCCTCTAGCTAGTATAACTGAAAAACCAAATCTTAGGGGCACCTAGGTGGCTCAGTGGGTTAAAGCCTCTGGCTTTGGTGCAGGTAATGATCTCAGGGTCCTGGTATCAAGCCCTGCATTGCGCTCTCTGCTCAGCAGGCAGCCTGCTTGTGATCTCTCTCCATCAAATAAATAAATAAAATCTTTAAGGAAAAAAAAAGAAAAACAATCTTTAATTTTATTTAATTTTAATTAAAGGGGATAACTTATTGGATAGGTAGCTGTAGGGTATATGTCTGTTTATGTCCAATATTCATCATTCCTGGATATTTTGAGCTCTAAGCATCTAATCTAAGATTAAATGACTATTTTCTTCCAGGGTTCTAACTTTTTTCTACCTCTCTAAGAAGTTCTCACCTGTTGATCAAAATTAGGTTCACATCATTAGTCTCCAATCATATCTTCCATCTACTGAGGATGCAGATTATTAGCAAGGTAAACCATGAATCTATCAGAAATTCTACTTTCAATATAGTAAGACTTTGAGCATGCATTTGAATAGTTGACTCTATATGATCATTGTATCATGAGCTTGTACTTTTTTCAGGATCTGAATCAGGATTGCTAGATACATAATCTTTACTTAGCCAAAAAAATTATAGAATATCTACCCCAAGCAATACCTATTTTTATGCTTACTCCTGATACTTATTTTTCTGCTTAACCAGATGCTTTCTACCATGTTTCCACTCAAATTTTGCCCCTTACAGACATAATAGTCAGTAATGAATGCTATGTCTAAAGTTAGGAATGCAGTGTGTGATCATGGAGATATTACAACCAACTGGCCAATTTAGGAATTAACAACATGACTTTTAACTCATTATCACAAAGCTTGTATGTGCTTCTTTACATGTGGAAATACTTAGAGAGATAATACCTATCTTTCTTTCATAACTTTGTATGAAGAAGAAATAGTGTTTTTCAGAAGGTTAAAATAAATAATTAATGAATGTAGCATAAGTAATTTAGTCTTATGAAGTGATGGATGTCCTAACTTGAGAATTAATTACCAAAGGAGATTTAAAAGTTTTTATTGGGTTTTTAGAAAAAAATAAAAAGATACTGTTTTAATAGAATTAGATGTTATGTTTTCTGAAAATGAATGAGAGGTAATAGAGAAATCATCTGGCCTCTCATATCTTTCAAATCAAAGTATTGTGCATGTTCACAGCATACGTCAAATGTTTGAACTGATTTATAGACAGGGACTTAATTTTTCCCTAATGAAATAGGCCTGGTTGTTGATATTTTAGTGGCTATCAATGTGTAGAGATAATAGTTTAGGCTATGGATTAACATAAAGCTAGGAATTCTGTGATGTGTAGCTCTAATTATGATGGTTTCTGACCTCAAAAATATGTTAGCAGCTTTCCCATGGTCTTTTTGGCAATTATTTCAAGAGATTCCAGGTGTCAGTCAACATTACTTAAGACAACCTTACTTTATTTTTTTTCCCAAATATGTTTATTTTTTCAGTGTTACAATATTGATTGTTCATGTACCATACCCAGTGCTCCATGCAATATGTGCCCTTCTCAATGCCCACCACCAGGCTCGCCCAACTCCTCCCCCTCTAAAACCCTCTGTTGCTCAGAGTCCACAGTCTGTCATGAAGACCACTTCACTTTAAAATTTTCTTTTTACTTTAAAGATTTTAATGCTAAAAAATTTAAGATTCAAAGCAGATAATTAGGGAATTAGTCACATTACAAACTAATTCTGTATTTTGTTATAGACTTCACCCAGAAATAATAAGCTCTTTTATACATTTAAAATAGTATTATGTTCTGAAAGAAGTTAATACTATTTTAAAAGTATAAAAGAGCTTATTATTTCTGGGTGAAGTCTATAACAAAGTTAAGAATTAGTTTGTAGTGTGACTAAAACAGATGACTGGATAAAGAAGATATGGTCCATATATACAGTGGAAAATTATGCCTCCATCAGAAAGGATGAATACCCAACTTTTGTATCAACATGGGTGGGACTGGAAGAGATGATGCTGAGTGAAATAAGTCAAGCAGAGAGAGTCATCATATGGTTTCACTTACGTGTGGAGCATAAGGAAAAACATGGAGGACACTGGGAGAAGGAAAGGAAGAGTGAATTGGGGGAAATCACAGGGGGAGATGAACCACAAGAGACTGTGGACTCTGAGCAACAAACTGAGGGTTTTGGAGGGTATTAGAGGGTGTTGGTAGGGGGTTGGGTGAGCCTGGTGTTGGGTATTGAGGAGGGCAAGTATTGCATGGAGTACTGGGTATGGTACATGAACAATGAATCTTGGGACACTGAAAAATAATAATATTATGTTTTAAAAATTTTAAAAAGCATAATTTTCCAGGAAAACGTTTGTTACACAGAGTAAAATATACCTATATTTGGGATAAAAATCCATAATTATTGACAAGGGTATATCAAGGTGCTTCAAATTCATTACTACTATTATAATTTACCTCATATTTATCTAGAAAGCACTTCCATACACACTATTTCTTTTAAAAGAAAGGCACACAAGAATTCAAACTGATATTAAACTTTTGTTCTATGAATGACACTTTTAAAAAGAAACTATGCCTATCACTTTACAATATAAAGCATTTGTTTTGCTGAACTTCTCAAAAGACAATCTGGTCAACCACAGGCTTCGGTGTCACTAAGACCTTTGTTAGGATCCTCCTTTTATTTACTTACTAGCTATGTGTCCTTGAGCAAGTTACTTAACTTACATATGCTTTCTTTTCCTCATCTGTGAACTTGAAATTTTAACCTAATTTAGTAAGATTTTGGGAAAACATATATATATCCTAAAGCAATACCTAGTATACAGTAGGAACTCAGTCATTAATAATAATGATAATAATAGTTACTATTACTACTAAAATTATCTATTCTTTCTCATTGACCTTTATAACATTTCGATAAAACTGAATATGCAAAGGAAATAATTATATATGAGACAATTACTGGTTAAATATAGATCAAGTCAGGAAGAGAGTTAGAAGTAAAAATCAGTTTCAGAAACAAATTAGGCACTACAACCAGGGAATGGAACTCATTAAAGAATGTGATATGATACCTCACAGGTTTGAATTTATGATGTTTCAATAGGATAGAAAGTTCTATTGGTGGCATCACAGGTAATTTTATCTTAGGAAGAGTAAAATTGAAGTACATGTGTGATGTCAATGTTGAAGGAAAGAAAAAAATGCAGTAATATTTGTGAAATAAGGAATAGTATATAAAATGCGGCAAGGTGCATGGAACATGTGGCTGGAATAATTTGACTTGTAAAAGTAAATTTTCCTACTTAGATTTTTCATATGGATGATGAGAAGAGGATAAAAGCTTGACCTACACAAATTTCGCATAAAAAACTGTTTCAGGGTAAAAGACCCTAATGAGTCTTCTCATAAATGTGTGTTGTCAATTAAACATGGATCCTCAATTTAAAATATTTATTGCTTGAAGTAACCTATCATTATTATTATATAAATAACGAATTATATGTCCTATTTGTATAAAATCAATGCCATCTTTGCATTAACAACACTTGTTTTGATTTTGTCTTGATGTTTTTCTTTGGAATGTTTAGACAGAATTAACATTATTTGAAGGTCCATATATGGGTGTTTATATAAACTATATATTTTTATTATGCTCATATTATAGATATGAAAGACCAGTTGAAAAGTCTAGAGTAATAGCTAATACATGATAGAAGTAGCATATAAACAAGACTTTTTTTTTTTTAACTTGTAAGCAAATGTTCTACTCACATTCTCCTCATGCTTTTTCCAGATTAAATATACTAGGTTCTAGTAGAAAATTCAGAATGTATGCTAAGTGAAGGCAGTGTGTGAAGGAAATGCAGAACTGAGTTAGTGCCACGGGATAATGCATGTATCTGATTATTGGTAGGCACTGAAGAAACATTACATTATTTGTTTAGGCATTCCCTAATTCATCCTCCTTGCCCTCCCCTAAAGGAGTTCACAATTTTTAAAGGTTCATAAATTATATTGAAATATCAAGGAAGAATAATAGTAGCTTGCTTGAAAATATCCTAACAGCTGTGCAGGGCACACAATAAGTACTCAATAAATGTCTGACTTACCAGATTTAAAAAATGAGTCATAAAATATTGAAAATCATTTCATGGCACAGAAAGCAAATCAGCCAACATTCAAAAATAAAGTACACAGTTATAAAGAAAACAAGAACAGTAAGGTGTTAGTATATTAGCCCTAGCTTTTATGATTCCCCTAGACAAAGGATGTCAAAGCAAAGAGGGAACAATATTTGCTCACTGTAAGCGTACATTTAGCCTACAGATCTAAAGGCTGTTTTGCACACTTGGTCTATAGAGAGACAGGTGATTGCTCCCAGTTACAATTCCAAAGTCCATCTTCTTTACATCAATTTGCAGCTTGGTAGGGGTGAGGGTAAGGGAAGAGTTATACTGGACTCCCAGGAGCAAGGGGCTGTTTTTCTGCCTGTCATTCTACCAACCTCCTAGAATAAATTGCTACTTAGAAAAAGGAAAGTCAAACATTTATGAAACATATTGCTATTTAGAAAAAAAATAAGAATTGTTTTGCAAATAGTAGCACTATTAAAAAAGGGAAGAGAGAATAGCATCAGTCATTTTATATTACATATAAGCAGTTTATTAAAGAATTAAATATTTATAGACTATAAAGCAAGGCAGGCGATGAGTTGCAAACAGCTTGCTGAGAAGTACATTATAAAACAATGAGTCTGTCAGTGATTGATAAAGAATGTGGAGTGCAAATGCTTTATAAAATCCCTAAGTTAGCTATGAATTTCCAGACTAGCAAAATAGGACATGGTAGCCAGCAATGTCACACCAACTCAAGCTGTTGTCTTTGCTGAAGGCCTTCAGTGAACTAAATCTATACATCTGCTTTGATCCTTCCACCACTGTCTAATATAGGGGAAAAGACTGCAAAGCACACATAACTCCTGGACAAGGACTTTATGGATGCAGTTCCACATTAATAGGTATTAGATCTCAGATATCCACATAACCTACCTCATTTTTTCCTTTTTTTCCCATTAAATAAGGCTATGGAATTTTGAAGAAAGATATTCATCCTTTCCTTACAGAATTTACATACATTAGAGATCAGATCACCTTATCTAATCCCTTTAGTTCAAGAGGAGGCAAGGGAGCTAAAAGTGGCTAAGTGATTCATTCACATTCACACAGCTACTTAACAACAGGATCAGGATTAAAAGTTGGGCCTCCTATTTCTTAGATCAATATTCTTTCCATAACATCACCTTCTTTCATCAATTCCTTTTTAAAATTAGAATTCTGAGCTTTTCTGTCCACAAAATCATTCCTTAGTTAGAAATTGTGAATTCTTTTCCTCATAAAATTTTATTTCAATCCAGTTTGGAAAATGGTTTTGTGAAGAGAGATAAAAGCTGTAAGTGGATAAAACTTTAGTCTATATATTCTCTGAGAGAAATGGAGAATATAATCTGGCTATCCAAAGTCATTCTAGATTTTGAAATGATAGGATACTATTAGTGAAATGTTGGCTCTTTCTTGGATAAGTTGATGATATAGCTTTATTTCATGCACTAACTACCTGGAAGGATGGAGTTTTTTTCATCTTTTATGAGAATGACTGGTCAAGACCCTAAAGGTGTTCATAATTTTAAATGCCAGAAGAAGTCATAAGCATCTATATGTTCTGGATACACTAATTTGGAATTCTATTCCTTTCTGTTTTCTGCCTTCAAATTTAAACAGTCATTTGGTTTCTACATAATTGAGCTTGAAATTCCACTTGCTGCCTGTAAATTGAGCAGCATGCACATTGTGAGTCAAGTAAAATTATATATCAAATCCTTTTGCCTATTCAGAAGTGAAAGCACTAGGTAGTTTGTAAAAAAACCAATTACTGATGCTCCTGTCCATAACCTCACCACTATTTTTTTAAAAAAGATCTTTTCATTTGAGAGAGAGAGAGAGAGCGCATGTGTGGGGTGGGGGTGGGGGGGGTGGAGGGCAAAGGGAGAGGGAGACAGGGTCCCAAGGAGATTCCCCACTCAGTACAGAGCCCCACATGGTGCTTGATCTCGCAACCCTGAGATCACGACCAGGGCTGAAACCAGGAGTCAGACACTTAATCGACTGCACCACCCAGGCGCCCCTTATGACCATTTTTTAAGTATAGCAATTCCTATAAAATTTCTATAAAATTATATCAGAGAGAGAATCCATTTTAATATATTCAGATGTTTTCTAGAGCATGATTCAGAGGCTTCTTCATGAGAAAGAATAACTCAACTATTTTTAGTGTGTAAGTTTCCTCATTCTCCCAATTCTCAATAATACAGAAGGGCAGCTACTTGTGTCTCAAAATTCAGCACTGCCAGTATAATCAAAATGAATGATATACAGGGTAAAATCAACACTTCATTGGTATTGTGACTGAACATAATTAAAGACAATAATGGTTGGTTAATAGTTGGGAATAGCTTTATCTGTCGAGTAGAAATAAAGATATTCATATATTAAGGCAAATCACTCTATGAAACAACAAAAGCAACTGTTCTCTGAAATTTTCCCTTCTAAAGTTTTCCTAAAGTGGGAGGTATCAAGGAAATTCAATTTACTTTATATATATTAGGTATGAATAAATAAATAAAGTTAGAATGCTATTTATTTATTTAAAGATTTTATTCGTTTATTAGACACAGAGAGAGAGAGATCACAAGTAGGCAGAGAGGGAGGCGGAAGCAGGCTCCCCGCCAAGCAGAAAGCCCGACGAGGAGCTCGATCCCAGGACCCTGAGACCATGACCCAAGCCGAAGGCAGAGGCTCAACCCACTGAGCCACCCAGGTGCTCCATAGAATGCTATTTTATTTTTAAATATTTATTTATTTATTTGAGAGAGAGAAAGTCAGAGAGAGATCATGAGCAGAGGGGAAGGGTAGAGGGAGAAGCAGACTCCCTGCTGAGTAAGGACCTTGTTTTGAGACTCGATCTCAGGACTCTAAGATCATGACCAGAATTGAAAACAGTCGCTTAACCCACTGAGCCACCCAGGTGCCCTAGAATATTATTTTAAACTTTTTTTCTAAAAAGTTATCTCAAATGTGGGGCCCCTAGGTAGATCAGTCTGTTAAGCATCTGACTCTTGATTTCACTTCAGGTCATGATCTCAGGGTCGTGAAATCAAGCCCCACAGCCGGCTCTGAGCTGAGTGTGGAGTCCTCTCTCTCTCTCTCCTTCTGTCCCTCCCCCATAGTCATGCACTGTCTCTCTCAAAAAAAAAAAAATAGCTCAATTGGTTAAAATAAAAATATAAAAATTCAAAGTTAACTTCTGTCAGAAATGAATCTACATACAGGCCGAAGACACAAAAAATGAATATCAGAAACAACACTGACAAAAACATTAACTAATTAAGGTGATTCAACTTTTAGAAGCCAAAAAATAATGCATTATGTTAATGAGTGCTTTTCTTCCTAAGTGTTCCCTGAAGAGTTTGGCTCAGTGTGTTGCAGCAGCCAAACTTGTAATTAAAAATAAAATGCTGGGAAAAAAAAAAAAAAAAAATAAATAAAATGCTGGAACCATTGAAAAGGCATTCTATATGAGAATGAATCTACAAAACAACTTCTTATATGAAACAATGCTACACTCATGCTTGATATTCTATGCATAGTCCTGAAACCTTAAAAATACAACATTAGGGACACCTGGGTGGCACAATCAGTTAAACATCTGCCTTCAGCTCAGGTCATAATCTCGGGGTCCTGGGATGAAGCCCTGTGTGAGGCTCTCTGGTTAGTGGGGATCTGCTTCTTCTCCCTTTACCCACCCTTGCTTGTGCTTGCTCTGTCCCTTTTCTCAAAATAAAATCTTTAAAAGAAAAAACAACACTGAATATCAGTAAAGTCAATGGGGCTGGTGAATGGGGAGACATATTTGAAATGATCAGGATGCTTGAGTCTGGAGAAGTGAGAATAATAAGGGTTCTAGACAGGAAGAAAGCTGATTTACCAATTTCCCTAGAATTAGGGACATCTTTTGAAGCTTAGAATTAGTAAACCTAGAACACACATGATGACATGAAACCTAGTATTACTTCACATAACAAAGGAAAATTTCAGGAATTTCTACTTCGAAGAAAAAAATAAATAGGCTTTAAAGCAATTTAAACACCTAAATGGATGTCAAAATTATGCTATTAAAGGGTGACGGGCATGCTTTCTGGATTGACAACATAGCCACAGTGCATTCTTCAATCCTACTGTTAAGAGGAGTCAGATTACTAGGATGTTTTCAGTATGGCAACTGTGTGTTGTTATAGATGTTATCTTTAATTTTATTTAATTTTCAATAGGGCAAAAGAATGTATGAGTAAGTACATTTAATCACTGCAAAATTTAACAAAGCAAAATCTAACAGCTTTAAAAAAAATCAAAGTCAAAGATTAGGATTGTCCTACTTTGTGACTTAAACAACAAGAAGCCACAATGTCAAGATCTCTTCCAAGAATCTTATATATCAAAATTCTATTGCAGAAAATAACAAGTAAAACTTGTTGCTATTTGGTACTGTTTTGAAGGAATTTATTAGGACTCAGTTTCTGTATTTTCACACCTCAGAACCACAATTCCACAGGGCAACTAATATAGATTTGTTTATACTATAGAAAAATAAACCCAAATGGTAACAGGATTGAAAACCAGCTCTTACCATCTTGGACCTAAAGTACAAAGATCCATTATTAAAAGAGATGTATTAATGAAGATAGTACATTATTAGGTTCGAGAATCAATTTCTTGGGTCTTAAAAGTTTTTAACTCAATCTGATAAAGATAAATTCATTTCTGTGAAGATAAAAAGCACAAACTAAACCTGTAATTCTTGGGGCTGTTATTACGAGCTCTCAAAGCCAATTGTTAACAACTAGATAAACCAAAAGTCCATAGACAACTGAAGACCACAGACTTTTTTTCCTGTGCTTTTTTTTTTTTTTAATCTTGCCCTTTAAAGAAAGGATGTACTTGCTTTTTTGTCCCTAGAAAAAACTAAGTATCAGGACAGAGTTATTGTCTCTAAACAGTGACCAGCAATGTCAGGTTCTCTCTGTAAATTCAAACAGAAGGAGCTGTCTCTTTCCCAGTAGGTCTCAGAGAAGGCTATAGCTTTAAGGCAGTTAATTCTCATGTACACATGGTAAGAAGGGACAAGCTGTGTTCTATAGAGTTAATCCTCAGAGAAAGATATGGATCCTCAGGCAATGTTTGCAAACAATAGATTCCAAGGGGTGTGGATCAGCCCAAATGGCCTACGTGTAAAGTGAGCACATGATGAACTGTTTGTGGATGACAGTGTAATCAAACTCCTGTGTGCGTGTGCATGTGTGTGTGGCCATTTATTTTCAAATACATCAAATTTGTAAAATATTAAGGAGTAAAATAATACCTGCCATAAAGGATTTAAAAAACTATCTTATTTATTGATACATGGTGTATGATGAGGAAAAGTATAATTTAAGGGATTTAATACAAATGACAACAAAAATAATGTAACTATCATACAGATGATTATTATTGCTACTGTTAATTCTTATGAAGGAGAAAACAAGCCACTTTTCGTTATCTCCATTGTTGTTATCACGGTTTAACAGGATTATTGCAATAGTCTCCTAAGTGGTCTCTTTGTTCTCATTCTTGCTTTTCTACAGTGTATTTTTTAGCATAACAGCCACAGAAATCTGATCATGTCACTGCTCTAGTGATCCTCTACTGAGGTCTCATCTCATTCAGAGTGAAAAACAAAGATTTTACACATCTCTGTACAATCGGGCCCTCCATTACTTCAAAGATCTCACCTGCGACTTCTCTCTCCCTTGCATGCTCTACTCCATATGCTGCTGGCCTCTTCAAAGTTGCCTCAGACTCCTACCTCATAGCTTTGCCACAGCCATGCCCTCTTCTTGGTATATCATTAGATATTATTAAGATTTATTCTTCACCTCCTTCAACATCATCTTCTCCGTGAAGCTTTTCCTTCATACCCTATTTTAATTTGACAATACTCCCCATCTCAGCACCATTCTATACCCTCCTCTATTGCTTCCTTTTTCTCCAGAATACTTACCTAACAGAAATATGATTTATTTATCTAACTTACTCCTCATTTCTCCTTACTAGGATATCAAATGACAGTGACAAAAATTTTGTCTATTTTGTTTACTGCTGTGTTTCCTGGTATTTTGGCTGTGCCTAGCATATAATATGGACTCGATAAATATTAATCAATGGAAGGAACTGCAGTGTAGAGCTTAAGTCTTTGAAATTTGAATGCCAGGGTTCAGGATCTGGCTGAAGAACAACCTGCTTTCATAAAACTTAGTTTTCTGTTCCATTAAAATGGGAAAAAATTATGATTTCCACCTGTAGTGCTCCTGTGAGAATTAAATTAGATGATTGATCTAAAAGCATTTAACGACTTCCTTAGATGACCAACGAAGTTACTGATACCAGTAACTTTACCAGATAGTGGTATCAGTAACTTTGCCTTATATGTTCATATTCTGCTTCTTTCCTCTGCTCAGGTTGTGGTCTAGAAAGTGCCTCCAGAAAGAAAGCTGGGATGATTGTGGAAAAACTGGATAAAATATAGGAAATAACTTGTTTTAGACACTGGACAAAAGGCAGCACAGAATTATGATCCCCAAGAGAAGGAAAGCCAAAGTGCCTGGAAGTTTTCCAAGGTACCCAAGAGGAGTGAGCCAATGAAAAAGAAATTCAAAAAGCTGCCTACTTATTGCCTAGAGCAGTGGTTCTCAAACTTTTTGGTCTCAGAGCCTCTTTTTTTTTTTTAAGATTTTATTTATTTATTTGACAGAAAGAGATCACAAGTAGGCAGAGAGACAGGAGGCGGGGGTGGGGGGAAAGGAGGCTCCCTGCTGAGCAGAGAGCCTTATGTGGGGCTCGATCCCAGGACCCTGAGATCATGACCTGAGCCACAGGCAGAGGCTTAACCCACTAAGCCACCCAGGTGCCCCGGTCTCAGAGCCTCTTTAACTCTCTTAAAATTGAGTACCTCAAAGAGATTTTATTTATGTGGATTACATCTATCAATAGTTTATTAGAAATTAAAATGTAAATTTTTGAAATATTTATAATATTTATCAATTCATGTAAACAAAAAAGTCATATAGGACATAGTTCTATGACAAATAACTCTAATTTGTGAAAGCAAAAAAAAAATAAGAATAGTAGCATTGTTCTATTTTTTTTTTTTTTTTTGGTAATTTTCTATTTTCTGGCTTATGAAAAGACATTTGGATTTTTAGATCTGCTCCTGAGTTCAATTTGTTTCAGTATTCCATACCATGTAGCCTCTGGAAAAATCTACTGTATACACCAGAATCAATGAGACTAGAAAAGCAAATATCATCTTAGTGTAATTATAAACATAGTTTTAAACTCATGGGCCTTAGTATAATTATACAGTAGTTTTAAACTTACAGACTCCTAAAAGATATTAAAGATTCACAGGGAACTCTTGCACTTTTTTCCTAGGGTGTTTGGCAAAATACTAAGCTGCTTATGCATAGGGTGAAACTCCATAGGACCAGGAAAAGAAATACCAGGAAACTGTAAATTCAATAATTCTCAGAGCTCACACAAGATTGGAAGACATCAAAATTCTAACCAGCTAGCGTGGAGAGACTTGCTGACCATTCAGGACATTCAGTAAAGCCCTCAGAAGAATCATGCCTTAGCTAGTAGGAGGTTTAACTTATCTCTTAAGTGAAGACTACTTTAGACTGACCAAAACAGCCTTTAAAAACAAGTCTCAAAAGCATCAAACTAACCCATAAGTAATTTAGCTGCCTGATAATACATGTTTAACACACTCTAACAGAAGACACCACAATCTAGACTCTCGTATAATACACATTCAATTAAAAAAAAAAAAGCACTAGATATGTGACCCAACACCTAGAGAAAAACAGTAAGTATAAGACCTAGAAACAAGAGGTGATGCAATACATGAACTTAAAACAGTATTAATGTATACAAAATAAAGTATATGAATATAATGAGGAAAGAAATGGAAGACATAAAAAATAACCAAATAGGGGCCCTTGGGTGGCTCAGATGGTTAAGCATCCAACTCTTGATTTTAGCTCAGGTCATGATCTCAGGGTTATGAGAGTGAGCCTCACAATGGGCTCCATGCTTGGAGCCTGCTCAAGAATCTCTCTCTCCCTCTCCTCTGAGCCCTCTTCTAAAACAAAAATTCTAGAGTTGAAGGATATATTATTCAAAATGAATAATTCACTAGATGGGCTTAAAAGGGGAGCAACTAAAGATACAGCAGTAGAAACTATCCCAACTGATGCATGGAAAGAAAACAGAAACGAGAAAAAAATGATCTGAGCTTCAACGACATGTGAGTCAATAGCAATTAATCCAACCTATGTGCAATTAGAATCCCTGGAAAATGAAGGGAGGCATAAAAATGTTTCTTTGAGTACTGGTTGAAATTTTCCATAGTTGATGAAAAGTGCAAAGTCACAGATTTAAGAAGCTCAATAAATTTAAGGAAGATGAATCCAAAGAAAACCATACCAAGGGAAAACGTAACTGAGCTGTTGAAAATAACAATAATAAGAAAATCTTAAAAGTAACTAGAGGAAACAGAAGATATATTATAGAGAAGCAGATAGACAAAGCAAAAATTCCTGATTTCTCTTCAAAATCAATGAAGCCATACACACACACACACACACACGAATATCTTTAATGTGTTGTAGGGTAGGGGGTGGGGAAAACTCTAAACTTGGAATTCTATATCCACCAAAAATAAACTTTACATATGCAAGTGAAATAAAAACATCTGCAGTATAAACAAAAGCTAAGGAATTCAATTCTCAGAAGACCTAAACTAAAAAAAAATAAATAAAAAAATTGTTAAAGTTCTTCGGGACAAGAAAGATGACAGCGGATGGGAACATATATCTATGGAAGAAAATGGAGGGTAAAAGAAAGTTTAAAATGTAAATAAATATAAAAATTGTTTTCTTATTTTGTTACCTCTTTATAAGATAATTGTTTAGAGCAATAGTCAGCAAACTATGGCCCCAGAACCAGAATGGTCCCTGTTTTGGAAAAATAAAGTATCTGTGAAAACTAGCCAAGCTCATTCTTTCATGCATTGTGCATGACTGATGACTGAGTTCAGTAATTGTAAGCGAGCCAACAATATTTACTATCTGGACCTTTATAGAAAATGCTTGCTGATCTCTAGTTAAAGCAAAAATAATGCCATTGTATTGTGGGGTTTGTAGCTATATAGAAGTAAAATGTTTGATAATGGTAGCACAAGGCTTAGGAAGGAGAAATAAAAGTATACTTTTGTAAAACAGTTCTATTATACAGGATGAGGCAAACTATTATTTCACAATAGATTGTAAGAAGTTAAAATTTGTAATGTAACCCTAGACCTATCACTAAAACTACTAAACATACAGGTGTGGCTAATGAGACAACAAAGGAGGTAAAATACAAATATTCAAGTAGTTCAAAACAAAGGAAAAAAAAAAAAGAAACCGATGATACAAAGAGAAAATAAATTACAAGATAGTTGATTTAAATCACCTATACTGGTAATATAAAATGAATGTAATATAAAATCAATGCAAATGGTTAAATAATTATAAGCCAGATATTGTTAGAATGAATAAAAACAAGAACCTAACTATATGCTATCTATAACAAATCCAATTTAAGTAAAAAGACACAGGTTAAAAGTAAAAGGATGGGAAAATATAATCGTCATAAACAAATAATGAGAATACTGGCATGACTATATTAATTATAAGACAAAATGATGCCGGGATAAAGAATATTATCAGAGACAAAGAGGGCCATTTCATAATGATAAAAGGGAAAATTCATCAAGAAGACATACACATCTTGGGGTGCCTGGGTGGCTCAGTTGGTTGAGCAACTGCCTTCGGCTCGGGTCATGATCCTTGAGTTCTGGGATCGAGTCCCACATCAGGCTCCCAGCTCCACGGGGAGTCTGCTTCTTCCTCTAACCTTCTCTCCTCTCATGCTCTCTCTCACTTTCTCTGTTTCTCAAATAAATAAATAAAATCTTTAAAAAAAAAAAAAGAAGGCATACATATCCTAAATATATATGTACCTAATAACATGGCTTCAAAATACAAGACCAAAAAATCAATAGGCCTGAAAGGAAAAAAAGAGGCAAATCTGCAAATATAAATTGATTTTCACACTCTTATCTGAATATATAGATAGAACAAGTAGACTGAAGATCAGCAAGGATAAAGAATAAAGAAGAGCTTAAAACACAGAAATGCTCAATAAATATTGTTATAAATATAATTATAGCTATTAAACATTTGAAACATGATAGAAACTCCTATTACCTAAATAGATACAATATGAGCCACTTGTCACAGTGGTTCAGGGATACGATTGTTTTTGATTTTTATTTATTTGAGAGAAAGAGAAAGGGCATGAGCAGGGAGAGAGGCAGAGGGAGGAGGAGAAGCAGATGCCCCACTGATCCCCACCAGGGATCACAACCTGAGCTGAAGGTGCCTAACCGACTGAACCACCCAGGTGCCCCAGGAATACAAATTGTTAAAGAATTAAACAGTTCATCAAAAGAGAAACTGTATCACAGTTGGAGTTGGAGATAGCACTACCAATGAGTGGTAGAGATATCTTCAATCATAACACAGACTACATAAAATTACAAAAGTGAAACCTATATATGATACTTTTATAATATTTGTGGTAATAGAACTGAATTTTAGAAGCCAGAGTTGAAAAATGGTACTCAAATTTATAGATTAGAGATTATACAGCACGGTTTTTACTCTGATGATATTCAAAATTTCAAGTCAATTTGTTATATAAAGTTTTTAGCCAATGTCATAATCTTATATTATCTTTTTTTTATTTAAAAAATCAGCTTTGAGGGCGCCTGGGTGGCTCAGTTGGTTAAGCGACTGCCTTCGGCTCAGGTCATGATCCCGGAGTCCCGGGATCGAATCCCATATCGGACTCCTGGCTCTGTGGGAAGTCTGCTTCTCCCTCTGACCTTCTCCCCTCTCATTCTCAGTCTCTCTCTCTCTTAAAAAAAAAATCAGCTTTGAGGGGCGCCTGGGTGGCTCAGTGGGTTAAAGCCTCTGCATTCAGCTCAGGTCACTGATCTCAGAGTCCTGGGATTGAGCCCTGGAGGTCTCTGCTCAGCAGGGAGCCTGCTTCCCCCTCTCTGCATGCCTCTCTGCCTACTTGTGATCTCTCTCTGTCAAATAAATAAATAAAATATTTTTTAAAAAATCAGCTTTGAGACATAATTTACATACTATAAATTTGGATGTTTTTCCAGTTTTTATTTTTGACACATAAAAAATTATCTATTTAAGGTGTATAGCATGTTTTGATACCTGTATACATTATGAAATGATTATCAAAATTGAACATATTTATGACCAACCACAGTTATTGCTGGCGTGTGTATGTGTGTGTGTTTGTGGTGAGAACACTTGATATCTATTCTTTTTAGCAGATTTCAAGCATATCATTATTATCAACTATAGTCACTATGCTGTATATTAGGTCTCCAGAACTTATTCATCTTATAATTGAAAGTTTGTTCCCTTGAAATGAAATTTTGTACGTTTTGATAAAGGGTACAAATTTTCCCCTTCTCCTCCAATTCCCCAGTCTCTGGTAACTACCTTTCTACTCTCCAATACTATTTGTTACCATGATTTGGACATTTTTTTTTTAAGATTCCATATATAAGTGAGATCATGTGATATTTGTCTTCTTGTGCCTGGCTTATTTCACTTAATACAATATCCTCCAGATTGATCCATATTATCATAAATGGCAGCTTTTGTCTTTTTTTTTTTTTTTTAAAGATTTCATTTGTTTACCCGACAGAGAGGAGAGAGATCACAAGTAGGCAGAGAGGCAGGCAGAGGGGGGAAAGCAGGCTCCCTGCTGAGCAGAGAGCTCAATGCGGGGCTCGATCCCAGGACCCCGAGACCATGACCCGAGCCGAAGGCAGAGGCTCCCAACCGACTGAGCCACCCAGGTGCCCCTGTCTTTTTTAAGGCAAATAAAATTCACCTTCCTTTGTATACAGTTCCACAAGTTTTGACAAATATATTGAGCTATAATACCATCACCACAATCAAGGTACAAAATATTTCCACCACCCCTAAAGTTCCTTATACTCTCTACTATAATCTCCTCCCACTTTTGGCTTCTGGTAACAATTAATCTGATTTCTATCCCTATAGTTTTGCTTTTTCCGGGTTTTCACATCTTTTGTATAAATACTGAGAAGTTGAATTTCTAGGTCATCTGTTAAATTCTTGACTTTATAAATACCAAATTGTTCTCCAAAACAGCTGTACCATTCCATCAGTAATATATGGCAGTTCCCGTTGCTACCCATCCTTTGAGTAGTTAAAATTATCATGGTTTGGAAAACATTTCAGACGTTTTATTAGACATAGTAGGGGTATCTTATTGAGGGTTTAACTGACAATTCCCTAATGACTAAGGGGTTAAACATTTTTTTTCCTATGCTTATTTTCCAAGGGACTACTTTTTTTTCTCCCCAAATATGTTTAATTTTTCAGTGTTACAAGATTGATTGTTCATGCACCACACCCAGTGCTCCATG
>CM052803.1:37305353-37321960 GCA_028533885.1 Nasua narica | reverse complement strand
TGCCCATTTTTTGATGTGATTATCTGTTTTGTGAGTTCCAACGGACTACTTTAAAGAAATGTCTGCTCAAATCACTTTCCCATTTTAAAGTTTGTTGTCTTTTTTATCATTGAGTCTAAGAGTTTTTATATGCTCTACATAAAAATCCTTTATCAGCTATGTGTTTTGAAAAGATTTTCTGTCTGTAGCTTTTTTCTTTTAACACTTTGAAGAATAAGTTTTTAAAAATTCTGATGAAACCCAATTCATCAATTTTTTTTGATGGTTAATCAAAACAAGAGGCTTTGTTTTCTTTCAAGGAAATCTTTGCCTAATAAGGTCACAAAGATTTACTTCTACATATTCCTCTATAGATTTTATAGTTAGCTCTTCGTTCATGTGAGAAAATTTTTGTAGTACGATGTACATGGTATGGGTCAAGGTTTAAGTTATACTGCCCTCTCCCCTCTTATTTGTGCATATGGATGCCTTGTTGTTTTAGCATCATTTGTTGAAGGTTATCCTTTCCCCATTTGACTCAACTTTGCATCTCTGTCAATTATCAACTGACCATACTTATGTGAGTCTCCTTTTCTACTCTGTTTTGTTCCACTTCCACTCATCTGTAGATTTTTTTTTAAAAGATTTTATTTATTTATTTGCCAGAGAGAGAGAGATCACAAGTAGGCAGATATGCAGGCAGAGAGAGAAGGGGAAGGAGGCTCCCTGCTGAGCAGAGAGCCCCATGAGAGGCTTGATCCCAGAACCCTAAGATCATGACCCCAGCCAAAAGCAGAGGCTTTAACCAACTGAGCCACCCAGGGGCTCCATCATCTGTAAATCTAACTGAATGCAAATATCATACTGTCTTGAATATTAATATCAGTGAGTCTTAAAATAAATGGTATAAGCCCTCCAAACATTGTTGTTTCCTTGCTTTCCATATAAATATGTCAATTTCTATGTTTATAAAGTCTGCTAGAATTCTTATTGGAATTACACTAAATCTATAGGTAAACCTGGGGAGATCTGACATTTTAACAGTACTGAAAATTCTAATCAGTAAATATGGTATATCTCTATATTTAGTTTGGCCTTCTTTAATTTCCTTCAGCAGCCTCTTGAAATTTTCATTGTGAAAATCTTGCACATGTTTTGTTAAACTTATCCCTCTTATTTCATCATTTTTGGTGCTACTGTAGATGGTATTTTTAACAATTTCAATTTCTGAGTTTTCATTGCTACTATAGAGAAATATAATTGGTTTTTGTAAACTGACTTTGTTTCCAATGAACTTGCTGAGTGTTAGAGTACTTGCTGAGTGTAGATTCTTTAGGATTTTCGACATAGAAAATTATGTTTTTTGGTTTATACTTACCATTTTGCAGTTAGTTTTTACTTTGTCCCCTCCCCATCCATCTACCCATATTATGTTATTTTCTATTTAACTGTGTATTCATTTGTGGTTCCATTTAATTTCTATTACTGACTTAATAACTGTGCCTCCTCTTTGAAAATGTAATGATTGCTGTAGGGTTTATAATATACACAATACTTGGCTTATCATAGTCTTCCTTCAAAACAGTATATCACTTCATACACAATGTTCAAGCTTAGGACAGTAGACTTCCATTTCATTCTCTCCATCTTTTGTGCTATTATTGTAATAGTAAATATTTTGGACTTTAGGGGCCACATATGATTTCTTTTTTTTTTAATTTATTTGGTATTTTTGTATTTTATTTTTTATTTTAAATTTGTAATCACTTAGTGTGATTTCTTTAATACATTCTTTTTATTTCTTCTTATAACCCTTTAAATATGTGGAAAAAAAAACCCTTTACTCACAGGCTGTATATATGCAGGCCATGGGTCAAATTTGGTACTGTAATTTGGACTGTAATTTGCTGACCCTTGCTTTGCGTGGCCATTTACATAAAGAGATTAAAAATAAGAAAAAAGTTTCTCTATATTTACCAACATTTCCCCATATTTGTTCCTCTTTATTTCACTGTGTAGGTCCAAATTTCCATTGGGTATCTGTCTCTGCTTAATCAACTTCCTCTAATATTCTTATATAGAATTCTTTCAGCTTTTGTTCACTTTATTTCCCCTTAAATTCCCCTAGATATAAAATTCTGGGAAGATAGTTTATTTCAGCACTTTAAAAGCTTTGGTACATTTTCTTCAAATTGGACACTTTCAGATGAGACGTAAGCTGTAATTTTGATCTTCGTTTCTTTATAATATTCCTTTTTCCTCTGGCTGCCTTCCAGATTTTATCTTTGTTTTTTTAGCAGTTTAGCAGTCCCTTGGGGAATGTATCTGTGTTTTACCTTACTTGTCCTCTTGAATTTGTGCTATTTTGTCTTTACTTAATTTTGGAAAATACTCAACTTTATATTTTCAAGTTTTTCCTCTCTCTAGTTCTCTTTTTCCTCTTTCTGGGACTCCAATTACACATAAATTGGATTGTCTGATATTGTCCCACAGTTCTTGGATACTCTGTTCAGTTTTTTACCCCTACTTTGTTTTGCTCTCTTTTTCTATATTTTATTTATTTATTTATTTATTTATTTATTTATTTATTTATTTATTTATTTATTTATTTATTTATTTGATAGAGAGAGACACAGCAAGAGAGGGAACACAGCAGGAGGAGTGGGAGAGGGAGAAGCTAGGCTTCTGGTTGATCAGGAAGCCTGTTCCACGACCCTGGGATCATGATCTGAGCCAAAGCCAGCTGCTTAACAGACTGAGCCACCCAGGTACCCCTGCTCTTTGTTTTCTACTCCAGATAATTTCTAATGATTTATCTTCGGGTTCACTGATTATTTCCTTAGGTGTGTATCATCTGTTGATAAACTAATAAAAGGAATTCTTCATCTGTGATATTTTTTTCCTAGCACATCTGTTGAATAATTTTTTATGGTTTTCATCTCCTCTGAAATTCCCTACATGTACATGGATGTCATCTGCCCTTTTCACTAGATCCTTAAACTTATTAATCATGGTTATTTTATAGTTCTTGTATAAATTTTCCAAAATCTAAATTATCTCTTAGTCTAGCTCTGTTAATAGCTTTCCTTCTTTAAAATTGTTTTTCCTTGAGCTTCTGTGTCTCATAATTTTTTTTATTGAATCCTAAACATTGTGTATAGTAAAGACTGAGATAAAAAAAATTTCTCCTCAATTACTTACTAAATCAACTCAACTCCTCAATAATGATAGCTCTTATCCAACAGGAGGTGATGGATTTGATATCTACCCCTTCTTCAGAAGTAGCAAATCTTTGCTTGAATCCTAGGTGAGAGTTTCTTGTCACCCACCCTAGTGGCTTAAGGTTTTTGCTTTGATTGAGAAAAGTATCCAGGAACTAAGTAGAATTTCATGCCTGAGTGTAACCAAGAGAAGTTCTCTCCCACCTACTGAGGTGTCCTCAATCTTTTTCATAAGCATGTAGCAGAAGTCTATGGAAAAGTGCTTTCAAGTGAGTGCAGAAACCCTGGACTCTCAGGGATTCTAAAATGTCATATTTATCCACACTCAGCCTTTAGAAGCTGGTAAGATTTTGGTTTATTTTTATATACTCTAATGGGAGGCCATGTCTTCTTTACTATGACAAAGTTGAAACAATTTGTGTCCCATTTCTTTGGTGAAGCTTGTCACTCTTTGGAATTAAGTTTACCTAGTTGCCTCGCAAACTCACTCTCTGATGGTTCAAGAAAGATAAGATTTTGTAGATTGTCTGGCTTTAGCTCATTGTTAAAACGGGGTGATGTCTCTTTGACTCCTACGTTGTCCTCTAAGTTATTAAAGTAGTTTGTAACACTTTCTCCTTGTGAATATTTTGTCTTCTGATTTTGCTTTCCCAGTTTTACGGTAGAGAACAGTCTCTCTCAAACTTCAGCCTGCATCTTATTCCTATTATCTTTTATGTCATACCTCAAAATATAGATTCTGTGGTGAATGGGTATAAAGGGAAGGAAAGAAAGAGCATATATTCACACATACATGCATATACATCCAATTACATATATGTAAAATTATGTGTGTAAACAATTTTAGAATGCAATGGAGGAATAGGGCAATTGAAGAATAGATAATAAGAATAGGGCAATTGAAGAAAGTTATTAGCTACTAAAGCTATTTGGACACAGAGTAATTGCAATAACTCTTAATGGTTCATTAAATTTTTAGAAATTATGGAAACACAGCTGCTTAGTTGATAGGTTGTGGCTGCTTACACAAGAGATTGGCACTGCCTTTCATTTCTATCAGTATGATCTAGTCAAAGCTTTTTCTAAGATAAAATTTCTATCAGAGGAAGGTATATTTCAGTATGTTGTCTCCTAATCTATAAAACAAATATATATGATTACATGTTCTCTAAGTTTCTTTATATCTGAAGATCTAGAATACTGCATTCTTTTACCAAGTGTGATTACTTTCCTTCTCCTTCTATTGTCATATTTATTATGTTCTAGCCATCTTTGTATGTACTGGTGATTCAACTGAGAGCAAAACTAGACATGGATTCCACTCCCATAGTTTATAGACTTTAATCAAATAACTATATAAGTATATTGCTAAAAATTGCATAAGCAGTATAAAAAAATCATAGAAATCTATGAAAGGATAGAAAAAAGGAAACTGATTCACAGAAGGAATGACAGTATGGGAAGATTTGAGGAATTCAATGCTAAGCTGGTATCTGAAGAATGATTAGGAGTTACTTAGGGAAAATGGAGATGGGAGAAAAAGCTCATTGTAGACAGAAATATCAGACAGAACAAAAATCTGGACTAAAGTTGGGATTTTAAGAATCAAAAATAAAAATTAAAAAAAACAATTAAAGGCAGATAATTTGAAGCCTGGTTATGGATGAGATCTATAAGACAGACTATTCTCCAATTATTTAAAATAAATACTAAAACCTAAGTTATTTTAATATTTTTGGAGAAAGGAACATGTACTGTGTCAAATTCTCGTGAGCCTTCTCATATCAAATAATAATAAGTACTTAAATGTTTTACCTTAACTTTTACAATCACTTTATGGGATAGGTGGTATCATTATTCTCATGTTACATATGACAAACTAAGACTTTGCAAAGTAATTTAACTCATTCAAGAGCCAGAGTTCAAATGTAGGACAGCACTCCAAACCATTCTGTTAGATTATTTTTTCAGTACATTTTTTCAGTACATTAAACATCCCTCTCAGAAGTAATAGCAACTATAGCAGTCAAAGTCTTTTGAAGACTTATTGTGTAGAGGGTGAACATTGCATATTTATAGTAATAATGTAGGAAGAAATGACGACAGCTTTACTCTGATACAAACTATGAGAAGAACAAAGATTTTAGGAATATCCAATAAGTTTACTGGTTTGTTCAAATGACACAGAAATTAGTTTCCCGCTCAGTTACCTTAAATTGCTTCATATTATATAACTATGAAAAATATCATCTACAGCAATATGTCATCCAACAGTAACTCTGTTTAGGAAAAAGTTTCAGTTTTGAGTTTCAGGAAGGAACACTTCCTCAAAAGTCATCAGTGTCAAAAGACTTCGCGCTTTCGGGCTATATGAAAATCTAACTTAGTTTATTAGAACCAAAAAGGATCACAGCCAAAGAAGAAGAAAACTTACTAAGTGACAGGAATTTACAAATCAAGAGAATCTAGGAAAAGATTTTAAGTAGATAGCCTTGCATATTACCATTTAATTGAGAAATTTTATTTTATGCCTATAATCTTTTTTACGCATACACTTTTATGTTTGTAATTGATTTACTGAAGTCCCCTAAAAGTATAAAAATGGGTCAAATTAGACAAATACATTAGTTTCAACGAGTTAGATTTAAAATGGAAGTAATGAACAGAGTAAGTGTTTCCACTATTACTGTAAGGAATGCTTTGGATCTGAGTGCAATGTCTCTGAAGAGCAAGAATGTTGGTTCTTTGATCAGATATAAATTTTTAGTCTGGCAAGAAAACACAAGAAGGTAATATTTCTTTCCTTATGGAGGTATATCTCTCAATGATGATCAAAACAAACACTTAGCGTTGTCATTTTGCTAAATTGCAAAGCAAATATTTACAGTCTAAACCTGCATGTAATTTTAGCTTCTGGATATAACACTGGTGATTCTTATTTTACTTTAGTCATTTTCAACTGAAATGACTTATGTACAATAAGAATGATTGGTAACCTTACTAGAATGCTTTAAAACCTGTTGTGCCAAAGATAAATTTAATTCCCCAAAGGATTTAATGGCTAAAGTTGGACTTTTAGGTCATAATATGCCTGACATAAATAAAAATGGTTGTTATATCATATTTAGTATTCAAGATATTTAAGACATTTTATTACTATGAGTTAAAAAGCCATCCGAATGACAAAGATACTTTGAATCTTCAAGTCAGTCCATAGATTGGAAGGTCTTGGATAAGTAAGGTTCTTTAAACTTTTCTATGCCAAGCTCCTGCATACAGACTAAACAATATGGAAACTATCTTTTTTGATAAGCATTGATTCCATGAACTTAAAGCAAAAGCCAAAGTGAAAATTTATCAGGGCCAGGACTAGAGTGAGGGAAGAAAAATGTTTATGCCCAAAATTCAAGGAGGCCCTCAGTCTCAGCCTCATGCAACCACAGGGTTGGCATGTAAGATCAAGTACCTCCTTAAATATTGTATCATTGTCACCTTGTTACTGCCACTCTGGCCCTGGCCCTAGTTTTTATTCCCAAAGGTCTTTTAAGAACCAAGACAATACAATCTCTAGTTTCACACCGTTTTGTTGTTACTTAAAAGTTAACAAAAATCAAGTAAATAATTTTAAGACTTTATAACAAACAGGTACTGCATAAAAATAAGGCAATATTAATTTTTAGTGATTACAGCTAAATATAAATAGCAGTTAATTACAAATATTTTTCTTAGTGTTTACTGTATGATATATATCTTCTCCAGTCCTCTTAAAGTATTATTATTATTCCCCTTTTACAGATAGAGAAACTAAGGCGTATAGACCTTAACTAATTTGCTCACATTCATAGTCAGTAGGACCTCAAGCTGATTCAACTCAAAAGCCCATCTCTTAACTGCTATGCTCTGCTCCCTCCTAACCATAACCAGTTAACATTTGGAATCTGTAGACTGTATTTCTACTGTATGTAGACATCTAAATGCAATTGTTGACAAAGACTGAGAATTCTTGTTAGAAAAACTAAGTCAATAACCTTTAGATACTACTCTCATTCCTGCAGCCTTACAGCTTGGTGTGTTAAGAAAGAGAAAATGAAAATATAAGAGAAAAAAAGGGAAGGAAAAAATAAAGAATTATAAGAGATTTAGAGATCACATCCCGTTTGCGGACTAGAATAAAATGGTAAGAATGGGGTTCAGAATAGTGTGCACAAGTTGCTTCAAAGCAAACTCTAAAGGGAAAAAAAACAAAGATTTTCATTTATACTGGATGTAAAGGGAGGGAAAAGGCTTATAAGAGAGGATTAAAAACGTTAATTGGGTTTAATTTCAGCCTTTTTAAATTAAGAGGAGAAATAAATACATTTCTTTTTTACAGAAATGAAGTACCAATAGTTATTTTTTTCTATTCACCTACTGTAGAAAGAGAATATTGACATAAACAGAAAAAGAATATTGACATGGAGGAAAACCTTACGATACTTAATTAAAAAAAACACCTTTCATCATTTCTGTAGAAAGGAGAGACACTAGAATGAAACTGAGATTATGAATTTCTAAGAGATGAATGCTTCATGGAATATTCTAAGAATGTGTTTTAAGAAATATAATATTGTATTATATTTGGCAGTGATTGTATTTTCTAGTCTTTTGGGAAAAGTAGATCTTCTAAGAGGTTAAATGACGTCGCTGTCCCCCTTCTTCAAAGCTCCTCAAACCTCCATTACCAAGTCAGGCTCTAATACCAGTAAGAAAAGCCTTATCTTGCAACCTGCTGAAGAGAGCCCTCTAGTGCTGGATTGCAAACGAAATGTACTCATACCAATTTTTTTCATGAATTGTTCTGGTTATACTGGACCTTACGTTGTCTTGGAAACCTTAAGAGAAAACCCAAAGAGAAACAGAAATGATGCTTCGGAACAATTTTCTGGCTTGTAATGCTAGCCAAATAAGACTACTACAATATATTAAAGAATGAGAGGATTTTGTTTTTTTCTAAATTTTACAAGATGAGGTACATCTATTTTTAAAACAACATGCTTTTTGTTGAATGACTAGTTTTTAAAGAAAATAATCTGAAAAACTTTAGTGTGCTTCATAGTACCTTGAAAAAAACAAGGAGTTTCCTTAATAAAAAAATAGTGACAATAATTGCTTCTCTCAACCTCTCAATCTCTGGAAACTTGTCTACTTAGACTGGTGGGATTCTAAGAAAAAATTTTTTAAAACTTGTTTCTGTTAAAATTTTAATTTCTGGTGACATCTAGTAAAAAATTTTTGTTCATGCTTAATCAAAATCCAAAAGGGAGAACACAGAAAAACAAATTACCTGACTATAAGGAAGTGTACATTTAAATTCCAGAAAAAAGAGCGTAAAATACTACAAAGGCACTATTAAGTAATGGCAATGTATTCTTTTGAACATTTTTTTTTTTAACATTTTTTGACACCGGTACAAAGAAATTTAAAGGAGTGTTCCTGGAAACCAGTGTTTTCATTGTTGAATATACACACATGAATTTGAACCATGAGACTGGTATAACTTCATAAACTATTGCTTTACCTTGGGCATAATTTTTTCCCTTCCAAAAGAGCTCATGTACAATGAATTAAAGCCAGAGTGTGAGAAAGTTAGGAAAAGCTGAATGTTCAAAAAGGACCATTCATGTTAATGCATATGTATATGTATGTATGTGTGGTGTGTCTGCATTGTGTGCATATTTATGTATTGGTGTCATTGCCTTTAATAATTAAAGTGAGGATCAGTCAGACAGTTGGCCCAGAACATGTGTACATATAAGATCTCCGAAATAGTGTTCTGACAAATGAGAAAACTAAGAACACTGAAGGAAGAATTAGAATTCATAGATCTTTTAGTTTTGCTTCACTTTTTGTTTAGTTTGTTTTTGTGGGGTGGGCTATGTTATTCTGCACTGTGCACCTTAAGTAAGGTTAAATGTGCCTGATATATGAAAAAGCAATTAAACAAAATATTACTAATGCCAATCCAAAAATATAAGATGCACAAATAGAAGGTAACATAGCCTAAGGCTTCAAGAATAGGACAATGTTTGAGATGGAATGTTCTTCAAACATGGCCTTCAAGTACTTGTGTTATCTAAATCCTTCAATGGTGTCCAAATAGAACAGGGGCTCTAGCAAATTGACAGCAATAGTAGACAGGGGTGCAAAAGGGCCATCATACTTGAAGTAAAAAAACTCTGGGTTCTATTTCCTTCTCTGACTCATCACTGACCTTGAAAAAGACAGTGATCTCCACTGTGATTCAGCTTCTCCATCAAACAAGAGCAGTACCTCTTGTCAGAAACCACACAGGAGTGTTGATAATGGGGAGGATTAGTGTGATAATGTACACAGCTTATAGAAATTTTACTTAGCGTGCTATAAAGACTTTTGAAAAAGATCTTTCTCTTTTGCTATCCCACAAAAGCTTAAGAAGATAATGGATGTATAAAACATTAGATTAAATTCTGTCTAACATCTTCGTTTCCATTTATCCCGACAGTTTCTTCAATGCCCTGTTTTTTTTTTTTACTTGTTGTTTGTTAATATTTTTATGCCGTAGAATTTCTAATTCTCCTTCCATCTTATTTGCCTCATTTTTAGTCTCATATTTACACAAAATAATGATTTATTATTGCCTTGAGTTTCTCCCTTCTCTTATTCTATTTATATCTGTAAAAACTTGGCTATTTTTCTTCTATGACTTATCCCTATGTTGTTCAATTATAATAAAAGCAACCATAACAATGATACCAGCACCTAATATATGTAAAAGGTCTGTAAACAAACTATAAGCTCACTTCATGTATTTATTCAAATTAATCTCAATCAGAAAAGTTGTTGATAGTTTGTATATCATACTTATAAGCCTCAAACAGGTAAAGTATTCAATAATAGGAAAATGTTCACCCTGCCACTTTAAAAGAGGAAATAACTACTGGACATATTATATGAAAAATAAATTATGATTTTGCCCATATTTCTTAGCAAATAATAATACAGATATTTCAGAAAAATTTCCAAGTTATAAAATATATATTTACCCCAATTTATAGGATGAGATATCTTACATTTATATTTTATAGAATCTTAGGGTAAGAAAAATAAAAATGCTTCACACTTCTATTTTCAATTCTATTGCTTTGGTTGGATAACAGCAGAAATCACTTAACATATACAAAATATGGAAACGACTACCTCATTGTGCTCTTGGAATGATTAATTATGCTTTTACTTCAGAACAAAGCCTGTGTGAACATATGGTATTATTACTTTAATATGTATAATTCATTGTAGTGTGAAACAGCCATATATAGACTGAACAATAATCACTTACTATATATGATAAATAAAACCCCCACTGAAAAATGGAGAAATGCTTCTTTCTATCCCTAATTAGTTTTTAATAAATGATACATAATAAATGGCAACATTCTAATTTATCACAGTTTAGGCATAGTCCTTGAATGGGAGATGGGAGTGTACGAACTCTGACAGCTATTTACATAGCCTGTGAAACCTTTTCTGTTAAAGGACATTGTTCTCCAAATCTGAAAAGGTACAAGTTCTCATCAAGTCCTTTCAGGTAGGTGGTATGGCCCTAAGGAGCACAAGTCCTAACTACAGATAAATTGTGTCTGTTCTTGGTCCACATCTCTATAAATATCCATAATCATTTACTATTGATTTTAAATCTCTCTCTCTCTCTCTCTCCTCTCTCTCTCTCTCTCTCTCTCACACACACACACACACACACACACACACACAGAGTTTTAGTGAAATTAATACCTAGAGTAGGACACAGCCCTTTTTATTTCAGATGTGAGAAACATTTATTTTAATATTTCTGATTTTCTTTTCAAAGGAACATTTTGGATCCTTGACATTAAACTCTATAAACTAGATTTACCTAATTTTTCATGTCTATTTCCACATACTAGAAAACCTGGCAGTGTATGTCTTTAAGAATTCAGATGGTATTTATTTTCCATTCCTGGTCCCTGCTTAAATTCACTGGTGCATTTTTTGAAAAAGATTTATTTGTGACAGAAAGAGAGGCTGGGGAAGAGCAAAGGGAAAGGGACAAGAAGACTCCGTGTTAAGCATGGAGCCTCATGTGGGGCTTGGTCTCAGGACCCTGAGATCATGACCTGAGCTGAAACCAAGAGTAAGACACTTAACTGAATGAACCACCCAGGCAACCTTCAATGGTGTATTTCAATGTTTTTTATTCTTCCTCAACTAGTAAAGATAAAGGGATACATTACAACTACAAATATTTAACAAATATGTATTTAAAAATTTGTGCTCTTCTTACTAAAAGTCTCATGTAGACTTGCCTGAGAAATAAAACAGGTGGGAAAGTGGGTTTTATCCTGTCTAATGTGTTCCTTGAATGCATTCCTCCTTCATGCCCACATCTGCCATATCCATTGCTTTAATATCATACTGCCTGCATGCATGCACTTCTGCATAAAAGACAAGGACTCTAATGCTTTGCATCATCTTGGAATAAAAGAACCTGGAAGGAAAGCAATTGTATCCTTTTAAAAAATGGATTGTACTGAGACTGCAACCAACCATTTTCATATAGCCATAGCTAACTCATTCTGAAAAAGATTTTATGTAGATTTTCTGTGGAGAAATCTTTTTTTTCCCCTCCAGTGGATCAAATTATGAGTGAGTACCTTTGTTCTCAAACAGTACGCTTTCCCTATGCTGAAAATTTTGTGTGAAGTTCTGATATGACCAATTACATTTACAGGGTCTAATTTTCTTAATCATCAGTATAAGTATACCTTTTTTCTGTGTCCTTTATGGGGTTACACAAACACACAAACACACACACACACATAAAATGTATCCCCTTTATAAAAAAGACATTAACATAAAGCTAGACCACCTTCTATCATATATGGAGAGAAAACCATCACATCCTTACAAAAATACAGGTGTATCTTTATATAGCAAGTGTACTGATAGCATTATGCCTTGACACTCCCTCGCCCTGCTCTTCCTGTGTTCAGACACACACATGCACACACACATACACAACTCCATTTCTATAAAGTCAAATTCATCTAACATTACATAGTCTGCTGGTATTTCTACATCTTTTCCTCCTTTAAATGTGACTAGCTATTTACACCCTAACAATTCTGGTACAGAGCTGATTTAGCATTTTTATTGGAATGTGAAAGCTCTTAAAAGAAGAAAAAATCTAATCAGGCAGAAGAGATAGAAAACTTGCTGAATTTTCTCTCCCCCCTTCAAGACCCCCCTGAATCCTATCAAAAGCACATCTTCCATTCATTGCTTCCCGGTGTCATTATGACAAGCGGCTACAAATCAATAGCAGAGGGAAAGGCAGGACCAACCCGCACTCACCAAGTGATAAAGATTCACTCTCAGCCCCGATTTGCTAATAGCCCATAATAGCAGCCATTGGCGCCCTGCATTAAATCATACATTTCACTCTGCGTTTATTATGGGATTTTTAAAACTCCTCACCAAATTGGATTTTCTCGATGGTCTCTAATTTCCACATTTATCATTTAAAATTAAACTCCTCTGTGGAGAGGGGGAATAGAGAAGGAGGAGAAGGTAGAGAGAGGCTAGAGAGTACTGTATTTTTTCTTCTCACCCCTCTCTTTTTTATGAAAACCCATAAATAATACCAGGTATCATAGCCATAAGCAGCAGGATTTTCTTTTTTTAACTATAAAAAATTCTAGAAATCAGGCTGGAATGGTTTGTATGTGCTGGTCTGTAAATGAAGATGACAATTCAAGAGGATAAAATATATATAAATAAAGTAGGTTTTAAACAAAAAGAAATTTGGTAAAAAAAATCTCAGTGATATTATAAAGAAGGTGAATTGCAAAAGCAATGGAAAATAAGTTAATGTTGCATTATGCAAATACTCCAAGGAGCTGTAAAGAGAGTGTTCAGCAAGTACATAATATTCTAGCTTTAAAAACTACATTTATCTTATTCCAAAACTCACGGACAGATGAAAAGTAAAAAATTCTTTTATTGGTTTATAATTACGTAACAGCTTCCTTTTCCCTCTACACATTCTTAGTTTAAAAAATTATTTTAAAATTGCATGGAATTCTGTGGATAAAGCTGCCTCTTGGCTGCCGCAGCAAACCTGAGACAGGTTCTCAAATCTGCCACACCTACCACTGAAACAATGGAACTCACCCACGGGAACTTAAATTACTACAAGTTTAAATATACAGTTTAAATATACACCATGTCTTTTTGGGAAAAATTTTTTTAAAATTCTTTGGTTATAAAAACTGAAAATTAAATTCTGGATCTAGAGCACAAAATGAAAAAGCTGTATTTTCTCAAGGCTGCATGGTTGGGACTTTAGTATGACCTACTTATAACTGTAGTACTATCAGGACCCAAAGACATCAGAAGAGAACTAATCAGTCCATATTCGGAGATGCTTGAAAAGGCTAGAGGTTTAATGAAATGTCAAATGATTCCCTGATTTTTCTTCCTTTTGGAGATTTCCTCACCAATGAGGTCCATCTATATCATTTTCCTTAAGAAATAGAGAAATGACCTTTTAAAACAGTGCTTGAAAAGGAATTAAAAACTTCAGCCATTTCATAATAATTCATTGCATGTTCACCAGCTCCCCTTTGTTTTGGAATTTTGTTTGTCATTGATATAGTGATTTAACTTTTTCACTGATCTTTAAATAAAGTTGTGCCATTGATTCTGTGCCTTTTATGTCACATTCCTCGCCCAGCCCCCTGCCCCCGGTAGAAAACTACTGTTGCATATACCTCTTTTCCCCCTTTCCAATTCCATGTAACTAATCACCTCCCATTTTAATACTGCTTTGATTCAAGTAGCATATGTACTGAAAAGAGCTTAAATCAGACTGTAATCTATGAATTCTCACTAAGTGTACACACTTGTTCAACCAGCATCCAGACCAAGAAACAGAACATTTTACTAATGTCCCTGAAGCCCTTCTTAAGTAGTCACTAGCAACTACCCCAAGGGTCTCTGTCTTGACTTCGAATGTCATAGATGAATTCTGCCTACCTCTGAACTTCACATGAATGGAATCCACCAGTATGTACTATCTTGCATCCACATTTTTTACTCAGAATTACGTGAGATTAATTCACATTGCCGTATGTAGTTGTAATTCATTCATTCTTATTGCTGTAGAGCACAGTTTGGCAAACTATGGCCAGTGGGCCAAATGTGGCTTTGTTTCCTTTTTTTTTTTAATGGTCCATGAGCTAAACAGGATTTTTATATATTTAAGTGGTTTTAAAAAATCAAAAGATAATGTTCATGGGCACCTGGGTGGCTCAGTTGGTTGAGCAACTGCCTTCAGCTCAGGTCATGATCCCGGAGTCCCGGGATCGAGTCCCGTATCGGACTCCCAGGTCTGCGGGAAGTCTGCTTCTCCCTCTGACCTTCTCCCCTCTCATTCTCAGTCTCTCTCTCTCTAATAAATAAATAAAAAAGCTTTAAAAAAAAAAAGATAATGTTCATGACATATGAAAATTAAATAAAATTCAAATACCAGTGTCCAATTGGTATTGCAATACCAATACAAATAAAGTATTGTAGTTTTATATTTAAAAAAAATACAGTCATGTTCTTTTGTTTAAGTATTGTGTGTGGCTGCTTTCATGCTAGAACGACAGAACTGAGAACTTGGGGTAGAAATTTGTACAGCATACAAAATCTGAAATATTTACTATTTGCCTATTTACAGAAAAAGTCCACTGACCTCTGCTGTAAAGTGTTCCATTGTGTGACTAAACCACATATTTATCCATTCTCCTGTTGAAGAACATTTGGGCTGTTATAAATAAGTTTGATTATATAAATATATCTGGTATCAGGCTCTATAAATATATGCTATAGACATTCTAGGACATGCCTTTCTTGAACATACCTTGAGTGGAATCACTGGGTATAGATAATGCATATGTTCAGTGTTGTAGTTGCCATAGCACTTTTTATTAATTATAGTCCCACTAGCAGCATGTGAGAATTCCAATCATTCCTTTTCTGTTGGTATTTTAGCTGTTCTTGTAGTTTTAATATGCATTTCTCTTATGTCTAATAAGGCTGAGAACAGTTTTTCATGTTTATTGCCTTTAGGTATTGTCTTTTTTGAAGAAAATTTAAGACTTTTGGTCTATTTTTCTATTGAGTTAACCTTTTTCTTACTGATGTAGGAGTTATTTGTATATGACAGATACAAGTCTTTTGTTGGCTCATCTTTTGTAATTATCTTCTAGGCTGTGGTATGCCTTTTTGCTCTTTTAAAGGGTGTCTTCTGATGAACAGAAATTCTTAATTTTAATGTGGTTCAAAGAACTCATTTTTTCTTTGTAGTTAGTACTCTGTGATCTGTTTAAGAAATATGCCCTATCCCAAAGACATGAAGTTTGTCAATTCATCTGGCTTTTCATGTATACTAATGTCATTTGTGAATAATGATAATTTTCTTTCTTTTTTGATTTTGATTTCTTGTCTTATTGTATAGTATCGTAAAATATTGAATAGAAGTGATGATGGCAGGCATCTTTGTCTTGTTTTGAATTCCCGTCTGGATTTTGTACATCCTTCCTCTTACTTAGGTTAAAGAAGTTCCTTTCTATTCCCAGTTTTTATTATAAAGTTTATCAAAGATAAGATTTACAGAGATGAACATGTGATTCTCTCTGTTTGTTAATATAGTGAATTTCATTGATTTTTAAAATGTTAAAGCATCTGTGCATTCTTGGAATAAATTTCATGGGGCGATAATTTCTAATAACTTCTATATATTCCTGAATTCAATTTGCCAGCATTTTGTTAAGGATTTTTCTATCTTATCTATATTTCTATCTTTTGTAAGAAAGATCTGTTTGTAATATTTTTTTATTGTTTATTTTATTTTTTTTAAATTTTGATTAACATATAATGTATTATTTGCCCCGGGGTACATGTCTGTGAATCATCAGGCTTACACATGTCACAGCATTTGCCATAGCACATACCCTCCCCGGTGTCCATATCCCTACCCCCCCACCTCCCAGCAACCCTTAGTTTGTTTCGTGAGTTTAGGAGTCTCTTATGGTTTGTCTCCTTCCCCATCCCATCTTGTTTCATTTCTCTTCCCCACCCCCCCAACCCCCTGTCCTGCCTCTCAAATTCTTCATATCAGAGTGATCGTGTGATAATTGTCTTTCTCTGATTGACTTATTTCACTTAGCATAATACCCTCTACTTCCATCCACGTCATTGCAAATGGCAAGATTTCATTTCTCTTGATGGCTGCATAGTATTCCATTGTATATATATACCACATCCTCTTGATCCATTCATCTGTTGATGGACATCTAGGTTCTTTCC
>CM052803.1:37267407-37304853 GCA_028533885.1 Nasua narica | reverse complement strand
TATAGCCCAACTAAGCCCCATAAAACTCAGATGTCAAAGTGTCTCCAGAAAACTACACTGGAAGCAATGATAATAATATATACTTGGACAATGTTTTAAAGATTCTTCTGATATATTTAAATTTTATTAAAGATTAGAGTACCAAACTTTAGAAAACATTGCACTAACTTACAGTATCTATATATTTATTATGTAATCCTTTATACATTAGGAAACTAAGCATATCCTTCTAAAATTACTACCATTAACTTTCAGATGTTTAGTAATGTGTGATTCAATCTGTAGGTTAATCAAGGTTCTTTGATTTTAATACCCGTACTTGAGCTCTGGACAAAGGAAGAAAGACATGGCAAAATATTAAATCAAGAAAAGTTGTAAAAGGGCTTTTGAAAAGAGATAAAATAAGAGATAAAACAATCTGTCAAAAATCTTCCTGCCTACCATTCTTGTTTGCTTGGCTCTGGTACTTCAACTGAAGTATGGATAGAACCAAATAGAATGGGTAGAAATATTGTTTCCAAAGATAGAGATAATAAGCTAGGTATCATGGATTATATGATTTCCCAACATGCAACTCTTCTGTTTAAGATCACCATATATATACCCATATATATGGATTTCATGTTTCTATTCATTTACTAGTACTCAAAATACTCGACAATTAATACATTTCATCTAGTAATAAAAACTTTAAATTTCAAACTTATGATTACTTTTATTTCCCAGTTCAGTCCTGCTATGTATACGGCTGGCCACTTGCAGTGGGAAAGAGGGTGCCTTGACTCACTTGCAGATCCTTTTTGATTTAGGTGGGGCTCTTTTTCTCCTCACTGCTCCTGAAAAGATGGCAATTCACTTCACCATTCAGATCACTGGGCCCCTCTAGGAAGTCTGCCAGTCTATGACAACCTTACATCATCTCTCTTGTGCATATGCCTACCTTTAATTCATGCCATTAATTCAAGCAACATTTGCTCTAAAAAACTCTGAGAATGTAGGTCACCTAACAGAGCTTCATCACCACAATACCTTCAAAGGAGCTGCCAATCAATCTCAAGCTCTAGATTTTTTAGGCATGCATCAGAAGCAGTTCCTTAAGTGGCAGGGGTCAGTTATTAAACTTTCCAAGTCATCTCCTTCAAATCTCTCTCTCTCTCTTAATTAAGGGAGATGCAACCTTACTCCTTACCTTTGGAGGTGTGATGGGATACTCCGCATACCAACTCTCTCCAAAAGTCCTCTTTTCCTTAAATTCCAGCTTCCCAATTTGTTTATATCTTTGACATGGTTAACCAGCTTAAGAATCATATAACTGGTTTTCTCTCTCTACTTCATATATAAACTGGAGTGTGTTTTTATATATTACTTCGAAATCTTTTTTCTTAGGGCTTCAGCTAAGACAAACTTGAAGAGCCCCATTTTAAGATCCTGTTACACATGGTTCCAAAACTGCACCAAATTTAGGAGTTGAGAGAAAAGAATTATTTTTCATCAAATAAAGAACAGCAAATGCTAGCAGATGATTTGAAAATGTTTCTAGCTCAAGTGAGATTACCAAAGGAACAATATTTACCTACCACCATGTTTTCATTTGCCAATTACAGGCTATCTTCATAAAAATTAAATAAAAGTGAGGAGTTACTGGTGATTTTCATGAACCAAGGATAAATTATGGCTCAAATCCTAAGAAAATAGACATGCTACTCTGTGCCCCAAACTGCCAACCTTATTTCCACAGAACATTCCATCTAAGACATAAACAAGAGCCCAGTGAAAGAAAAATGTCTTCTCTCTTGGCTTTATAAGTTTAGGGAACTTGTAAACTCTTAAGAAACAACCAACATTAAAGAGATCAAATAGAAATTTTATAGCAAAGAAGATATTGGCCCTAGGAAAGCCCCTAATGAATTGATTCTATATAGAATGAATAACTAGGAGCTGAGTTTCAGTCAACAATTTTATCATAAAGAGAAAATTTTAAATGAACTCTCTTAAGTTTTAAAATTTTTAAGAATTTTCAGTGCTACTTGATGAGGATGAAACTTTTGATTACTGGGCTGTTTGGGTTTAAAAATTGTTTCTGGAACATCAGAAATCTTACTATTTTAACATGACCTTTTTCCATTTTTCTAAACATTTAAGGTATACTAGCCAGACCTCTATGGAATGTTTTTGCCATTTTAATGAGGCTTTGTTTGGCCTTTTCAAATTTTACTTGGTCTTTTACCATTATTTGTTTTTAAGGTAGCCTTAATTAATTTGAATTTTAAGTATTTGTGCAAATTTATCCAGGATGAAAGAATAATCTCTAGGAAAAAAATAATAAAAACAATAATTAAAAATACACTTCAGTAAATTTCACCAAAACCCGGCAAAGTTTAATTTCAAACGAAGCTCTTTCAGAAACTAGTTTTTGAGCACCTGTTTTTGGCTGTCTGATTGTTCTTTAGACATAGAGAAAAAATTGTGAAAAATACAACTCGGACACACAGGTGTGTTAAAACTAAGAGGCAGCATCAACTTGAAATTCTTGGCCAAAGTCAAACCTTTAATCATGATTTGAATATAGCTTTTCATACCTACTTTCATGAAGACTCTTATTTATTTTTGTTTTTAATTTGCCAGTCTCACAGTCCAACATTACTTTGCTTCTGCATTTACTATAGCTCTGGCAAGGATAATGATAGGCAGATATTTATAAGCTATGTATTTGTCAAATATTTGATCTAATCAAATGATCAGTAGGTATATTCTTATTGCCATCTTTCTATCTCTTTTGAAAATGTATTGGAAACTTTGATTTTGTTAATTTCAAATCAGCCAATTTCTTAGAATGAATTGAAGTTCCAGTCCCCAGTGGAAAGCTGAAGGAAACTAACACTGCTTCCTTTCCTTCTTCTTTCCTCCCTTGCATACGTATGTGTGTGTATATATGTTTGTGTGTGTGTGTGTGTGCATGAGTGTAAAGAAACATTACTTTTGCAGCTTTGCCTGAATGCTTGTCACTCTATTTGCTATAATTCAATTTACTTCCTTACAAAAGATTCAGTTGGAATCCCTGCCTCTTCAGAATCTTCATGCAGGCAAGCTTAGCTAATAAATTTTGATTAATGTACCCAAATACCAACTCCCACCTCAAGTCCCCTTTACTTGGAATACTATCATTAGGTTTACAGAGAGAAGGAAATAACAATAAGGTTGGAAGGGATGGAGATAGGGTAAGACAGCAATAAAAAGTAATTATATAAAAATGCTAAAGATATAAGGTCTGTTTTTTTGCTTAGCCCACAGATCTTGGCAGTTCCAGATATATGCTATTGTCTGTGTTTAAGCAGATACAGAAAAGGGAAAAGGAAAAAATGTTTATGTGAGAATATTAAATACTGTAGGAAAAAATAAGAGTTGTTATTACACTGGTGAGGAAAAGAGAAACTCAGTGAAATTTCTTTCCACAGATTTGCCTTTGTGATCTGCAAGGTGCTGTTCCCCTGCTTACATTCCGTTACCCTGGCAACGCACTCCTGTAAAATAAAGATTATTAAAGCGCATATGATTATTTTGCTGCTGAGTGAATAAGACAAGCTGCTTCTAAAATGCCTTATCAGAGAAATTCAATTTTAGGCCAAATTGTGTTTTTGCCTCCTTCTAGCTTTCTCTTCCCTCCCCCCACTTCAAGTAAAACCATCATCTCCACAGTTACTACATGATATTTTTTTACTCATTCACACTTTTAGTATTTTAAGCTAGCGCTATTTTAACTTCATGAAAGCATTTTCCTTAGTTTTTTTTATAGCTCCTGTCTATTTTCCACGCATCGACCATCTGTTTGCAAATCAAAACGAGAAGGCAATGTGTCCTTGTCTTGATTTTATTACATAGTACTAATAGAAATATTGGGTTCTGTACCAAATATAAATGCATACATTACATAATGAGTAAGCAATAATTGACCGAAGAATGATGCAACAAGCTAAGATAAGCTACGTGGTGCCATTTTAAAGGCTGCATATCCAACTGTACCAGTTGTCCTCACTTTTTAAATTTAGTGTCTTGTGCTTTCTTATTTGACATTGCCCTAAGGTAATGCAATAGAGATGGGTAGTAGTTTTATAGTCACTTTGATGGCTAGTCACACCTTTGTTGCCTGATACTTCTACATTTGATTTTCAGTTATTGAAGATAGTAAGATTGTTGAGATCTCTGAAATTATTTAATAAGGAACTTCAAAAGTTCTGGTAGAATTGCGTAGTGATTACAACTACAGCTGTATCATGTTCACTGTCCAAACAAAGGTCAATAAAAAAGTAAGTATGTTGGTAATAGTAAATTTTTAATGTATTCATGCTGTGTAGGAGAAAACTTTATTTAAAATCTTTTAATACGAGAGTTAAAATTAGCTTTGAAGAAGTAGTGGTGGAAGGAATGAAGTCTCATCAGAAAAATGCAAAGTTCCCACAGAAGCTACCAGGAGACTCCTTACATGGTTCTTAAAACTGATGAAAGGTATGGATGGACAAGAATGGCTTTGGAGAAGCCTTCATCCTACGTGGCCCCAACGGTGGATGGTCTTGACAGAAGACATTGTTTCTACTGAGATTTTTTTATAGGACATTTTCCCACTGCTATGAAGTACTGGTATGTAACCAAATACCACTGTATCAGAGAATGGCAAAAACAAAACAAAACAAAAAAAACCCAATAGTGTACGGTGCTGAGACTCTAATAACATGCAATTGTTAATTTTTTCCTCTGCCGACATTCATTTTCAGGCCCAACCAAGTACCATATCCTCTACATTGATGAAGCAGGCGGGTCCCCTGGCTTTTTATTTAGCTAAATACAAATCTCTGCTCATTAGTAAGAAATGATATAGGTATTTAATAACTTTTAGAAACTCTGAGCAGAAGCAGAATGTTCTATGGGTTCATTTGATGAAGCAAACTAAATTTGGTAGTATAAACCAATTCTTTGGTATGCATAACACCACCATGCAATTTATGGCTGTAATTCACTCCCACCACTGCCCAGAAGGTGTCACCACAGCCTCATTGGCTTGAAGGACTTGGGGACATATGGGGGAGTAGAAAGCAAAGGGAGAAAAACAGACACAAAGAGAAAAAAATCTTCATGCAGACAAAGGAAAATAATACAACTACCAGGAAGTAATATTTTCAAATATAGAAACCCAAACATTCACCCCATGTTAAAACTACAAATCACTACAGGAGAAAGTAGATTTCTACTTATCTCTAAGAATAGAAAATAGATTCAAGGAAGGTGCTACTACCTCAAGTAAAAAGCAGGTGACGAATAGGAAATATCTGTGTAGAGCCTGTCCAAGCTTCTCACATTAACTGGTTTACCTGATTATCACATCTACTTGCATAAGCTGCCACTGGATCTCATAAAAGGGATGATAAAAGGACAAGTGGAGAGCTCTAATATTGTTTCAGAAACACATCATGGAATACTTTGGATACATCTGAGAACAGATACACAATGGATACTTTGGATACATCTCCAAAGCAACTAGAATACAAGTTTTTAAAAATATGTATTTCATATAAGGTTTCATTTAGAGAAATAAAAATCATCTCAGTACCAACAAGTAAAGGGAACTAACAGGTTGCCAAAACAACAACAACAACAACAACAACAACAACAACAACAACACGCCCACAGCTGGGAAAGATCTAGGAAGAATCAAAGAATATAAAACACAAACTCTTTTATTGAGAAGCTGCACAAATTAACTCCAAATTACTGCCACAGTCAGACAAGAGGAAGCTTCAAGGCATGAAACTTGTTGCTGCACTCCATCTTGCTTTATTGTGGTGTCTTCACTCATGTACTAGTAGCTAAAAGCGATCCCTTTATAGTACTACATCTTTTAATCTCTGCTCTTCCCCCCTGTAGTTTAATTAAAAGACAATGAACCTTTTAGAGTAGTCGAATGGAAAATATAAAACTGTACCATTCTATCAAAGCTTCAGATAGATATTCCTGTTCTCAGAGCATAAGAAGAATTCAAAATAACACACTTGGTATTTTATTATATTCCTCTGTGCCATTTTCTCATCAGAAGGCTCTTGGTTGTAACATCTGTTTGGAACCAGAAACACAATTCTACCCCAGACTGATAAACAGAGGCAAAAATTTTAAAAATGAATAAGTTAGATCAATTTGATCCGTTCTCTAGATCACTATATTTGATTTTTAATTTCTAAAATAATATTGTTGTAACTCTATTTCTCCTATGTTTAACTGACAAAGGTCTAAAAATTATTGGATTTTCTTATTTAAGTGTTATATACTCAATGTGTTGTGAGTCTCAAGGCATCTGGGCTAAAATAAGATAGATGTAGTAAAGTATCAGTGGACGATAAGTAGGCCTGAATCCTTAGCTATCCCCCAAGTCTGCAGCCCAAATCTATTAATTTGGGCAAAGGGCACCAAGACAAATCCATGCTGTTTGAAATGTTCCATGGGAGTCTTTAAAAATGAAGATCTCGTCTACTCTTTATGGACATTAAAATGCTTCATCCCAAGGACCCCTTGATGGCAAATTGCAGGCTGTTCTGTTTTATCTGCTTTGACAGGATGAAGGGCTGACCTGGCCCTAGAGGGATGGGATACAGAGTCTGAGTAGTTCAAACTTAAGATTTCCAATAAACCATCTCCCACAATTAGAAGAAAGGCATGGGGGAGATTCATTTCAGCAGATATAGGTTTCCCCCACTACTGGAAAGTAAAATGCTCCTGTGGAAACTTTCATAAACCAAAATGGCATAAAGCAAAGAAGCAATTACCATTAATTTACATGGAAAAATTTTTGAGCATTTCCAGAGCCAAAAAAAATAACCTTTCTTAGGCTTTTCTGATACTTAGGACACATCTTGCTAACAGATGCACAAAATAAATCAAGATAAAGCACATATGCTCATGGATGCAGTTCAAAGCTATAGTGGCTTAATGCTGAAATGCTAAATGTAGTTCTCAGGGAAGGAGCTTGGTGATGCCACTCTTGTTGCTTAGGGGTATGCGTACTCTGCAAAATAAATGCTGAACACCATTTTTGTGTTTTCCCTTTTTTCATAAAAGCAAACATTTTCTTCATATTTCTTTCAGTTAGTCAAAAGGGGCACTAATCCAAGTCTTCTGTAAAACTGAAGTGGCATAACACAAACTTTAGAAAAGCAGTTTCAATCTATTAAGAATTATTTTACTCCTTCTTACCTACTTCATCATTAAAAATCTAACTAAAATCATGTTCCTCCAATGCTCCACCCCAAACTAGGACTGAAGCTCTTATAGACACACACACACGTAATATATAATAAGCATAGCAGAGCTGTGGCCTACACACTGGTCCTTCTTAGTTACTTGATTCTGATGCCTGCTATCTTAATTCTTCATTTTTTACAAATTAAAATCTTTTACAATACTACTATTACCCAGTCATTATTATTCTTTAAGTTCAATTATCCAGTACAGAGTGTAAACTTCTCTACCTTCTTTTTTTCTTACTGGATATACCTGCATATTTCGTTAGTTAATAAATGCTGGCAGGATATGAGATTTAGGTTTAATTCTTCATCTGTAAATTCCTACTACAGGCCTCTTGCTAAAAACTTCCAAAGACATCATTGAATTCATTACTGCCAATTCTACCTTACTTTTCTCCTCTGTAATTAGGTTTATCTATTTATTTGTACTTCCCTTAGAATATAAAAATGTGAGAATTAGCCCTATACCAAAAAATAAAGTTACCAAAGACACATGATCACAAGTCTATGTAAATGATCTTATAATGCAAAAGTAATGAAAATGGACAGATGGGGAAAAAAAAGTGACAATTACCTCTGAAGGCTTAAATATAATAATAATAATATATCAGGGAAGATCCCACCAGTTTAGGGAACATCCCTCAAATATATTCTAAAATTCCACACTATATCAAACAGCTAAAGCTCTGACTAAATGCTAAAAACATCTAGTCTGTTCCCTTCTCAGATAAAGTTTCACACTTTTCTGTACCAACATATCATTAAAATTGTATTAATTGATTAAAAGGGGGAAGAGAATGTGAACTTCTCAAAAATTAAAATACAAAGACTTAAAAAACTAAAGTATAAGCTTTCAAATCAGACAGACTTGATTATTGGCTTTATTGACTACTTACAAGTTCTTGAACAGCCTAAAAGTCAGTTTATTATTCTATAATAATGATAATTTCTACTTTGTAGGGTTGTTGTGATTGAATAAAATGTCATAGGCAAAACACTCAGCACAGTGCTTGTCATAGAGCAAATAAATATTCAAGTGAGGGTGCTTGGTTGGCTCAGTACGTTAAAGCCTCTGCCTTTGGCTCAAGACATGACTTCAGGGTCCTGGGATGGAGTCCCGCATTGGGCTCTCTGCTCAGTGGGGAGCCTGCTTCCCCTTCTCTCTCTGCCTGACTCTCTGCTTACTTGTGATCTCTCTCTCTGTCAAATAAATAAATAAAATCTTAAAACAAAACAAACAAACAAACAAATAAAATGCAAGTAATAGTTATTACTGAAAAGATTTTCCTTTAATGGCAGGGCCTATCTAATAATGTAAATATAATATTCATTTTATATGACTTGTTTTATAATAATAAAATAACAGTTCATGTGAGAGAGCAAATACATTACTTTCAACCTTTGACAATTTAAAAATTAACCTAAATAATAAATATTATTGGGTTTTCAGTACTGAAGATGTAGTGACTTCACAATTTGATGTGAAATTTCACATATGCCCTCCTTTCAAAATAGAAAACATGGTAGAGAAAACATAAATATGGACAACTAAAAATAAGATATAAATAAGCTTATAAGCTATAGAGCAGAATGGAAAGAGAAATGCAAAACAGTGTGCAGGGCTGAAGCTATTGGACTCTGTAGAGAAACAGTGGTAACAAGAGGTCAGTCTACTGTTGGGTACCTAGGTTTGGCAGAGACAAGGAAGACACAGGTTTATGGCTTGACACTGGGGGGATGGTGTGGGGTTTCCCCCATCCCCATGAAAGATGGTTCAGTGTCTGAATCTGCCTAACTCCTAGGCTGGACTGAACACCAAACTATCTTTATAAGATCTACGTCTGGACAGGAGCTTTGGGGAGCCAGATACAGGTAAATGAAAGATCATCAAAGGGAGGAATGAACAGAGTCAAATAAAAAAACCAAAACACTCATAAAACCTCTCACTCAAAATAGGTCTGCAAACCAAAATTCACAGAAATCTACTTTTAACAAAGGTATCCAACAAATCAAGTTGGAAAACAAATTCAATCTACATAAAATTAGTTCTACTGAAACAGTTTGATAGACTTTAAATTTTTAAAAAAAATTTGTTTATTTGAAAGAGAAAGAGTATAGAGGGAGAGGGAGAGGGAGAAGTAGACTCCCTGCTGAGCAGACAGCCCAATGAGGGGCTTGATTCCAGGACCCTAAGATCATGGCCTGAGCCGAAGGCGGACGCTTAACTGATTCAGCCACCAGGCACACTTGAAAGACTTTAAGTATTAGAACCTTCAGAGTGTTTGAAGGCATAAATAAATAAATAATTCCTAACAAAAAATGAATTATAAAATGAAAGAGGCATGATAAATAAGAATAAGTAGATGTGGGGGAAAAAAGGAGTGAAAATATAGTCACTGGAATTAAAAACTCAATAGCATGAATAAACTGTAGACTGGATCTTGTATATAGAACCCTAAGAAATCAACAACAAAAAAAAGCTATTAGATGTATTAAGTGAATTTATCAAGGCTGCAGAATGTGAGATCAATATATAAAAATATAAAAATCAGTTTTATCTCAATATACCACCAATGTACAGAGAACAATGTGAAAATAAAATTAAGTAAACAATTCCATTTATGATAGCATCAACAAGAATAAAATATTTAGGAATAATGTAATAATAGAAGGCAGATTAAAACTTATAAAACATTGTTGAAAAAGTTTTTAAAGATCTAGTGGAAATACATCCAATGGTCCTGAACTGGAAGACTTAGTACTGCTAAAATGGCAATACTACCCAAACTGATCTGTAGATTCATCACAACACCTAGCAAATTCCCAGATGCTATTTTACAGAAACTGAGAAGCTGATCCTAAAATTCATATAGAGATGCAAGGGATCCTGATTAACCAGAACAATATTGGGAAAGAAATATAAAGTGGTATAGCTCATACTTTCTGATTTCAAAACTTCCTACAAAGCTACAATAATTAAGACTGGGTGGTACTGGCATAAAAACAGACATATTAATCAATTAAATAGCATTAAGATCCCAGAAATAAACCTGTATGTTTAAAATCTGTTGGTTTTCAACAAGGGTGCCAAAATAAATCAATAGGAAAAAGAATACCCTTTCCAAATTTTGCTGTGACAAAGGGAGATGCACATGTAAAAGAATGAAGCCCCTACCTTGCACCATACACAAAATTAAGTTAAAATAGATCAAAGACCTAATTATAGGGGCAAAAACCAAAAAACTCTTAGAAGAAAACATAAGAGTAAATATTCTTGATCTTGTTTTCATCAATGATTTTTCAGACTATCAAATAAAAGCACAGGCAATAAAAGAAAAGTTTGATAAATTGGACTTCATCAAATTTGACAACTTCAAAGGTCACCATTAATAAGTGAGAACACAAGTTATAGAAAGGGAGAAACTATGTGCAAATCATGTATCTCATACAGAACATATATTCAAATGTGTAAAAAACACATGAACCTCAATAATAAGACTAAAAACCAACTTAAAAAATAGATAAAAGAGGGCACCTGGGTGGCTCAGTCAGTTAAGCATTTAACTCTTAATTTTTGCTCAGGTATGATCTCAGGGTCATGGGACTGAGCCCTGTGTTGCACAAGTTCTTCTCTCTCTGCCCCTCCCCACTGCACATACACATTCTCTCTAAAATAAACAAATAAATCTTAAAAAAAGGTAAAGATTTAAAATTAAAATTCCTCCAAAGAACATATAGAAATGGCAATAAGCATATGAAAAGATGCTCATTATTCATTAAGAAAATGCAAACAAAACCCACAGTGAGATGCCATTTCATAACTACTAGGATAATTATAATAAAAAGAGACAGCAAGTAATAGTAAAATGTGGAAAAATTAGAATACCCATACATTGTTGGTGGAATTGTACAATACTGCAATCACCTTTGTCAGTTCTTCAGAATGTTAGAGTTTGCAGTGTGACCCAGCCCAACAATTCCCTCCTAGGAATACACCCAAGAGAATGAAAATACATATTCACACAAAAACTAGTACATAAAAACATTTTCACAATAATAACTGAATAGGTGAACTTTAGAGCATGTAATTATATCTCAGTAAAGTGTTTGCAAAATGGCTGAGGATGGGCTGACACGTAAATTGGTGGAACCATTTTCAAGAACAATTTTTTAACATCTAATAAGGTTAAATATACACAAGTAGCCAGTAATTCTATACTTAAGTATATAGCCAGACAAAATATCTTACATGTGAGCACAAGGAGGCAGGCCCAAGATTGTATGTTGTAGCATTGTGTTTAATAGTTAAAAAAAATCTTGATATTTAGTTCATTTTTGCCCTTGCTTCCCTTGCCTTGGGGATGTTTCTATGAAGAAGCTGCTGCAGCTGAGGTCGAAGAGGTTGCTGCCTGTGTTCTCCTCAAAGATTCTGATGCATTCCTGTCTCATTGGGACTTTATCAAGATAAAAAACTTTTGCACAGCAAAGGAAACAGTCAACAAAACCAAAAGGCAACTGACAGAATAGGAGAAGAAGGACTAATATCCAAAGTCCGTAAAGAACTTATCTAACTCAACACCCAAAGAACAAATAGTCCAATCAAGAAATGGGCAGAAGACATGAACAGACATTTCTGCAAAGAAGACATCCAAATGGCCAAAAGACACATGAAAAAGTGTTTAACCTCACTTGGCATCAGAGAAATACAAATCAAAACCATAATGAGATAACACTTCACACCAGTTAGAATGCCTAAAATTAACAAGTCAGGAAATGACAGATGTTGGTGAGGATGTGGAGAAAGGGAAGCCCTCTTACACTTTTGGTGGGAATGCAAGCTGGTACAGCCACTCTGGAAAACAGTATGGAGGTTCCTCAAAACGTTGAAAATAGAGCTACCCTACAACCCAGCAACTGCACTAATGGGTATTTGCCCCAAAGATACAAATGTAGTGATCCTAAGCGGCACGTGCACCTGAATGTTTATAGCAGCAATGTCCACAATAGCCAAACTATGGAAAGAACCTAGATGTCCATCAACAGATGAATGAATAGAGAAGATGTGGTATATATACACAAGGGAATACTATGCAGCCATAAAAACCCTCGAAATCTTGCCATTTGCAACAACATGGATGGAACTAGGGGGTATTATGCTAAACAAAAATAAGTCAATCAGAGAAAGACAATTATCATATGATCTCACTGATATGAGGAATTTGAGAAACAAGACAGAGGATCATAGGGGAAGGGAGGGAAAAATGAAACGAGATGAAACCAGAGGGAGACAAACCATAAGAGACTCTTAATCCCAGGAAACAAACTGAGGATTGCTGGAGGGGAAGGGAGTGAAAGAGATGGCTGGGTGATGGACATTGGGGAGGGTATGTGCTATGGTGAGTGTTGTGAATTGTGTAAGACTGATGAATCACAGACCTGTACCCCTGAAACAAATAATACATTATATGTTAATAAAAAATAGTTAAAAAATAGAAACTATCAGAATGTTTATGAAGAGATGAATGGGTAAAATGGGGCACAGTCTTACAAAATGAAATACTATATAAAATATACTGATGAAATTAAATGTCAAAAATAGGATGCTGAGGAAAAAAGCAAATTGCAGATTAACATACTCTGATACCATTTATAGTTCAAAACATGCTACAGGTTATCACATGCCACTTTTGGATACATAAATACATAATAAAAATGTTGAAATTCCTTCGGCATAAAGCCCACTAACTTCAAGGTATGAATTACTTCTGAGAAAGAACATAATGGGATTTGGGATACATGGGTTGTATCTATAATGTGTCATTATTACTATTTAATAATTGTAAAGCAATCATACAAAATAATAAGAACTTATTAACCTGTATAATAGGCATAAGGGTATTGCTTTTATTAGTGTCTGTCTTTTTTTAAAAATAGGTTTAAAACACATTTTAACACATACAAAAATGTCATGATCCCATAAATTTTAAGTTTCCCCAAGCAGTAAATTTCCTCAAATGGATTTTTCTGTTTTTCAATCAATATATCAAGGACAAATATTACTTACTTGAGCCAGCATTAAGGTACCACTAAAAGTCAAAGAATTCATTTAGTCAAAATGTTAAATTTTTTAAAAAGGTGAAATTACTATGCATGAATTCAAACACTTTGAAAATCAGATGCTCTCTGGCCTTCCCACTAAGTGTCACCTGACAAGGTCATTGTTTCAAAAAATATAATAATTATTCAGGAATGAAAGAGAACTTTCAGTGGGGTATTCTCCCTACTGTTTCCTCAGTAGAAATCACAAAAATGACAACTGTAATTAAATCTTTTTAAAAAATTACCTATGAGTTTAAGTCAGGATGAAAATCACTTCTAACCTTTTGAACTTTCACACTGCACTGCACTAAAAGAAATTCTTGCAGTTTTCCTTTTTATCAGCAATGCATATGACAGTTAAATAAATAGGAACTCTTCGCTTTTGATCTTTCATAGCTATTCAAAAGAAGTAATTCTGTTTGCCATTATTCCACTTACCAAAGATACAAATGAAGCAAGTATAATATTTAACACCAAGTCATCTCTTACCCAAAAGGGCTAAATGCTTTAAGAAAAACATTGCTACATATAAAGGGAATCATATAACATATGGCCTTTTCTGACTGTCATCTTTCACTTAGCACAATGCTTTCACTATTTCATTCCTTTTTAGGGTCAAGTAATGTTTCATTGTATGGATATATCACAGTTTATTTTTCTATTCATCAGCTCACAGACCTCTGGATTATTTTCATTTAAAAAAATATTTTATTGGATGTGTTACATAATATAATTCTCAAATATTTTATCTTAGTATGTCAAAGCACTTGATAATTGATACCTATATCATCTATGTAACTGGCATTACTAGAGTGTTTTATAGTTGTTGGAAATGCAGGAGAAAGAAAAATCTATTCTGATTTCCAGGGATAAAACTTAAAAAGAATCCAGAATTATTAAGACTAAATTTCCTAGCTAAGTCACCCCTAAAAAGCAAAACAGAATCATTTTGCAGGTATTTCATCTTTCATAATCTGTTACTTAAGAGATTTTTAAGAAGTTCAGAATCTGTTCCAGTACATAAATATGGCCAAACAGCTTCTGTAAAAGAATTATTCGAAGTATAAAGAGGAGGCCTATTATTCATATTATAAAAGGAAACCTCACCCTATTCATAGTCCAGAAAAACACCAGTCTTATTGGGACTTACTACTGGCAGAAATTGGGCCTTAAGAAGGCCCAATACAATATAACTGCTCTTAATATAATGCCCAATTGCCCAGAATACACCCAGAAATAATAACTGATTCCACCACTTCCTAGGAAGACAGTTTTGGTAGATTTTCAATGTTTACCCAGGCTTATTTTCCACTTCTGCTTCTCAGTGTTTTTTCACTTTTGACACTATTAGAAAATGTTTGTATGAATGTGGCATTTTGTGTGGACATATTTTCATTTCTCTTGGATATATTCCTAGGAGCATAATTGCTGGGTAATATGATAGTTCTGTATAACATTTTGTGAAACTGCTTTCCAAAGTGGTTGTGTCATTTACATTCACACTAGTAATATATGAGGGTTCTTATTATTCAACATTCTTGACAACACTTGTAATTGTCTATTTTCTTTTAGATTTATTTATAGTAGGAATGGAGTAGTATCTTACTGTGGTTTCAATTTGAATTATCTTAATGACTAATAATATTGAGTAGCATTTCAGAGACCATTTGTGTATTTTCTTTTGAAAAACTTCAAATTTTTTGAAGATTTTTAAATGGGGTGGTTTGGTACTCTTTATTATGAAATATTCCCCCCCCCCAAATATATTATACATCTCCCTTATGGTGTATGGGATTTGCAAATAAAATCTCCGGTTCTGTGGGTGTTTTTTACTTTCTTGGCACAAACATTTAAAGCACAAAAGTTTTAGTTTTGAGGAAGTCTATTTCCATCTATCACTATACTTTACATCTATCACTATACAGTGACATCTGTCACTATACTTTTGGGTGACTAAGATACCATTGCCTAGCCCAAGGTCATCAGTTTTTACTCCTGTTTTCTGCCAAGAGTTCTAGCTCTTGACATTTAGGCATAATATCTACTTTGATTTATTTTTTATATATGGTTTGAGGTAGGGGTCAAATTTTATTTTCCCATGTGACACCTACTTCTCTTGGCATGATTTGTTGAAAACACTACTCTCCTGACCCAATGAATTATTTTCATCAAAGTCAAAAATCAATTGGCCATAAATGCCAGAGTTTGTGTTTGGGATTTCAATTCTATTTATTTTTTGTGTATCCTTGTCAGTACTACAGAGTCTTGATTACCGTAGCTTTGAGTGAGTTTTAAGTTGGGCCCATACTGTAGGAACAAGTGTAAAGAAACACAACTTATTTTTGTATATTCATCTTTTATCTTGTAACCTTGATGAACTCATTTAATAGATCTAATGGGCGGTGTGGATTCTTTAGGATTTTCTGTATATAAGATCATGCCATTTACAAAATATTTTTATATCTTTTCTTTTTATAATGTGGACACCTTTCCTTTTTCTTTCTTAAACTTGCTAGAATTTCCAGTACAAAGTTAAATAGGAGGACTGAGAGTGGACAACCTCATCTTGTTCCTGATCTTAGGTGGAAAGTATTTACTCTTTCACCAATAAGTATGATGTTCGTTTTAACATCATTTAAATGTAAGTTTAACATTTAACATTAAGTATGATGCTAGTTTTAATCTTTCTAGGAGTTTTCCCATTTCACCTCTTAGTTGTCTAATTTGTTGATATACAGTAGTTTATAATGCTACCTTAGATTACCTTTTCATTTCTGTAGGTTCAATTAGTGTTGCCTCTTTCATTCATGATTTCAATCATTTGAATCTTCTTTTTCTCTTGTTAGTCCAGCTAAACTTTTCTTAATTTTGTTAATCTTTTTGAAGCATCAAATTTTGGTTTTGTTGACGTTCCCTATTGCTTTTCTGTTCTGTATTTTTATTTATTTCTGCTCTACTCTTTATTTTTTCTTCTGCTTCATTGTGTTTAGTTTGTTCTTTTTATCATTTCTTATGATGAGGTTATTTACTTCAGCTTGTTCTTTTTTTTTTTTTTAAGTAAATGTATGCCCAATGTGGGGCTTGAACTCATGACCCCAAGATCAAGAGTCACATATACCACTGACAGAGCCAGCCAGATGCCCCTGTTTCTTCTTTTTTTAAAATAGGCAACATACTCTAAGTTTCCACTGTAAGCACTGCTTTAGCTGCATCTCATAAACTTTCTATGTTTTGTTTTCATTTTATTCATCTGGAAGTATTTCGTAATTTCTTTTTTTTTTCTTCAATTCACTGGTTACTTGAGTGTGTTGGGCGTGCCCGGATGGCTCAATCATTAAGTGTCTGCCTTCAGCTCAGGTCATGATGCCAGGGTTCTGGGATCGAGCTCTGCATCTGGCTCTCTGCTCAGCAGGAAGCCTGCTTCTGCCTCTCAGCTCCCTGCTTGTGTTCCTTCTCTCACTGTGTATCTCTCTATCAAATAAACAAATAATCTCCTTTAAAAAAGTGTGTTGTTTATTTTTCATGTATTTCTGAATCTCTCAAATTTCCTTTACTTGTTTTAAATTTCATTCCAATGTGTTGAAACACATACTTCACATGGTTTCAATCATTTAAATTTATTGAGACTTGTTTTGTGGCATAGCATATGGCCTACTCTGGAGAATATTCCATACACATTTGAAAAGAATGCATATTTGGGTGTTGTTGAGTGGAATGATTATAGATGTCAGTTCTTGTTACTTGGTATTGTCATTAGCTCTTCCATTTCCTTGTTGATATTCTCCCTAGTTGTCCTAACAGTTACTAAGAGTAGGGTACAAAGTCTGTCTGTTATTTTTGAATTGTCTATTTCTTCAATTCTGTTAGTGGTTGCTTTGTGTATTTTGGGGTCTGTTATTAGTGCATAGATGTTTATAATTTTTGTATTTTCATAATGGATTGACATTTTATTATAAACTATTCTGCTTTGACTCTAGTAATCATTTTTGTCTGAAAGTCTATTTTGTTATTGATATAGCCACTTCAGCTCTATTTTGTTACTGTTTCCATGGTATATATTTTTCCATCCTTTTTTTTTTTCCTATTTCATCCATCATCCTACCAACTTCCCTTCCGGCAACTACCAGTTTCTGTGTTTTAGAGTTTTATAGTCTGGTTTTTGTCTCTTTTTTTCTTTGTTCGTTTTTTGGTATCTTAAATTCCACATATGAATGAAATCATATGGTATTTGTCTTTTTCTAACTTATTATTTCACTTAGCACTAAATCCTCCAGGTTCACCCATATTGCTACAAATGGCAAGATTTCATTCTTTTTTATGGCTGAGTAACACCCATATATACATATATACCACATCATTACCCATTTATCTACTGACAGATACTTGGGTTGCTTTCATATTTTGGCTATTGTAAATAATAGTGCAATAAACATACGGGTGCATTTATCTTTTCAAATTAGTGTTTTGTTTTCTTTGGATAAACGCTCTGTAGTGGAATTTACTAGGTCACTTGGTATTTCTGTTGTTAATTTAATTTTTTTGAGAAACCTCCATACCTCCATACTGTTATTCAAATTGGTTGCACCAGTTTGCATTTTCACCAACAGTGCAAGAAGATTCCTTTTCTTCCACATCGTCACCAACTCTTGTTTTTTGTTTTTGACCTCAGCTATTCTGAGAGATATAAAGTGGTAACTTATTGTGGTTTTAATTTGCACACCCCTGATGATTAGTGATGTTGAGCATCTTCTCATATGTCTATTGGACATCTGTATGTCTTCTTTGTAAAAATGTCTGTTCATGTCTTCTGCCCTTTTCTTAAAGTTTATTTATTTTTTTTCTTTTTTAGTCATCTCTTCACCCAATGTGGGACTCAAACTCATGACCCTAAGATTGAGAGTTGCATGATCTTCTGATTGACCTGGTGAGATGCCCCTCTTCTGCCCATTTTTAAACTGAGTTATTTGAGTGCTCGCTTTGGCAGCACATATACTAAACTGAGTTATTTGGGGTTTTTGGTGTTGCATTGTATAAATTCTTTATATATTTTGGATATTAATCCCTTATTGAATATATCATTTGCAAATATCTTCTCCCATTCAGTAGGTTGCCTTTGGATTTTGTCAATTGTTTCCTTTACCATGTAGAACCTTCTTATTTTGGTATAGTCCCAATCAAAGAACTACCAAGATTTTTCATGGAATTAGAACAATTAATCCTAAAATTTGTATGGAACCAAAAAAAAAAAGCCAAATAGCCAAAGCAATCTTGAAAAAGAACAAAAGTGAAGGTATCACAATTCCAGACTTCAAGTTATATTACAAAGCTGTAGTAATCAAAACAATATGGCATTGGTACAAAAAGAGAAACACAGATCAATGGAACAGAATAGAGCCCACAAATAAAACCATGATTTTATGGTCGATCTTTGACAAAGGAGACAAGAATATGTAATAAGAAAATGATATTCTCTTCAACAAATGATCCTAGGAAAACTGGACAGCCACATGCAAAAGAATGGAACTGGACTATTTTCTTACACCATACACAGTATAAACTCAAAAAGGATTAAAGACCTAAATGTAACACCTAATACCATAAAACTCTAAAAAGAAAACATAGGCAGTAATTTCCTCAATACCAGCTATAGAATCATTTTTCTAAATAGGTTTCCTCTGACAAGAGAAACAAAAGCAATATTACAACAAAATATAAAGTTCCATCTTTTTACTTTTAACCTATTTGTGTCTTTGAGTCTAAAGTATGTCTCCTGAAGAGAGGGCCTTCAAAGAGTTAATGAAGATAAAACAAGTTCATATGTTTGGGCCCTAATCAACATGACTGGTATCTTCGTAAAATGAGAGTAGGACACAGACAGGCAAAGAACATGTGAACATGAAGAAGGCCAGGTTCAAGAAGAGAGGTTTCAGAAGGAACCAACCCTGCCAAAACTTTGATCTCAAACTTCTAGCTCCAAGAACTATGAGAAAATGAACTTCTGTTGTTGAAGCCAAAAATAAATAATCAAATATATCTCTTGTAGATATTATATGGTAGAATTATGCTTTTTAAATTAATTCTGCAAATCTCTGTTGGAGTGTTTAATTTCTTATGTTTCAAGTAATTACCAATAACATAGAATTTACATTCAACATTTGCCCATTTTCTTCCAATACATCACATAGCTCTTTTGTTCCATATTCCCCTACTACTATTCTCTTTACTTCCTGTTATACAAAGCATCAAATCCAAACAGACAAAATCTTAAGACTTGCTCAGGTATTTCTGGGGCCTGCAAAAAGCCTATACATGCAGATGGCCTTGTGGGTTTACAGGAGCATGATTTTCAAAGTCTCCTACAGACATCTCATTCCTCATATTCAGCTATTGTGTCAAATCTTTGGTTAAACTCCAAAGTCTCAAAAAGTTGATCTTGACAGTTTTTGCCAGTTTTACTGAGTTAATGGAGGACTAGATTTGTGCCATTTAAAAAGTGCTTTACATGTTCTTTGCAATACAGAAAGATAACAAAATTCACATCTGATACTGTGCATTTATCATTTCATACTGCATTCAGACATGTTCCCTGGGTTCATTATGTATGCATTTAAAAGGTAGTTTTTAAAAAGATTTGTTTTGTACATATCCTTAGAGGATTATTATATCATGGTTATACTTTTTTCACACCTAAAATAACATGTTATTTATCAATTATATCTTAATAAAACAGGAAAAATTTTTTAAAAAGGTGCAATGTAGTCTTCTATTACCCCAAAATTGTTATTCAATATGCTTTGAGAAATGAAACCAGTGAATACAAGGTGCCATGGGAACTAAAAGTTGAGGCAACTCCCCAGCCATGGTGGTAATGGGGAGAAAGCCCGTGGATGGTGGAAGGTGGTCAGGGAAAATCTTTCTAGTAGAGGTGGTTTGCAAGCTATCTTGAAGTTAGTCAAGTAAATACCACCTGGTATTCACCAGGGAGCTCCTAGGAATCAGGTATTCCTCACAGAGCAAACAGAAAAAAAGAGTAAAAGAGCAAAGTCTATTTGGGGCACTAAGTGTTGTTTCTGTATTGGTACAGCGGAAAATGGTGGTAGTGAGGTATGGTTTAAATTGTCATACATGAGGAGGAGGGCGAGTTTGAGGAGGAGGCCAAAGAGGAGGTGGCTTAGAGCAGCTACCTGGTAAACCGCGCGGAAGCTGTGTGAACTCTTTATTCACTTCCAACCTGTTCTCTGTGTGCACTTGCTCTCCTTTCTGTCTTGACGTCACGTTGCTGTACAGATGCCACCATTAAAGCATTTTCATAGTGAAAAAAAAATTGTCATACATGCATCATAGTTAAAACTATTACAGTTAGGGTCAGTATAAGGAATAACAAAAGATAAAGGACTTCATCTCAATATTTGTTCTCTATTTTAAGAAATAGTAACTGTGAAGTACCCCTTAGATTCTAAAAAACAATGAAAATTGAAAAGCTGAGCATTCCCCTAACAACATTTTTTGTACTAAGACAATGCAATCTAGTTTATGGTTTTATATGTCCAAGTTGAAATATCCACTAGTATTCACTGAAAAGTTTGGAAGAGTAACAAACCTATACCAGTCTTCTGAGAATAGCTGCACATACAAGTTTATGCCACATGGCAATGTTTTTTTATAGTAGCAATAACTATTTAATATCATTTAGCTGCACACCTAAAGATATCCTACAATTATTAATCCTTACTATGCAGCTCAGGAAATAAGTCTCAATATAATGTAATAGAATATAAAAGTATCTTAACTCACTTATTTTTAGAAATTATCAGAATACATATGAAATCCCAGTGCAGTTATTACATAATTCTCATATGACAGCTACCTCAGTTCCCTTCCATCATTTTGCCTCCTTCCTATAGAAAAAAAAAAAAAACAACAACTTTTGGCTATCCATCACAATTTTTACATTTTCTGTATTCCTTCTTTATTTCTAAAGTGCACACACATATGTGCATACACATACACATACCTACCCACTCACCCCAAGAACATACATTTCTTTAAGGTAAACCATGAAAAAAGAAGAAAGAGAAATATCTGATTCATGTTGGCAATCATTTTATAAATTAGGATTGTTCTTTTTCTTCTCCCTGGTTCAAATAATCATGGCAAAAGGGTTATGAAATATAGAGAGTTATGCTGAAGGAAAAGGTCCTTCTTCAGCCCTGCTCTTTGCAACAGTATATGTGACCAGCCACCAACATAGTTGCACTGGCTTGCCCTCTGTTTCCCCATCCAAAAAACCGAACTGCTGATCTGACAGGGTAGAAGTGATTATTAGTGACAATAATAGTAGTTCCATAAGTGGCTGCTTCTGTATTTTGGTTCCTAACTATTGGAGAATAAGAAAATATAATAGTTGTGACTGCAAAAGCAGTTAACTTTCTGTCTTCCTGAATTTGAGATTCAATTTGAACACTTCTACATTACAAGTATGAACGAGCTGAAAATCTAATTTACAATAACATACTCATCCTCTCTATGCTAAACTGTATGAGTTCTATTATTGTATTAAATCCAATATTCTGTTATTCTTCCTGTTTCTCACTTTCATCCTGTACTCCTAAAGTAGCAAAGTATAAAATACTTTAATAGTAGACTTGAGGAAATTTAGTAATAAGGCATGTATAGGACTAATCTAGAATAGATGGCTTTCATAAATTATTTCTGTCTTTATCTAACAGCTCTGATTGTTAACTAAGCATTGTTAACTCAAGTTTTTATTAACTCAGAACATACTGCAGCTGAAGAGTAACTCCAATTTTTTTTGTTATTGTTGTTCCCATGACTAATAGTTACTTCACTCCATATTTTTTCACGGTCTTGGGGAATGCTCAGGAACATTTCACCACCAATGAATCTAGGAGTGTATCTTATAAAGGGAGAAAAGCATTATAATTCAACTCAACAAATACTTCTTGAATATAATGTTCAATACTATGCTAAGTATTAATATAATTGTTCATAAAGCAATAGCTATGTTTAAATATATGTTATGTGTCACCAGTTTTATATCTCATTAAATCCACAAAACAACCTAATGAGGTATATATTCTCATCTCCAACCGGCAGGTAAATAAAATAAAATTATAAAACTAGTAGCTGGTGGTAGTAAATTTGAATGCAGAGCTAACCACCTCCAAAGTCAGCATCCTCAAATGTTATATTAAATCTTCCTAATGGCGTAATCACTGGCTTTACAATCTTTTTTGTGATTTCAGGTGTATTTGAGGTCTAAATTTTTTTTTAAGATTTTATTTATTTATTTGACACACAGAGAGAGAGATCACAAGTAGGTAGAGAGGCAGGCAGAGAGAGGGGGAAGCAGGCTCCCTGCTGAGCAGAGAGCCCAATGCGGGGCTGGATCCCAGGTCTGAGATCATGACCTGAGCCAAAGGCAGAGGCTTTAACCCACTGAGCTACCCAGGCGCCCCTTTGAGGTCTAAATTGTAATTTAAATTGTAATTTAAAAATTACAATTTTTAATAGGGTAATACACATACGTGATTCAAAAGTCAACACTGGGCCTAGAAGAACTGAAACTTGTGCAATAATAAATATGTTTAATATGCAAATCTTGATTTCAAGTATTTTAAGAAACTATTTCCTTGGCAAAATGGCTTATTGTAGGACTGAGGGAAGGAATGTATAAGATGAACCTGGAATGTCTTGTTATATCCAAAAGCAAGGAAGTGATAAAAGAGAAAGTACTGGACACACTAAAAGGGACACAAGAACAAGCTTGAAGAGGGTTCTACTTGCCAAATTTGGGACATCTAATAAATTCAGATTCTATAAGCAGAGAAGGAAACAGAGCAGCTGATATATAAGGTAGTACTTAAAAAAAATGTACTCTAAATAGATGTTCTTTAAATCCTTTATATATAAGAAATTATAATTTTTAGTGTGATAATGATTTAAAAATAGTTTCTGTGTTAAAGATACACACTAAAACATATATGGATATGTACAAATCAAATTTAAGTTACATTAAGCTACATTGTAACTTTACAATGGAGAAACCTACCAACTACTACCTAAACCAAATAATCCAAGATAACGTCAACAGTAATGGGATAAAAAGACATCAAATGCCTCCAAAGACTATACACTTAGAAAGATACATCACTTTTGTGATATCTTTGCCAAAAGTTCATAACCTGAATCTCATCATGAAAAAACACCAGACAAAACCAATTGAGGGCTATCTGTCAAAATATCTAGCCTATACTCCTTAAAAAATATCAAACACATGACAGAGAAATATTTCCAGATTAAATGATCTAAGAGACGTGACAAAAAATACAATGTATGATTCTGGTTTGAATCCTGATTTAGGAAAAATTTATTTGCCATAAAGGCTATTACAAGGAAAAATAGGCATAACATGAATCAGGTTTATAGCTTAAATAATAGTATAGAACCACTTAATTTCTCCTGTGACTATGTACCAGAATATTCTTAGGAAATAAAAACTGAGGTATTTGGGGCGGGGGGTAGAGCGTATATGTATATTCTCAAATGGTTCAGAAAAAAACACATATCCATAAGTAGATGCACATAATTCACATACAGAAAAGGGGTAGAGAAGGAATGATACAAAGCAAATATAGTAAGATGTTAACAATTTGGCTCTCCGGGTAAAAGAATATAGAAATTCTTTGTAATATTTTTATAGCTCTACTTTGAGATTAAAATTATTTCCAAATGAAAATATATCAATAAACTGTAATACAAAGCCTCTAATAAATTCAGATTCTATAAGCAGAGAAGGAAACAGAGCAGCTGATATATAAGGTAGTGCTTAAAAAAATGTACTCTAAATAGATGTTCTTTAAATCCTTTATATATAAGAAATTATAATTTTTAGTGTGATAATGATTTAAAAATAGTTTCTGTGTTAAAGATACACACTAAAACATATATGGATATGTATAAATCAAATGATATGTCTGAGATTGACTTTAAAATAACCTAGTGAAGGGGTATGGGCATGGGGTTACAGGTGAAATAAGATGGGTCATCTGTAATTGTTGGAGCTGGGTGCTAAGCCGTAAGTTTCATTATTCTACTCTCTCTCCTTGTATATAAGAAAAAGTTTAAAACAATCAATCCTAGATAAAAATACATAATAGAGAAATCTCAATTCCATTCTTGACATGTCCATATTTCTTATCAACTCACCCCTTTCGGGTAACCATTTTTTTTTAAGATTTTATTTATTTATTTGAGAAAGAGAGCACAAGCAAGGGAAGCGACAGAGGGAGAGGGATAAGCAGGCTTGTGGGGCTTGATCCCAAGACCCTGAGATTATGATCTGAGCCAAAGGCAGATATTTAACCAAATGAGCCACCCAGGTACCCTGGTAACCATTTTGTTATTAGTTTATTATTTATCTTTCTGGTTTCTTCACAAAAATACAACAAAATACATTATATATAGGTTTTCCTGTTTTTCCACTCTTTCTACAAAAAGTAACATACAATACACAGTCCTCTATACTTTGTCCCTCCCTTTTCTCCCACTGCCATTTTTTGTATGTTATGGAGATATCTCCATACTGGTATATAGGGTTTTGTGTGTGTGTGTGTGTGTGTGTGTGTGTGTTTCATTGTTTACTTAGCTAATCCCTTATTATTGGACCATTAAGTTATTTCCAATTTTGTATTTCCAACAACGCTACAAAAAATAACCTTGCATATTTTGCCATTTTGTACCTTTGCAGGTTTACTCTTAAAATAGATTACCAGAAGGGGAACTGCTTGGTTAAAGGATAGATTTGGTACATTTTACCAATTCTTCTTCCTCTCATGATTGATACATGAGAGTGCCTATTTCCTCACAGCCTTGCCAACTGAGTTCTCAAACTTTTGGTCTTTTGTCCATCTGAAAGTGATAAATTGTGTCTCAGTAGTTTTCACTTGCATTTTTCTTGTTATGGACAATATAAACTGCTATTTCTGCTACTTTCCACGTCAGATGATAAGGCATTGTTACTGATTTATGTTTCCAAGTGTTTCCAAGCTGCCAGCTTTACACCTTTGACTCAAGTTTTCTCCTGATGCATCTAGGAACTAACTTTTTCAATACGTTCTTATTCTTCCAGTGTCCTTAATACTCCCATCATTGTTTCCTTTCTTTCTAAGTTCAAATATTTATCTCTTCCTTATTTTTTGGTTAGTTATTTCATATAAACAATATGATTTAAAGGGCAGAACATGAAAAGTAACTCTCCTTCATATTTTGAACCTGATCATCCATCGCCAGAATGAACCACCATTCCTAGTTTCTTATGTATTCTTTCAATCACATTCTGTGCATAAGGAAGCATATATTTACATATTCAATTTTATAGATACATTCAAATGGCAATACAGAATTCAGTTATGGTAACACTAGCTGCTGCAATAATTAAACCCTGAAATCTCAGTGGTTTAACAAAATGAAAGGTTGGTTTACCTACACGTAACAGTCCTGTGTTCACTGGGTAGCCTTCCATGTGTGCCTCAAGAGCCCAAGTTCTGCCACAGCCCAGGGCTTCAAAGTCTTCACTTCAGAAGCAAATGAGGAAAAATAAGAAGACATAACTGCTTTTTAACCTTGCCCAGAAGTCAGATCACTTTGCACATACTCCAGTGGAAATAAGTCATGCAGTCCTTTTAGATGCAAAGGAGGCTGGGAAATGTAGTCCCTGGCTTGGCACTTACTCAAATTTACTCTTATGGAAGGGTAGCATAAATCTTTGGAGATAGTAACCTGTCTCTTGAACATATTCTTCACATTATTTTACTCCATGGTGTGTGTGTGCTTCATTTATCTTAGAAATGTTTCCAATAATTGATACAAGGCTGATCCATTTAAAAACCTTTTTAACAGCTGCATAGTACAGGCATTTCTGCCTCACATCTTTCATTTAAGCAGCATGACTACAACAAATACAGTATTTCTGCTACAACAGTTCTGTCTGAAACACCTGAGTTTCTGCAAAACAGACTGTTGAGAAATATGTTGGAGAATTATCCTTAAGAAAGAAAGCTTGCAGACTTGAAGACTAAGTTAGCTTCCCCTTTCTAAGTCCTTTTGGCCTTTGTTGTCTCTTACAGTTTATAGCACATTTCATCCCATCTTGCAGCCTACAGAGTGGATATCATCCTTCCTTCCTGCTTCCCTGTCCCATCTGCCCCATACATCCCGTCTTCTTGCTTGTAGCAGGGGCTTTAGCAGAGCCTGAGGACTTTCTCCTAAGCCACTCTGCCCTTGTATACAGCAGGCTAGAAGGGTAGAGATATCAAGAACAAAAAGTAAAAGCTGTCAGTCAAAGACTGATGGGTTTCAGTGTGAATCTACCCTATATTTAAGTTGGATAATTCAAGCATCTATATTCCACTGTTAAGCAGAATTTACACACAGTACTCCTAACTTGATTTTTCATCCTTTATTGAGTAGTGACCTAAACTTTATTTTCACTATCCTCTAGCAGTGTTTCTTGGGATCACCTCCAAAATAAAGTACTCAGATCCTTATCTGAGAATCTTTCCTGGGGAACCCAAACTAGGACATTCCTCTTCCCAGTTTCCAGCTTGTAGGCCCCTAAATAGTCAGGCTGGTTGGAGGCTGCCAGGCAATGTTCAAGCTGCAGCCATTAACAATGGGGTAGGTAGGGGTGCCTGGGTGGCTCAGTGGGTTAAAGCCTCTGCCTTCAGCTCAGGTCATGATCTCAGGGTCCTGGGATCGAGCCCCGCATCGGGCTCTCTGCTCAACCGGGAGCCTGCTTCCCCCTCTCTCTGCCTGCTTCTCTCCCTACTTGTGATTTCTCTCTCTCTGTCAAATAAATAAATAAAATCTTAAAAAAAAAAAAAACAAACAATGGGGTAGGTAGCAGCATTTGAAGCCACTGTTACCTGATGCAAAGTGGATTAACATGTGAAGGAAAATCACATTGGAATCACCATGACCTCTCTGTTATAATGATAACACTTCCTTACTTACCAATTATACACAGAATTATATCAGAGTCTTTAAATAGTCCTCTCCTGGTGGACAATTAGCTTTTTCCACTCTTGGTATTTACAGACAACAATGCCAGTACTCCTGTCGTACACAGAACATTTCATGTGTGGGTATGTATGTTTTTGGGATACATTCTTAAAAGTAGAATTACTGGATCGGGGGTACCTGGGTGGCTCAGTGGGATAAAGACTCTGCCTTCAGCTCAGGTCAGGATCTCAGAGTGCTGGGATCGAGCCCGGCATCAGGCTCTCTGCTCAGCGGGGAGCCTGCTTCCCCCTCTCTCTCTGCCTGCCTCTGCCTACTTGTGATCTCTCTGTCAAATAAATAAATAAAATCTTCAAAAAAATTACTGGATCAGAAAGCACATTTACAGCAACTTTGAGAACTACTAGCAAGTTGCTTTCTTGAGGTTTTATCACCTTTGACTCCCATTTATGAGAAAACCTCTTCCTCCTCACTTCCTGATAACACTATCAATCTTTTTAACTTTGCTGGTCTAATGAGTGAAAAATGGTATCTCAGTGTAGTTTTAATTCAAAATTCTCTTCTAAGAAAAAACGGAGCATCTGTTTAGGATTTTGGGAGTCACTCTATTTCCTTTCTCATCATCTATTTATATTCTTCAGCTTGTTGGTATTTCTCTTATTGATTTGCAAAAGCTCTTTATGTATTACCATTATCTTTTATTTGTAATATAGAATTATAAATACTTTTCCGCAGTTAGAGTTGGCCTTTTTACTATGTTTTGTTGTTTTTTTTTTTTAAAGGACAAAGACAGAAGGGGAGGGGCAGAGAATGTTAAGCAGGCTCCATGCCCAGCAGAGTCCAGTGCCAGGCTCCATCTCACCCTGAGATCATGATCTGAGCCAAAATCAAGAGCCAGACACTTAACCAACTGAGCCACCCAGGCACCCCTTATGGTGTTCTTTATTTAATCATGGAGTTTTTTCTTTTCTTTTTTATTTAGTCAAATTAATTAATCGTTTCCATTATGACTTTTGAGGTTTGTGTTCTGTAATTAAAAAAAATTCCAAAGTTTTTTCTAGTACTTTTATGTTTTAATTTTTTCAAGATTAAATCTTTGCTCTGTAAGATTTAACCTTATAGAAATATGAGGAGAATTCAACATTTCATATGTATACAAAGGACCAGTTGTCACATCATCATTTATTATGGAATAATTTACTTTTTCACATTAATTCAAAACAACACCTTTATTCTATGCTAAATTTCCAGACGTATGAGTCTCTTTCTGTACTTTCCATTTAATCAATTGATCTGCTTGTCTTTTCATGTGTTCTTACCCCACTATTTAAATCAAATTAGCTTTATACTATCTTTAACATCTGAGTGGGATTGTCTCTCCTCCTCATGCTACTTTTAAAGAATTTTCTGGGTTATTACTTGCTTGTTTTCTCATGTAAACAATAAAGAATAGAGGCAGTTTGGCTAATTCCAAAAATTACCTAAAAAATATCTGTACGTATCTCTTACTGTCTCTTCTTTATCCTCTTTTTCTGTTCATAATAAGATTTCTTTTTTTTTTTTTAACTTTTTTATTTGAGTGAGAATGTGTGCGGACTAGTGGGAGTGGGGTGGTTGGAGAGGGAGAAGCAGACTCCCCACTGAACAGGAAGCCCAATACAGGACTCGATCCTAGGACCCTGGGATCATGACCTGAACCGAAGACAGACATTTAACTGATGGAGCTGACCAGGTACCCCAAAATAAGATTTCTGCTTCCCCCTTCTTAACACTAAAAATTTAATCTTTTCATTTATTTTAAGATTTATTTATTTTGAGAGAGAGAGAACATGGGAACACAGAGGGGAGGGGCAGAGGGAGAGTGTGTCCTAAGCAGACTCCCTGCTGAGTGCAGAGCCGGATGGAGGGCTCGATCTCAGGACCCTGAGATCATGACCTGAGCCAAACAAAGAGTTGGACACACTTAACTGACTGCACCACACAGGCGCCCCTAAAACTTTAATCTTTTATTTTACTTAAAGTTTTTATTTATTTACTAATCAGAGAGAGAGACAGAATAAGCAGGGGGAGTGGCAGGCAGAGGGAGAAGCAAGCTCCCTGCTGAGCAAGGAGCCCGATGTGGGACTTGATCCCAAGACCCTGGGATCATGACCTGAGCTGAAGGCAGTCACTTAACTGACTGAGCCACCCAGGTGCCCCAAAACTTTAATCTTTTAAAAGCTCGATTTTACTCTCATTAAACAGAAAAGTAATCAAGAATCTCTTAGTTGCTGTATCTAGTAGCCTCTGCCTCTTTGAAGTTTCAGATATTGTTAACCATTTACCCTTTCTTGAAGTTCTTTCCTTTATTTCTATGTCTGCTTCATTTAGATACGTAGCATCCCTCTCTCACTACTTTTCTCTATCTCTCTCATATCAGAAAAGTCACCAAAAAAATTGTGTCCTTGGTATACTATTTTCCCTTACAGATATATAAAGATATATATCTTTATATAGTCATATATAGTCTATTCTTATCTAGCTGTCTCTAAGGTCAATTACCACTAAAATTCTGTCTCTAGTTCTGAGCACCTAAAAAGTACATGCCATGTGTTAGATAGGAAATACTTAATAAATGAACAAAAGAGCAACAATGCTAAATTTCCAAATTCTGGTTAAAAGTTTCAGCTGAGATTCCCCTTAGTTATCAACACATCAACATATAAAATACTTATATATGTAGAAGAAATAGTTGTCCTGAATCCTATATTGGTCAAACCATACCAGGAACACCGTGATTTATTCTGGGCACCACATTTTTCAGGAGAGGCAGTGACCAATTAGAGTGAATCTAAAGAAGGGAACTAGTACAAGACTTACATTATAAGAGGACATGTTGAAGTTAGGACGCTTAGTCATCAGAAGAGATGATAAAATACATAAAGGTCCTAAAATATGTGAAGAGCCTCAAGGGCTGGGAAGAGGAAAGAGTATATGGCACTGTTTAGTTACTTCATAGAAAAGAAGCAGAACTAATGATAAAGTTATAGAGAAACAAAGTTCAAGAAGAATTTTTTAACAATTAGAGTTGTACCAACAAAAAAATAATAGGCAGATTCTAAAAAGTAGTGTGTTCCCTCCCACTAACCTCTCAATTTCAATTTTCTTATCTGTAAAATATGGATAGTTACTATACACCTACATTAAACAGTTATAGTGAGTATTAAAAAGGATAAACTATATTATCACTCCATACAGTTCCTGGTACAAAACAGACATTCAAATATTAGCTCTTTCAAAACTAGATCATTTTTGTGAATTACTTAATTTCATCATTGAGACAGAAGCAAATTATTCCCAACTAAGATTTTGGTTTTGGTCTAAAATTTAACTTACCATATTTTATTTTGAAGTGTCCATATTATTGCTTATTCTTATAGGCTCCACACCTCAGTCCTTTTTAGTTTCTTGTTTCCTCACTCTCCAAACCAGGCATTCATCAAGTCTCCCCCATTCCAATCAATCACCCTGGTTCTTTTTTCATATTCTTTCAAATCTTCCTTTCTGTCCCTGTGTCATTACTATAATTCAGGCTGCTGACTGTCTGAACCTGACCTGTAGCAACACCTTCTCATTAAATCTTCTGAACTGTGCTCCATCCTAACCATTTTGTCATATCGAACTTCCTAACATATCCTTCTCAAAATCTGATGACTTCCAATGTTGACTTAAAGCATAAAAAATTTTGCATAAGGAAAAACCTTCTATAATCCCTAATTCCTTAGTATTATTTTCAATACTCTCCCATTAATCCTTTTCTTCATTTAAATGATTGTGCTTTGGTATACTCATCAAATCTGATACTACTAAATAATCCTTTTCTATATACCTATACCTCAAGGTCCAGCTCAAGTAACATCTCTTCCACAGGCTTTGACCATTAAAGAAGGAACAAATCCCAACCCACTCTGAGGATACATGATATTAACTGTCAAAACCACTCCCTTAGAATTTTCTTCTTTGTTTAGAAGTTATGTAAATGTCCTATGATATTTTGCATTTTAAGATCCTGTAGATAGCAGTGTTGTTATAGAATTAATAAAAGTTGAAAGTTGTATAGAACTTTCTACAATGAGAGAAATATTCTCTATCAGTGCTGTCCAACAGAATGGCCGCTAGTCCCATGTGACTACTGAGCATCTAAAATGTGGGTAGTGGCTATATTAAAAAGTGTGGTCCTGGAGGGCTATAAGTTTGTTTCCTGGTCTTAGAATATTTACTGAGAAATAACTATGTTTTAGGTCCCATTTAAACAATTTATATGCATTATTTCATTTATACTTTTCTATTATTATCATTCTATTTTTCAGATAAGTAAATTGAGTCCCGGAAAGGTTAAGTAACTTGCATAAAGTCCTAAGTCTTTGGGATTAAAAAATAATGAGGCTTATTCACAGAATACTGAAGTTAGAATATTAGAAAATATGGGAAGGAGCTTAGTAAACCATACTTTACCTTCTTTTGGTCTCTCTTATGATACCTAGCATATTGCCTTGTACATAGTAATTATATCTGAACCAGTTGAAAATTTTACATGGTTTACATGTAATTTGTCCTTGTAGATAATGTATTTCTAAAAATTGGAATTACATTAAATGTGCAAAAATGGTACCGTAAAAGTAAACTGTGGTAATATACACACAATGAAATATTATCCAGGAATAAAAAGGAATGAAGTACTGATGCATGTTACAATACAGCTGACCAAAAAACATTACGCTTTGTGAAAGAAGCCAGTCACAAAAGACTGCATATCATATGATTCCTTTTATATGAAACATCTAGAATAGATAAGTCCAAAGAGACAAAAGTATATTAGGGCTAAGAGGCGTGGAAGAGTTAGGGGGAAATGGGGAGTAGATTTTTTTTTTTCTGGAGTGATATAAGTATCCTAAGACTGATTATGGTGATAATTGCATAACTGAGTATAACCAAAACCACTGAACTATACATGGAAAATGGGAGAATTTCATGGTATGAAAATGATATCTCAATAATTCTGCTTAAAAAAGGGGAACTACTGTTTTGTGTTTATAAAAGGGGTCTATTCCTAAGAGCTAAATAAAGGTTATGAAATATCTATAATATAGCCTTGCTTTTCAGCATTATCTTTGACAGAAATGTTTCTAATATATTTAAGAGTGAAGTGAAATAAAACTGTGGTTTTCAAAATTGTTTTTTCAGGAATGGACAAAAGAAATCTTTTTTAGAAACTCAAACAAAAATAATCTGGAGCTGCCCTGGTTAAAGCCAAGTGGAGATTCAGGCCTCTCCCACTCAGACTCCTGAACTTTCTTCAATATTGGCATCTAAGGAACCTATACAGGGCTTGGAAGAAAAGAATTTGAAAGTTGCAACAAAATCAACACAAATAACTGAATAAATACAAGGAAGTAAAAACTCTGCAAGCTGAAGTATTTGCTACCCGGCAGGATACCACCATGTCATTAATAGCTCAGAATTGTCTTATGTTAGTAATACACAAATGTAAGAAATCTATTTAGCAAATTTGAGTTCTGCTTCTCAGATTAGATTTAAGGCTGTTTAAAAGGGTGATTTGTTCTAAAGTCAAAATTTATGGGTTTTTTTTTCCTTACATACTTGGATTAGGGGGACTTTTGAATTTTGTTTGGAACAAAAAGAAAAAATATGTAAACATCCCAAAACTAAAAAAACAGATGCCCTCGTTCTGTGACAGCAGGAAGGCTGCATTCCTAGAACAATACTACTTACTCAGTCAATAAGAAAAAAAGGGCAGTTTTTAAATCTATGTACTTAAGTAATTTATGTAACTCACTTCTACTCAGATGGCTTGTTAACACCTAAAATTTGTTATTATATTACTTAATTATATATGACATGTTATATTATACTTTAATCATACCAAAATCAGAACTGATCATTTATTTCCCTCAAATTAAATATATTTTTAATATATTTAAAGGTGAAGAGGAATAAATCTGTTGTTTTTCTAAGTTGTTTTTTCAGGGGTGGACAAAAGAAATCATTTTGGCAACAAAATGAAGCAGAGAAATCTTCTCAATGTGCAGAATTTCTACTGAACTCTAAATCACCAGACTGCTATCTATCTTTAAAAACAAATCAGTAGACTCTCTACATTTATAGTTCATGTACAAGACATGATCCTTTCCCCCTCAGAAACGTCTTTTGGATCTCCTTTCTTTCTTTTTCCAAAGCTCCCAAATTCTCTTGAATCGAGCCTGCTTCTCCCATTTTTTCTAGTTACTGCTATTAGAATGGTTCACAAGTGCTATTTCTATTGTTATTTTCCTACCTAAAAACTTAAAATTGTTCTCTATAAATCAAATTCTTCTTAGTCTCTGTGACAGTTAATCTTATATGTCAACTTGACTGGGCCATGCGGTACCCAAATTATGTGGTCAAACATTTTCTGAGTGTTTCTATGAGGTGGTTTTGGATGAGATTAACATTGAAAGCAGTAGACTGAATAAAGCAAATTGCACTCCAAAATGTGGGTGACCTTCATCTAACTAGCTGTAGGTCTGAAGGGAAGAGAAGTCTGACTCTCCCCCAGTAAAAAAGGATTCTACCTGATGGCCTTCAAACTGTAGTATCAGGTCTTCCTGATTGAAAGCCTTTGAATGAGAACAACAGCTCTGCAGATTTTAGACTTGCCAGCCTCCATAAACACAATGAACACACATCAATGTAAATCGGTCAATCAATCAATCAATCAATCATCTATCTAACATGATTTCATCCTATTGGTTCTGTTTCTCTGGAGAACCCTAATATACCATTAAAACTCTGTATTCTCTTTCACCAGCTCATTTCTTATTTGACATCCAAAGACTCTCCACTCCACTGAATCAAATCTATTTGTCATTTTCTACATAATTTGTACAATTCCATCTAAATGCTTTTATTAAATAACTGACATGTCTCTGCACCACCTATATTTGCTTTTCACATATTTCTCTCCAGCTAGGCTATTAAACACTTGAGAATAGGAGCCTCTATTTACTTTTTTCTACAGAAATAACAAGGACTAATCATGTGAAATACAGTGTGTGTGTATATATATATATACACACACAAATATAATTATAACCTTAACACATAAATAAATGTATATATAATATTTATCTCTTCAAGTCTGGCACAAAATTTAATTTTAATTTGTTTTTTGCTTAGAAAAATCATACTTTGGGTTAAAACTGACTGTCATTTACAAGTGTTCTTCTTCCACATTCATTTCACTCTGCTGTGACACAGAACAAAGTTATAGAAAAACTTTAGCCTAGGGCGCCTGGATGGCTCAGTGGGTTAAGGCCTCTGCCTTCAGCTTAGGTCATAATCTCAGGGTCCTGGGATCAAGGCCTGCATTGGACTCTGCTTAGCAGGGAGTCTGCTTCCCCTCCTCTCTGCCTGCCTCTCTGCCTACTTGTGATCCCTCTCTCTCTGTCAGATAAAGAAATAAAATCTTAAAAAAAAAAAAAAGAAAAACATTAGCCTAGATAATTTAAGACTACAGTTGATGGAATGTTTTAATGTTAGGATGAAATGCATACTTTATTCTATATTTTTCAAGCTCACTTATATAGTGCTTTGCTAAAAGTAAATAGTACTTCCAGGACACCATCTGGTAAAAATCTCTGTGGATTAACCCAGAAAAGGAAGTGAATTAATTTTTATATATTGCATAGTTGTGGTTGCAAAACTGCAGTAAAAATATGTTTTCAATGCACTAGTGCAAGTGAGACTTTAGCTACCTCATCTGATTTGATCCAAAAGGCTTGGAATATTTAAGGCCATATCTCATCAACAGGGGAAAGGAGGGGTGTTTTCTTTTCTAGCATTCCTAGGACTTGGAAGAAAAAAATCCAGGAAATTGAAGTCTATGAGCTAGAAAATATAAGTTGGGTCTTTTAGAAATTATTCATTAAAAACTAACATGCAGTTCCTTAATAATAGGATATATCCGAAAAGTCTGAGACTGTCTACGACAATCAAATGAGACCCAACAATATTATTGTGTGCATCTCTGCCAATGTAAAATGATCAATTTAGTTTTTACCTTTTTTTTTTTTTTTTAAATAACGTGATGTCCAAGTCTTGATCTAGTCCAATGACTATGGCAATGGAACTTCCCCTCATTCCTCTAGGGAATCCATTCCAGAGACTAATAGATTTCACTGTCAGGAAACATTTCCCAGATTCAGTCTTAAATTTCCGTTACTTAATTTCATCCCATTACTTGACTATAAACCCCTTATTATACCCTTAAAAATGACTTGACTTCCATGATGTTTACATCTTTCAAATATTTGTGAAATGTTATAACTGGACTCAAAGATGGACAAATAGGTATTTTGTTTTAATATTTTCCTTCAAGTTAAAGTTTAAAGTCTATTATGTATTTATTTTCTAGTTTGAGTGCTACTCAATTTATTTGAGGTATTTACACCTTTAACTGGTATTTGTGATCTCAGCAGCACCATTTAAGTGACTTTTATCTTCGAGCCATATGACATAAAGCTTTTGCATATACAGACTAAAATCTCATTGACTGATTTTACTCTCATACTGCATTACAAGATCATATATAATATGCTACCCACTATCATCTCAAAGTCTCTTGGTATTACTGCTTTCCAAGTACTATATATCCTGCCAATTGAATGGCTGTGTTTCTGATTATTTTTCCCCAGATGTATTAGCTACATTTTTCCAGGTTGAATCACATTTCATTTCCTGCCCATATTTCTAACCACTTTAGGTCCCTTTTATCTGCCCTCACTGGCTTTGTCAACACTATTCAATTTAGTATCATCTGTAAATTTAATTAACATGATGTGTATCCTCTGTTATAAATCATTAATGAAGTTTTTCTACAATGTTTGTTTATTTTTTAAAATTCTAATGCAACATGATGTCTATAGTCTTGCTATAGTCTTAAGCATATACCACTTTTTGCCACTTGACATTTATTTCATTATTTTAGGACTGGCTGATGATGGACTAACAACAGAATCACACTCAAGGTCACTGCTTTTTTAATATTAATGCTAAATTACCATTATGATCATTTTTCTGAAGATTAACAATGCTTTTGCAGCCACTTTTCTATACTTTTGCAGTTGCTACCTTTCCTATATGTGGTCTAACACCATGGAAACCTCATTATGATGTTCTCACATTCATTAGGTAAATTATCAAAGATCTCTTATTCCAAATTCTGTTGTGCAAGGAGTTTAAATTTTAGATACCAATTGATCGTGACAATATTTTTTAATAACATATAATGTATTATTTGCCCCAGGGTACATGTCTGTGAATCATCAGGCTTACACATTTCACAGCATTTGCCATAGCACATACCCTCCCCAATGTCCATAACCCTACCCCCCCACCTCCCAGCAACCCTTAGTTTGTTTCGTGAGTTCAGGAGTCTCTTATGGTTTGTCTCCTTCCCCATCCCATCTTGTTTCATTTCTCTTCCCCACCCCCCCATAACCCCTTGCCCTGCCTCTCAAATTCTTCATATCATAGCGATCATGTAATAATTGTCTTTCTCCGACTGACTTATTTCGCTTAGCATAATACCCTCTAGTTCCATCCACGTCATTGCAAATGGCAAGATTTTGTTTCTCTTGATGGCTCCATAGTATTCCACTGTATATATATATCACATCTTCTTCATCCATTCATCTGTTGATGGACATCTAGGTTCTTTCCATAGTTTCGCTATGGTGGACATTGCTGCTATAAACATTTGGGTGCGTGTGACCCTTCGGATCACTACATTTGTATCTTGAGGATAAATACCCAGTAGTGTGATTGCTGGGTCGTAGGGTAGCTCTATTTTCAACATTTTGAAGAACCTCCATACAGTTTTCCAGAGTGGTTGTACCAGCTTGCATTCCCACCAACAGTGTAAGAGGGTTCCCCTTTCCCTACATCCTCACCAACATCTGTTGTTTCCTGACTGATTAATTTT
>CM052803.1:37221864-37266907 GCA_028533885.1 Nasua narica | reverse complement strand
TCTTTTGGTACCAGTTGAGACCCGATTTGTGACCCAGGATGTGATCTATTCTGGAGAATGTTCCATGTGCACTAGAAAAGAAGGTATATTCTGTTGCTTTCGGATGGAATGTTCTGAATATGTCTGTGATGTCCATCTGGTCCAGTGTGTCATTTAGAGCCTTTATATCTTTGTTGATCTTTTGCTTCGATGCTCTGTCTATTTCGGTGAGGGGGGGTATTAAAGTCCCCTACTATTATTGTATTATTGTTGATGTGTTTCTTTGACTTTGTTATTAATTGGTTTATATAATTGGCTGCTCACACATTAGGGGCATAGATGTTTACAATTGTTAGATCTTCTTGCTGGACAGTCCCTTTAAGTATGACATAGTGTCCTTCTTCATCTCTTATTATATTCTTTGGCTTAAAATCTAATTGATCTGATATAAGGATTGCCACCTCAGCTTTCTTTTGATGTCCGGTTCATGACAATATTCTATTAAATTATAAAAATTAATTTAGAATGTTTCAAGTATTTTGGAATTGCTAACTTGAACCAGTTCATGGTTCATATGAATGGAGCAACACTATTTTGTTCCTCCTTTACATTTATAACTGTAATTTCTTTTTGATTTATAGGTTATTTGAAATAATTTATTGTACTAAAACCTATTTTTAATTATTTTTTCAGGAAGAAATATATCAGATTTTGTGTTTTAAATACATAATATTAGAAACAACACGCACAACATAGCTACTACCCGACTAAAAAAAGGTACTACTGGGAACACTAACAGTTATTTGTATACAGTTTTTTTTCTCTCCCTTAGGGTAACTACTTCCATGAATTTTATGGAAAGAGTTTATCATTTTTGTTTATACAATCATATATGTATCATTATAGCTAAGAGGTGTATTTCTTCAAAAATTGAACACCTCAGGCATTTTAGTTATCAATTTTCATCTTATATTAATTCATTCCTTTTTTTCCCCTAAGTATTTCACTTCTCTCACATGGATATCTTATCATACATCCTCAAAAATCTTGGAAGAAAGACTACATTTCTTCCCTCCCATTTTCCCTTAACCTAAATCCCTAGTGTTAGCTTTGCACGCACTTTCTTTTCTTCTTTTTTCAATTCATCCCCTTTAACTTACTTATTTTTGGACACGTCATGTATGTGTATGTGTGTATGTGATGCCTCTTTTTCATTTACAGGTGTATCCATATTCTTTTATTACTTATTATGGCCTAATTAGGGTATATAGGTCTGATTTCATATACTTGAGCTAATAAGAGGATCCCTCAACCTGCTTTTCAGCCAAGTCTTATATTTCAATATATTTAACGGATTGGAAAATTCATGTGGATACCTAAGCATAAGAACAGCATTTATTCCCTAACAAATTTAAACTTCTACTCTTTTTTAGTTACCAAATTTTCTTTCCATATTTTGTTCCATCGTAATTTCTACTTCTCATCTCTATATCTGTGTAATAACTATAACATATTTCTATCTTTTAAACCAAAATTTAACTGAATCATCCTTAATTGTATTAGTATGACACAGTAAAAAGCTGATGACCTAGGGTTTTGTCATATTTGCTGATTATCTTGTTATTACTTAAAAAATGACGTGCTCCGAAACAAACTAAGGGTTGCTGGGAGGTGGGGGCGTAGGGATATGGACATTGGGGAGGGTATGTGCTATGGCAAATGCTGTGAAATGTGTAAGCCTGATGATTCACAGACATGTACTCTGGGGTAAATAATACATTATATGTTAATAAAAAATTTTAAAAAATGACGTGCTCAATTATTTAGAAAATGATTTGTATTGTAAACATTTGGTTTACAACAGAAAAAATTGGAAACTAATAATTATGAATTCTAGCTAAATGAAATGTAAGTGTAATCTTACAATGGAACACTAGAAACCTAATTAAAATTGGTGATTAGCAATTTTACTCCCTTTTAGTGAGAGTCTCTTTGCCCAGTAATACCTGGGTTATAAAATCAACTACCTTGGGAGGTCCACACAGTTGAGTAACAAATACAAGTTTACAAAAACCAAGCTATCACATTTTGGTCTCACAGAGGGACTGTCCCATAAGAGGGATAATTCTGTGATACCATTTACTTTCCAGAACCCCATGGGATCAAGCTAAAGCTAGACTTCTTTTGAAACCATGCTTTGCCTATCTTCTTCCTCTGCCATTTCCTGCTTTCCTCAAATTCTTTTGAAAAGTACTGCCTTAGTAAATCACCATGCACTAATCTCTTTAAGCTCTGCTTTCTTGAGGTGCTTCTCTTCTCATCTAAGAGAACTGATGACAGAAGTGGTCCCAGAAAGTGCATATAAGGGTAAGATTCTAGAGGTGATTCACTCACGATGGGTAGGCTATTAATAAGGACAAAATTAGTAGTCAGTGATTTCTAGTATACTGTAGTAGTGTAACTGCTAAGACTTTCACCTGGGTGAACTGAGATGGAATACAAGCAGAAAATAATTGAGTGGCTGGCTTGTACAGTATCTCCAGATATCATACAATAGCAGATAGGATTTCAGGGATGGAGCCATCAAAACACAGAAGATAACCAAAGTTAAGGGTGTCAGGAAACTATGTGACCCTGTTATCAGAGAGGACATCTCCAATGAATATATTGATGGTATCTAGAATAAGAAAATAATATGAAATTGGGGGAAAGGCCCTCAGCCTGGTGTAAAGCATTAGTTAACAGAGAAAACTAACTTAGAGGTTGGTAGATAACCATAAGAAGGCAAGATAGTCAGATTGTTCAAAGATAATTGTGTTATAGGATATTTTCAGCAGAAGTTAAAAGAATGATGGGTTATAAGCAGCAAAAAGGAACCTGAACAATACCGAACAACCAATGTTCCAGAAATGTGGATGTACAATGAGGAAGACAAAGTAGTTTTCACTCAGGAGGGCTCTACGGGCAATCAAATTCTTAGGATAGCTCCAAATGTCAAACCAGTGCAAGAACAACTCTATGGAAAGGCTGTAGACCTAAGGTAATTTTTTCTTATAAGACAAGTTCTACAGGGCACAATGGAAAGGTTGTGGAGGAGCAAAAGCATTGAAAGATCATGAGATCAAGCACTACATCCAAGCCTTATTTGAATGAAAGTTGGGCTGAAATACAGGGTGAATACTTGGATGAAATACAGGGGCTAGTATTTGGGTTCATGACCAAGGATGATAAAAATATGGAACATGATGGAATTAAGGAATGTTTGGGAAAATAAAAATGTCTGGTATTACAGAAGGCAGTTCAGATATAATATCCCATTACAGCACTTTGTGGTCAATAAAAAAAGCAAGACTGAAAAGCTAAATAATTTTCTCAAGGCTGTACAGATATTAAAGGTAGGATTAATGATTTTTACCCAGTTCTGCCTAGATCTACACTCTATACTTTTATTATTTGGCCCAAGAGATGCTCATGCTTCCTGATGCAAATTTAGTAGGAATTGTCTAGGTTGAGTCCTCAAGGTAATTGAGGACCTGATTTGCAGACAAAAATATCCACATGGATTGTGTTGGATTCCCCACCAAAGGAATCCAAGTCCTGAGACACTAGAAGAGAATACTTCATTTCCTAGACTTTTCTGTCTTGGTAGAAATAACAACAGTACCTAAAGGGTAGAAGAACTTTCTTAATGGAGCTGGTTGTCATGTAGACTGGGGGCTTGGAACATTAATCCCAGAGAGAAGACAGAAGTCATTAGTCCTCAAGAAAGACCCTTAGTCACCTTGTGGCATCAAACTAATTCTGAAGTTACAAGAAATATGTGCTTTGACTTTTTAGTTATTCGAAAAACAGAAAAATTAAAGTTTCATTTTGTGTATTATTAATACTACTTTGTATTCTCTGCTGTTTTCGTTTGTACATCCATTAGAAGTTGCCAAGGGCTTAGGAAAGCAGATAAAAACCAAATTAATCAGTTTTCCTGCATCTAGCATCTTTGTTCTGGAGAAAAAATGTGAGATTATTGGTAGAAATATTTGCTCTGTGATCATTTATCATGTTTTATTTGAAAATTCCTCTCATATATAAAATCCTTATATTATTTAGCATAGATTGTGTAAACACACACACACACACACACACACAGAAAACTTAAAAATGCAACTAGTCACAGTATCATTTAGAACATACAATTTCTACCTTCTTTAAGAACAAAGAACATGCACTTCTTTTTATCTGGTCAATGGCAAAAGGGCAACTCGCAGCACATGGTTTCAGCATATTAATTTTTAAAGTCCAATTAATGGTAACATCTACAACCTTTCTTCTGTTGTGTTGGCCACATATTTTTAAACATTAAACAAAGTGCTGATTGCAAGAGAAGACCAAAGCTCTAGCTGCTACACTCTGCCAGTGATAAAATCTTTGTCCCTAATGGACTTGGTAAACATTTAGTCACATGAAACAATGTATATCACACAAAAGTTCATTCTATTCCAAGGGCTTTTTAATCCAAATATAGCCTGATATTATTATTAGCTCTGATTTCATTGCCTCCTATAAAAGCACAGGCATCAGATTCTGAAATAAGAATTTTTAAACAAAAAACTTTAGTCTAAACCTCAAGAAAACTGCTTTAATGAAAATTGTTATATATTCTTAACTATTCATCAATTTGTATGTCTTCATAATTTAATTCTAGGAACAAGAGCTTTGTATACTTGGTTCAGGTAGGGTAAGGCTATGGATTCAAGCTATACCCACATGTACTTCTTACTACTCATCTTGTCACTTGGGGGACAAGTAACTGTGTCACTTGGGGCTCTTCTGGTTAGAAGGGACCAAAACTACCTCGAACTGGCTTAGCAAAATGAGGAATTTACTAAAATGATACTGGGGTATCTTACTGAGTTCAAGAAAGAATTGTATAAAATGAAGGACAAAGACGCAGTTAGAACTTGTACAGGTTTTTTTCTCCTATCCTATCTTTCATCACTGGCCAGCTTAATCTTCTATATAACTGTGGTCTGACTTTTCCCACATAAAGAAAAACATGGCTGTCTAAAGCTAGGGAGTTGTATGTTTCACGGCTTCAATCTTAGTCTTTCAGTCTCAAATCCAAAATTCCTAGGGAAGGTTCTCACTGGTCCAACTAATGAGCCATGTGTCTATTCTTGGGCATATTAAGTCTGCCTTGGTATGTGGGGACATGTGTCCAGCTTGGGCAAAAAGTTAAATATCCCTGAAGTGCACATCTGGGACCAAGAGATGTGTTGAACATTAGAATGGAAAGAGAAAGTTCAGAAGAGATACACTAGACACACTACACCATAGATTTTCCCTACCCTGAAAAATTAAATTCTCTTCTATAAGTTCATATATTAAAATTTACCAATGTCACTATGCATTTCTTTTCTATTGAACTAAAAACAGTAACCGTATGAAAGATAGAGATGATCTAATTTTGTTTGGCAGTTCTACAACTTACACTTCTGTAGGCAAGGCTATAATTTTAAGGTTTATTTATTTATATCCTATCTTGTTCCAGAAAGAGTTTAAGACAGCTTGGAAAATAAATACATTAAGTAATACCAGAACATAAATTAAATGTGAAACAAAAGAGGGAAAAACAAGGTGGAGACAGAATGAAATAATAAATAATGTATTCCATAATGTAGGCATACACATTCACTATATGTAGGCTACAAAGTTATCTAGTAACTTTTCTAATCACTGGCAAGTTTTCTAATAACTTTATCATTTACATAATTCATAATGTATATTCATAATTGGAATCACCTTCCAATGCTTAGGAAGCATATAATACACACATAGACATGTATACATGACTAGAAAAAAGCTTCTGCTGAAAAATCCTTACTTAGCCTGAATTATATTCTTGATGTTACACTTCATCTATTAGGGACAAAGAGATAAAAAGTAACAATGCTAGCAAGGGAGGCGAAGTGGGAGAGTTCCTACTTTAGAAGTATTCTGTGATGTAAATTTGAACAGAGGATTGAACAAACAGATGGTGCCAACTCTGAGATTATCTGAGAGAACATTCAGGCAGAGGAAACAATAAGCATAAAGCACAGAAAACGGAGCATACTTGGCATGTTTAGGGAAAAGCAAGGAGGCCAGTGTGTCCAGAGCAGAATTAGGGAGAGCTAAAGTGGAGGGCATTGAGAGGCAGGACCAGACCACACGGGGCACTGTATGCCATGGTGAAGACTGGATGGATGTTCTAAGGTGGATGCTGTTCTAAGTGTACAGGTAAAGGATTAGTGGGTTTTGAGCAGAGAAGTGATATGATTTGGTTCTAAAAAGACGACTCAAGCTGTTGTGTAGAGAACAGACTTAGAGGATACAATAATAGTAAATATGTACCCAGCTTATAACAAAGCTTCAAAGTACATATCCGAATACCGATAGAAATAAAGGAAGATGTAAACAAATCCACAATCATAATTAGAAATTTTAACATCCCCTTAAGAGTCAATAAGAAAATTAAACAAAAAAGTAGAGAATTGGAGAACTAGAACACACGATCTTAAAATTTGTATGGAACTATAAAAGACCCCATTAGCCAAAGCAATCTTGAAAAAGGAAAAACTGTAGGTATCACAGTTTCAGATTTCAAGTTTTATTACAAAGTTGTAACAATCAAACAGTATGGTACTGATACAAAATAGACACATATATCAATGAAACAGAACAGAAAACCCAGAAATAAACTCACAATCATCTATAAATTTTCAACAAAGCAGGTAAGAATGTGCAATAGGAAAAAGATAGTCTCTTCAACAAATGGTGTTGGGAAAACTGGATGTCATCACGCAAAAGAATGAAACTGGACAACTTTCTTTCACCATACACAAAAATAAACTTGGAATGAATTACAGACCTAAATGTGAGACCAGAAGCCATAAAAATTCTAGAAGAGAACACAGGGATTAACTTCTCTGACACTGGCTATTAACAACTTTTTTATAGGTATGTCTCCTGAGGCAAGGAAACAAGAGAAAAAAATAAACTATTGGGATTACATCACAGTGAAGGAAACAATCAACAAAACTAAAATACAACCTACAGAACGGGAGAAGATATTTGCATATGACAAATCTGAAGAAGGGTTAGTATCCAAAATACATAAAGAATGTATAAAACTCAACACCCAAAAAACAAATAATCTAATTAAGGAATGGCAGAAAACATGGACAGTTCTCCAAAGAAGACATCCAAATAAATGGCCAACAGACACATGAAAAGATACTCAACATCACTCATCATCAGGAAAATACAAATCAAAACTATGATGATAAAGAACAAATCAAAACTATAGTGAGTTACCATCTCACACTTGTTTCAGAATGGCTAAAATAAAAAACATAAGAAATAACAAGTGTTGGTGAGGATGTGGAGAAAAAAGAACCCTTGGGCACTGTTGGTGAGAATGCAAACTGGTGCAGACACTGTGAAAAACAGTATGGAGGTTTCTCAAAAAGTTAAAAATAAAACTACCCTATGATCCAGTAACTGCACTACTAGGTATTTTCCCAAAAAATACAAGAACACTAATTCATAGGGATATATGGACCCCTATGTTTACAGTAGCATTATTTATAATAGCCACGTTATGGAAGCAGCCCAAGAGCCCATTGATAGAGGAATGGATAAAGACGATGTGATAGGTATACACACACAAAGTGAAACATTACTCAACCATAACAAGAATGAAACCTTGCCATTTGCAATGACATGGATGGAGCTAAAGAGTATAATGTTAAGCGAAATTAAGTCAGTAAAAGACAAATACCACATGATTTCACTCATGCTGAACTTAAGAAACAAAACAAACAAAGAAAAAGAAGAGGCAAACCCAAAAACAGAGTAAGTATAGAGAATAAACTGATGGTTACCAGAATTGGGGTGGGTGGGGGAATGGGTGAAATAGGTGATGGGGGTTAGGAAGGGCATTTGTCATGAATAGCACTGGGTGATATATGGAATTGTTAAATCACTATATCATACACCTGGAACTAATATAATAACCCTGTGTGTTAACTATACTGGAATTAAGATTTTAAGAAAAGTAGAGAATAGGAAACTTGAACAATCAACTTGACCAAATCAATATTTACAGAAGACAGAAACCATATATTCTTCTCAAGTTCAGGAACCTTCGACAATTCATAGGCTGTTATCTCAGTGAATGCTTACAAATTACAATGAAATTTTAAGATTGGAATCATATGGTTTGTACGAATTGAACAGAATCAAATTAGAAATCAATTACAAAAAATATCTAGAAAATCCCTTAGTATTTGCCATGAAAACAAAATATTTCTAAATAACACATAGGTCAAGTAAGAAACAACAGGAAGGGGTGCCTGGGTGGCTCAGTTAGTTAAGCGTTTGACTCTTGATTTTGGCTCAGGTTATGATCTCATAGTCATGAGATCAAGCCCTGCATTGGGTTTTGAATTCAGACTTCACTCACCTCTGTCTCCTTCTGCCCCTCCTCATGCTCACTCTCTTTCTCAAATAAATAAATAAAATCTTTAAAAAGATAGTATAGAAACTACAGGAAAACCATTAAATGTATTAAAAAGAGTAATAGCAAAAACACACATTTAAAAAACTTAGCATGCCGCTAAAGTAGTGTTTGAAGGGAAATCTAGACTCTAAAAACTTTCATTAGAAAAAAAAGGTTTAAAATCAACTATCTAAGCTTCTATAGTAAAAATTAAGAAAAACCTGGGGTACCTGGCTGGCTCAGTTGTTAGAGAATGTGACTCACAACTCCGAGTTGTGAATTTAAGCCCCATATTGGGTACAAGGCTTACTTTAAAAAAAATAAATATTTTTTAAAAAATTATAAAAAAAAACAAAACCTCAAAAATTTAAGTCAAAGAAAGCAGAGAGAAGGAAATAATAACTGTATAAGTGGAAATCATTCAAATAAAAAACACAGTATTAATAGAGAAAACCCATAAAATACATATACATATTAACCTAGCAATTCCTAGATGAACATATACAAAATCACTATCACATAATGATATCCATCAAAACAGAATTCATTAAAAAAACAAAACAAACTAGGGCTGCATGGGTGGCACAGTCGATTAAGTGCTGAACTCTTGATTTCAGTTCAGGTCATGATCTCGGAGTCGTGACGCGGAGCCCTGTGTTGGGCTCTGTGCTGGGCATAGAGCCTGCTTAAGATTCTCTCTCTCTTTCCTTCTCTGCTCCTCTCCTCCCTACCTTGCTCACTTGCTCTATCTCTCTCTTTAAAAACAAAAACACACTAAAAATAACTTAAATGTCAGAAATGAAGGGATCTGGCTAGATACAGACACTTATATAACAGAATGCTATATATTTTTTTAAATGTGGCAGCTTTATAGGTACTAATATGATCTGAGATGTCTTGTGAAGTTTAAATGCAAGGTGCATAACAATATATAAAGGATACTATCATAAGTGTAGGTGTGTGCTTTTTAAAGAATCTATGTGTGTGTTATGTATTTTTATATATTCACATATACATAAAACATCTCTGGAAAAACATAGCCAGAACCTGGCAAGAGTGGTTGCTTCTGGAAAAGAGACCTATGTAGTTTGGATGTAAAGGTAGTATTACGTTTCAGTGAACACTTTTTTGCCCTTTAGAATACAGAATAATCATTCTCTATTAAAAAAATATTTTAAGCATAAGAAATAAAGGTAACAAATATCATAAAAGAAGAAATCGGGATAATAAAACAAAAAGGACTGGAGTCGAAGTCCTTGATAGGTCATACAGACAGCTTAACTTCCTATATCTGCAGCCTCCTTTGAGGCTGCAGGTCCTTGTTTATCTAGATAGGATAGCCAAGAAACAAAGAGATTCTGCGGCCTTTTTCTCTTTACCCTTACAGTTGTGTCTAAAGCAAACATGGCAGGAGTCCTTTGCTACGTACCTAAAGGGATTAAAAAGGTACAGATGGACAAGCTCACAGGAATCCCCATTTATTGCTAAAGTAGCCCAAACTCAGGCATCTTTTTTGAGCTTGCAGATTCCATCTAAACCACCGTGTATCCTTTGTTCTTTATCTATGATGGAGAAAAAAAGAAATGGTGCAGTAATTGCTTCATGACCACATACATACACAGGGTAGTCACAAAAGCTAGCAGTCAGAAATCGCTATTGTGGTGTCTGCCCTGTGTAAAGAACCCAGGGAAAGGAAATTTTCAGGAAGTAAAATAAAAATATTTACCTTTCCTTGTACAAAATATTAAATTCTCCAGATTTAAAAATTAAAGTTACTTTCTATGTTTAGAACTATAGGTACAGATATGACTCTATTTATAGCTCTCCGAACAGCCACGTTCTATTTTATCTTGTAGAATAATTTTCCCTCTCTGATTTTATTACTTTCTTCTGAAACAACAGTAACATTTTTGGGGGTGTGGTTTAAATTTCTTTTCTATTTTAACAAATAGAAATTGAAATTCTATCACTCCTGGGTCAGTGTATTTTATAAAAGGTTATAATATAAAAACTGACTTCCTATTTAGATAAATATTTGTATAAAGCACCTAACTTGTCTTATAAAATCACTCCTAAAATAAATAATTCTTATTTGATTCATTTGTTCTAACAGTACCATTAATATAGAAAAAGTGATGTGACTGAAGTTAGGATTTAAAATTCATCTTATGAATTAAGTATTTCATGAGGTATTCCACTTAAATGTCCATTGATTTCCTTTACCCATGGGTAAACTATTATACTCTTCTTTAGGCAAAGCAGTAATTAGTTCCTTTAGGTATGTAAATAAGCATTACAGTATTAGAGAGCAAAAGCAGATATGCATCCACGTATCATTTCTTGAGCATGGAAATGGGTTAATATTTACCTAAAAGTAGGCAAAACATCACTGAATTAGTTTAAACTTTGGGACAGGATCAGTCTATAGCCATGGAAAGCTATAAACCCGTCTTCTAAACCAATCAAGAAAATTCTTCGGTTTACTTCCAGAACTAACCAACCAAAAAAGTCACTACCTTTCTTTTCTATATTCAGTGTCAAAGCTAAAGAGAAAAATTTTATATAAATTTTTTTTTCTTTTTTAGGGGCGCCTGGGTGGCTCTGTTGTTAAGCGTCTGCCTTCAGCTCAGGTTCCTGGGATCGAGCCCCGCAGCGGGCTCCCTGCTCAGGGGGAAGCCTGCTTCTCCCACTCCTTCTGCTTGTATTCCCTCTCTTGCTATGTCTCTCTCTGTCAAATAAATAAATAAAATCTTTAAAAAAACCACTTAATACATTTTTTAAATAAAAACCTTAGTTTAGGGGATTTTTAATACACCACATATAATTTAGGTTGTCTTTTGCTTATTTATCAGTTATTTATTTTGCCCAAGTGTATAAATAATGCAGCCATGGGTGAATGAGGCAAGAGCTAAAAATGCCTAATGTCAATGGTAACAAAATTCCATCTAACTGAGTTATAGTTAAAATAATTAACTCAAATATTCCTCATATGACATGAAAATGGCAGTGGGGAAACATAAATGAGTAAGCTCAAATATATTCCTTCATCTGAAAATTTTATGCCTTCCTTTCTCTAGAGCTTTCTCAAAGAGAAAAATAGTATGAGTTCCAAAGGTGGAATGTTTAGTAAGAACCCAGGAGAAAAGTAAGAATTGCCTATAATGCAGACTTTCTTTAGAGACTCCTTCCTATAAATACCACAAACAAAAAACAACAAAATAATAATTTGTCCTTTAATAAAGGATATTGATCCAGTCATACTATAAAACACATACAGTAATACTTTATGTATTGCATCTGCTCACAGATACATAAACATATAGTGGAAATATAAAAAGAGGTACAATAATGAAAACATTGGATTTGTAAAACACTAAAGATGGAGAGAGGGAAGAGAATGAGATAGGAGAGGAACACAGTGGGAACATAATTGTATTTATAATGTTTAACGGGAGGAGAAAGAGCAGCAGCAGGAAATCAGGCATAGTGCTAATATTTCACAAAGGTGGGATTAAGTCCATAGGTGTTCATTGTATTTTTCTCTATTCTCATCTGTATATTTAAAATAGTTCACAATAAAATACCACTTACAATATCCAACAAAAATACATATGCTATAAATACAGCAAAAATATCTGAGATTTATGAAAAAATTGTCAGACTTTATTAAAAGACAATAAGAAAGATATAAATAAGTGGAGAGATAATAATACATGTTTATGGATAGAAAGATTCTTTATTTTAAAGAGAGCAGTTCTCTCCCAAATTAATCTATAAATTTAAAAATTTTAATAGAGTTTTCCTTGAATTTGACAAGTGATCATAAAATACACATGGAAAAGCAAAGAATGGCCATTATACCCATGAGGAAGAACAAGTTGGGAGAACAGTTCTACTGAAAATCTTCTCCAATAGCAACACTTATTAAAGCCAAGATAAAGACACAATGACAGTAGCGGAAGGATCAACGAAAAAACAGAGAACACAGAAACAGATCCATCTATTATGAAAACTTCATTTACAACACTGCTGGCAGTAATGATCAATGAGGAAAGGTTAGGCTAATCAGTCCCATGACGGGACAGTTGGGTTTCAATATGGAAAAAGATGAAACTGCTTCACTATTTCTCTCTATATAGAATCATTTCCAGGTGGATTATTGTCTTAAATGTGAGAGACAAACTATAAAAGCTTTAGAAGACAGTATGAAATAAGATTTTTTAGTATTATAGCAGGGAAGGATTTCTTCAACAAAAGACCAAAAGCACTACTAAAAAAAACCCCCAAAGATTGATAATTGAACCACATTAAAATGATAAACATTTGTAAAACAAAACATGGTAAAAACAAAAACTTTTATATAAGCCACAACCTTAGAAAAGATGTTTGCAATATATATACACCCAATAAAGGATTCATATCCAGAACATTTAAGTAACTCCCCAAATCAATACAAAATGACAAACATATAGAAAAGCTGTCAAAAGAGAAGAGCTCTTCAGAGAAGAGAAAACACAAATGGCTCATAAACATATGACAGTCTTATTATTATGAGATAAATGCAAATTAAAACGAAAAGATACCATTTCAGACCAATAAGACCCATAAAATATTGACAATATTTAAAAAATCCTAGCAAATCTAAGTTTTGCCAAAATGTAAAACAAGAGGAATTCATGCATACTGTTAGTGAAAGCAAAAACCAGTACCGGCACTTTGGAAAGTAAGTTTGGTGCTTCTAATAAAGCTGAACATGCACATATCCTCTGACCCAGTATTTCCACTCCCAGGTGAACACAGCCTAGAAAATAAAGCCTCCATGTGTGTACCCTAGATACACACAGAAAAATTTTCTTAGTAGCAGTGTTCCTAATGACATAAACCATAAAATGGCCTCATTTTCCACTACGAGTGAAATGGAGAAATGTTATACAGCAGTGGCAATAAAAAGAAAACTGTAGATTACACTTATCATGACTGATATTTACAAACCTAACTATATACTAAAGAAGCAAGCATAGAATACACACATGATGGTTCCATGCACGTCAAGTAAGCAAAACTGAAGACTGTATCATTTAGGGATCCATACATAGCTGCAAAACTTATAAAGGAAAGCAACAGATGCATTACAACAAAATTCAGGGTGGTAGTAAAGTGTGAGGAAATCAAGGGTGATGGCGCACAGGTGCTTTTCATATACTGGTGTGTCCAGAAATCAGATCCATTTCTGTACACTAACAATGGGACAGAAGAAAAAGAAAGTAAGAATTGATCCCATTTACAATTGCAACAAAAACTGTAAGATACCTAGGAATAAACCTAACCAAAGAGGCAAAGGATCTGTACTCTAAAAACTACAGAACACTTATGAAAGAAATTGAGGAAGTCACAAAGAAATGGAAAACATTCCATGCACATGTATTAGAACAAATATTATTAAAATGTCTATGCTACACCCAGAGCAATCTACACATTCAGTGCCATCCCTATCAAAACAATGTTGACATTTTTTTACAGAGCTGGAAGAAATAATCCTAAAATTTGTATTGAACCAGAAAAGACCCTGAATAGCCAAAGGAATGTTGAAAAGAAAACCAAAGCTGGGGGCATCACAATGACAGACTTCAAGCTCTATTACAAAGCTGTCATCATCAAGACAGTATGGTACTAGGACAAAAACAGACACACAGATCAAGGAAACAGAATAGAGAACCCAGAAATGGACCCTCAACTGTATGATCAACTAATCTTCGACAAAACAGGAAAGAATGTCCAATGGAAACAAGACAGTCTCTTCAACAAACGGTGTTGGGAAAATTGGACAGCTACATGAAGAAGAATGAAGCTGGACCATTTTCTTACTCTATACACAAAGATAAAGTCAAAATGGATGAAAGACCTAAATGTGAGACAGGAATCCATCAAAATCCTAAAGCAGAGCACAGGTAGCATCCTCTTTGACCTTGGCTGCAACTTCTTGCTAGACACGTCTCCAAAGGCAAGGGAAACAAAAGCAAAAATGAGCTATTGGGATTTCATCAATATAAAAAGCTTTTGTACAGCCAACCGAACAGTCAACAAAATTAAAAGGCAACCTGTGGAATGGGAGAAGATATTTGCAAATGATATATCAGATAAAGGGTTAGTATCCAAGATCTATAAAGAACTTATCAAACTCAACACCCAAAAAACAAATAATCCAATCAAAAAATGGAGAGAAAACATCAACGGACATTTCCCCAAAGATGTACAGATGGCCAACAGAGACGTGAAAAAATGTCACCATTACTTGGAATCAGGGAAATACAAATCAAAACCACAATGAAATATCATCTCACACCAGGCAGAATGGCTAGAACTAACAAGTCAGGAAATGACAGGTGTTGGCGAGGGTGTGGAGAAAGGGGAACCCTCTTACACTGATGGTGGGAATGCAAGCTAGTACAGCAACTCTGGAAAACAGTGTGGTGTTTCCTCAAGAAGTTAAAAATTGAGCTACCCTATAACCCAGCAATTACACTACCAGGTATTTACTCCAAAGATACAAATGTAGTGATCCAAAGAGGCACCCCAGTGTTTATAGCTGCAATGTCCACAGGAGCCAAACTATGGAAAGAGCCCAAATGTTCAACAGATAAATACAAGACACAGATAAATATAAAATGGAATATCACTCAGTCATCAGAAAGGATGAAATCTTACCATTTACATTGACGTGGATAGAACTGGAGGGCATTATGCTGAGAAATAAGTCAATCAGAGACAATTATAGTTTCACTCATATATGGAATATAAGAAACAGTGCAGAAGATCATAGGGGCAGGAAGGGAAAACAGAATAGGAAGAAATCAGAGAGGGAGACAAACCATGAGAAACACTTAACTAGAGAAAACAAACTGAGGGTTGCTAGAAGGGGAGAGGTGGGCAGGGGAATAGGTAACTGGGTGGTGGACATTAAGGAGGGCATGTGATGTGACGAGCTTCAGGTGTTACATGCAATTGATGAATTACTGAACTTTACATCTGAAACTAATGATGTACTATATGTTGGCAAACTGAATTTAAATTAAAAAAAAGTAAGGTGCCTAAAAACAAAGATCATGGTGTGCCCTATTGTGTAGTATGTACATGTACATGGATATTTATTCCATTACTCTTATAGCCACGTACCCGTTTTATTCTCTTTTATATGAATATAATGTTTTACCATTTTAAAAATGACTTAAAAAAAAGTCTGTTAATTAAGACAACTGAAAGGCATTCACCCTAGGAGTTAGTGGTAACGGAACATTTAAAAGGGACTCTAAGTAGGTCATAAATGTCCAAAGAGGCAATGGGAAAAAAGAGCACTAATAAAGTAAGAATGAGAGATCATAAAATAGGAAAATATTAAAATAAACATTTGGGCATGAAAACCAGATGTTGTAATTTCAACATCCATTTATATGAGTAAACAGTTCACTAGACAAAGCTAACAAGAGAATTAGTGAATTGCATAGTAAAAGGAAAGAGATCTCCCAAAGTGCAATAAGAGAAATAAAAAGATGGAGTCTGTGAATGAGAAGTCAGTAGAAATGAAAGATAAAATACAGAGCTATAACATAATAGGAAGCACCAGGAAAAAAACTAAGGAGAAACATAGAGAAAACTAAGGAAGCAGTATTTGAATAGGTAATGCTGAGAATTTTCCAAACATACAAAACACTACTAATTGCTAGATTACAAAGGCCCACCAAGCATCATGCAGGAGTTTAAAAAAAAATCACACTCTGACCAACATTATAATAAAGCCACAGGGCGTTAAGGAAAAAAGAGAAAAACATAAGAGCTACTTCCCAGGAAATACAGTATCTTAAAAAAAAAAAAAAGACAAGCAGATTGACAGCAGATTTCTCATTAGTAATAAAATATGAACAAAATGTAGAGCAAAGAATAAATGTAAATTTAAAATTTTATCACATAAGATAGTGAAAAAAGATATTTTCAGACATATAAAAACTAAAATTTTACTATCCACAACCTTTGTCAGAAGCAGTACTTATGATGTACTCTAACAAGAAGAAAATGAAGCCCAAGAGGAATCGGTGAACAAAGCCAAAATGAGCAAGGATATTAACATGGCATATTAGTGAATATGGTTAACTACTGATTGTAAAAGAAGTATAATAATAAAAATTTGTGTTTAAAAACTTGTGTGACAAACACTACAGTGTATAGAGTATAGAATCTGAGACCAGACTGAGTTTGAATATGAACCAAAGTTCTCCCTAAAACGAAATCTAACTTGACTAAAGAACACTTAGGACATCAAAGAAATCTGATTTGTATTGTTTGTTTTTGTTGACCAACTGTCATTTTTTAAAAGATAAACAGGAAAAGAGCAATACAGCTGAGAAAAAAAGAAAACTGAGATTTTCAGGCCAGTTTAATTTTTGTTAAAAATCTTAAGCAGAAGATATTCAGAAAAATAATCGTCATACAGCTCAAGAAAGTTTTTCATGGATGGTTGGTTTGAATATTCAACCAGAAAGTAAATATGTAATGTCTTTCTAGCTCTTCAAGTGTTCTGATAGAAATACTACCAGACAAGAAATAGATAAAAGAATAAAACTGTTTTAGAGACATTTGGCCCATTAGGTCAGGAAGAGAACTAAAACCATGGGTTGGTAAAGTTGACAAATTTCTTTTAATTGCTTATGATAATAGGAGGTATACAGTAGGATTAAGTCTTGCCTGATTTTTTGGGTCAGAGCTGAAAGCTATGCAATTCAATTACATTCTTAGTTCTGTAAATATTTAAGTGCTTCCTATATGTGCATGCCTTTAACAATTTACAGTGAACGGTTCTTATCTAAAATCACCTCCTTCCCATCATTTGACATGCCCTCCAACCTCTTTAGATTCCTAAAAGATGGTCACCAAGCTCAATCTTGTACTTTTTTTTTTAAGATTTTATTTATTTGTGTGTGTGTGTGTGAGAGAGAGAGAGAGAGAGAGAGAGAGGGAGAGAGAGAGAGAACAGAGTGGTAGACAGGTAGACAGCAGGAGACCCTGTCCTGGGAGAGTGTACATGCTTAAGCAACTGAGCCACCCAGGCGCACCTCAATCTAGTACTTTCTAGATAACAAGTTCATTTTCTAACACAATGGGTCTTTCTTTGGGCTCCACCCAAAAGATTTTATCAAAGATTTTCACTTGGCAAGCAATACTTTACTTCTCACTAGGATCTCCCCTTTTTATGTGTCATTTCTATTTTATTATTCATAACTATTCTTTCTAAGGCTTTGGTTATTTTACTCCATTTCCACTCTAAGTATTTCTCTCTTTTGTTATTTTGGGAAGGTTTACTGAAGTTAAAGTATTTTCATCACACGTCCATTTAACAAATATATACTGGACAACTGCCCTGTGCCAGGTTCCATCTGTCAGATCATGTTAAGTTTCTGCTCAAAACCTTCTCATGGCTTCCCATCACATTCTGAGAAAAGCCTAAGTCTTTAGTTGATCTACGAACTCACCTTCCCTCATCCTCCACAAACTCTTCAGCCTTCTCGAGGTTACTCTCACTCACTCCACTCTGTACATTGGCCTCATTCTTGTTGTTCCTCTTATAGGCCATATTCCCCCCCTTGGAAACTTTGTATTTACTGTTCTATCTGCCTAGATTACTCTTTCCCCAAATATCCACATGACTCCCTTCTTTGCATCTCAATTTACTCAAATGACAGTAAGGACTCTTTTGATCTTTCAACTTTTCACTTTTCTGCAGTAGTACTACATATCCATACTCTGGCCTCATCGTGGCCAGAATACAGACCCTCGCCCTTAGACTTTAGGTTTGACCATGTGATTTGTTTGGGCCACTGGAAAGTCAGGAGACATGATTCAAGCCGACTTAAAATGGCTTGCACTGCTAGGCCTGGTCTCTTGTCCTCCTGCCTTTTGCCATGTAATATAAAATAATTTGGTACTCCACTGGTGCCAGAATGTTGAGAGACTTCACGGAACATACCTGTAACTGAGCCATAAACTGTAACCAAGTCTAGCCTGGATGATCTGAACACCAGGAAACCCAGAGATAATGTCTGGTGTCATGAGTCACTAATTTTAGGTGGCTTCTTATACACTTTACTGTGAAAATAGCAAAGAGAAATTGAAAACTGCCAACATCCAGATTATCCTCATCCCCTTTCCTTATTTTTCTTCATAGGACTTAAAGTACTATGTATTTTATTACTTCTTTGTGTACTGTCTGTCCTCCAATATACAAATGTACACACACATATACATAAAAATAACAGCTCCATGAAGGAAGTTATTTTTTGTCCATTCTGTTTATTGTTATTATCCCTATATAGAAAAATGGGATCTGGCACAAAGCGTGTGCTCAATAAATGTTTGCTGAATAGATAAGTAAATAAGACAAAGTCCCTGAACTCAGGAACTTACATTTTAGTGGGAAAAGCCAGAGAATTAACAAGTATACAAATCATAATATTTAGATAGCATGAGTGTCATGAGGAAAATAAAGCAGAGGAGTGGAAGAGAAAATGTTGGAGTACAGTTGGAAGAGCTAGAACAGATGCTAAAAAAGTTGCCATGAGGAGGTATCATGTAAACTGAGTCCTGAATAGAGCCCTGTATGCATCTGAAAGAAGATCATCTAGGCAAAATGCAAGGGCACTGAGGCAGGAGCAATGTTTCTGTCCAACAATCTTCAGCAGAAAGAAAGCCAAGAGTGGTAGGAGATAAAGAAGAAGTAGACAAACATCTGATCACCTAGGGCTTCACTGGCCTCAGGACAGTCTTTGGATTTCATCTTAATTACAGCTAGAAGCGTTTGGGGGGGTTTATGCAGGGAAATACTTGGCTTTTAAAGTCATTTAATTTATTATATGAATTTTAAAGGGCAATAAGGGAAGTAGGGAGATGAGCATGGTGGTCAGGTCTATGATAGAGGTAGTGGCAGAGTGGGTGAAATATTAGGGATATCTTTTGAAGGTAAAACCGGCAGGATTTATTAGATGTGAATAGATGTGATGTAGAAGAAGAAAGAGGCACCTGGAGGCTGGGGAGAGAGGAATCACAGAAGACCCCTTGTGTTTGGTTTGAACAATTTACCAAACAGTAGTTTTGTTAATTGAGTTGAAGATGAACAGTTATGGGGGAAAAGACATCATGAGCTCCATTTTGTTACATTTATTGATCAATTTCTGCGTACAAGGCACTGTTACGCAGATGATTCAGGTATCCGTTCTAAAGAACACTCAAGCCTTTGTCAGTTGCTAAATAGAATCAGTATTTTCACTGCTATCTAAATACTACTGGACTCCATTCAGACGAAAAATAAATAAATAAAACAGGCCATGACGGATGTTATTAGTCTCCCTTCCTTCTAAGTAAGAGAATTCTGGTTTAAGTGTTTGATTTAGTCTGGTGGGGGCGGGGGAAGCTATGTGAACAGTTAAAAAACTTATATCATACACCAATTATGTTTTTTAAAAAGGAGGGGGGAGAATACATATGTGAATCAGCTTGCTATACTTTTTAAAAAAAAATTCTAGTAGGATAAAAAAGAGACTAATACCAATGGTTACCTGTTTTGTGGTACTGGGGCAAGGAGGCATGACAGTGGAAGAAAGAAGAAGATATGATAGACAATGGAGATTTTCACTATATACAGCTTTACACTTTGATGTTTTAAGTTTGAGAATGTATTGGCTATTAAAAATGAAAGAAAAAAGTAATTGTTAAGAAAATTCTCACCTTCAGGTGACAGTCCTAGCCAATAAGATATAAATAAAAGTCCCTGAAGTAGTCTTCTCTTTCCTGATAAACACAAGTCCAGCAAGATGAATTTTGCTCTTTGGCATTTCTCCCTCCTGCTCATCTGGGATGTAGATATAATGTTTGTAGTTGGAGTAACCATTTTGACTAAAAAACAAAGCTGCACACTAAATATGGAAGAACAGGGAGTTGCCAGAAGGAACCTGGGTCCTTGATGACTTCCTCAAGTAGGTGAATGAGCTCTGAATTGCTGGCTTCTCGGCTACTTATTTTATGAGAAAATATTGGCTTAATCTACTGTAGTTCAGATAAAGTTATAACTGATATAGCCTTAGAATCCACATTAAAGTCTGTACTATAATGTGAAGGAGGCAAATGGGTGCGCACAATGACAGTAAAAGGTGTCATAAGGAACATAATGTCACTAAGGCACTTCTAAATTAACTCATAAGAACAGAATAGTATTAACAAGTAACAATAATTTCCAAGTATCATAATTATCCATTCTGAGATATGTTTGGATTGCTGGGTTCTTCATATAAGTAATGCGAAGGTGTCCCCTATTGATTTCTTATTTTATATAAGTCATAGGAAGGTACTTTGAAAAGCACAAGACTGGGGCACCTGGGTGGCTCAGTGGGTTAAAGCCTCTGCCTTTGGCTCTCTGCCTTCCGCTCAGGTCGTGATCTCGGGATCCTGAGATCAAGCCCCTTGTCGGGCTCTCTGATCAGCGGGGAGCCTGCTTCCCTCTATGTCTTCCTCTCTGCCTACTTGTGATCTCTCTCTCTCTTTCTCTGTCAAATAAATAAATAAAAAATCTTAAAAAAGAAAAGAAAAGCACAGGACTGAACATCTAAAGAGAATTCTAGTTCTTGGTCATGTCTAATCATAACCTTTAGGTACAGTTCAGGATTTGGTATAAAATCACTCTGTTAACAGGGTAATTTTAAAATACAAGTTACAAAATATACTTAAAAAAATCACAAACTCACAAGTCCTATTATTATAACTAAAAAGGAATATTATAAGATGATAATATACTTTAAGATAAAGATGACATTTTAAGAATTAAGCTCACAATATGAATTATTCCTATGTTCATGTTTCATTTATTGCTTTTAATTTCTTTTACAGGATGCTATCTTCCTAACGTACTTATAAGAAGAGAAAACATTTATGTTAAAGACATCCTTTCAACCATACTCTGCCCTGGAATGAGGTATGCCATTCCGTATAATATATATTTTGGCCCTTCTATTTATAACACTATGGATAGAAAAAAGACACATTTTTGAGACATAGAGCTAGTATAAAATACAATATTGCAGTGATAATGCAGCACATTTCTTTTTAGCCAAAAATAGAAATAAATCTTATTTCAAACATTTTCAGTCCTCTTCCTAAATCAGACTATCACATGGGCCAAGATATTGTAAAAAACTGAACTGATGTACAAATTTTTTCAAATATTCAGTTAAGAAAGAAAAGTAGGATTCCTACTCTGCTCTAAGTATACTTATATGTTGATCTTAACTATTAAGACTTAACCATTATAAGTATACTTACTTACGTGTTGATCTTAACCCTTAAGACTTAACCATTAAGACTTAACCACTAAGACTTAACCATTAAGTCTGTGAAATTAATTTCTATGAAATTGACCAGATAATGGCAAAAAGTTTTGAATAAGCAAAAACTGTGGCTTATCCAGGAGGATTTATTATTTCTGTGCTATCATAGCCATGTCAAATGGTTACCAACTGATTGACAATTCTGGAAAAGATTTCCTTTTTCTTTTTCATTTATTTTTTTTATTATGTTATGTTAGTCACCATATAGTACATCATTAGTTTTTGATGTAGTGTTTCATGATTCATTGTTTGTGTATAACACCCAGTGCTCCACGCTATATGTGCCCTCCTTAATACCCATCACTGGGCTAACCCATTTCCTTACCCCCTCCCTTCTGAAACCCTCAGTTTGTTTCCCTGGAGTTCATAGTGTCTCATGGTTTGTCTCCTCCTCTGATTTCCCCCTTCATTTTTTCCTTCCTTCTCCTAATGTCCTCCATGCTATTCCTCATGTTTCACAAATAAGTGAAACCATATGATAATTCACTTTTTCTTCTTGACTTATTTCACTTAACATAATCTCCTTCAGTTCCATCCTAGTTTTAAAATTAGATGTTCTTGGAAGTTAGTAAAATAGGTAGTCAAATCCAGGCAGGACTGCAATCAGGAAATCATTTAATCAAAATTTAGTGATACAAAAGATATAGTCAACCCCAAATTTTATCTCTTACAGGTAAAGAAAGACTAAATTCAATACAAAATACTTTAAAATCTTGATCAAAAATCCCAAAAAGTAAAAGTTTATTAACTAAGAAATGAGTGTTCTCTGAATAGTTCGTTGGGGAAGATTTTTGTTTTGCTGTTTGTTTTTTCCCCTGAGCTTTGTAATTAGGAAGTTTATCCTGGGCTGCTCCACTCACATATATACAGACTGATCATCAGCATTTGGGAAGAGCAGTACCAAATGCTCTAAGACTATTCAATTGCCATTTCGATGAGGCCATTTTTAAGAGAAATGAGGTGTAAGCTTTCATGAAGTGAACAGATACTAGAAAAAAAGTGCATGCCTATAATTATCATATCTATGCTGGTTGACAAATCCTGAAAATAATTTCATAAATGGTAATGCAATACATACTATATTCCTAAGTAGTTCTATATGATATATGTTTCTCATACATTTCATTCTTCTTAGTGCACAGATTCTCAGATTTGGTAGTCAAAAGAAATATGTAGTGATGCTGAAGAAAAAAACCAATACCAAAGAAACCCAACAACCTCGCTCCTCTATCTTTCCACAAAATTTCCAGTCCATAACCTCTGAAGCAAAAGTCCACATTTACTATCAGACTCAACTTCTACACTTTAGCTTCTTAGTTTTTCATAGTTTAAACCCAAAGAATGGTCAATATCCATAAGATTTGTAGGGAAAGCAATCAGAAAAGGTACTGTAAATCCCAATTTCAGTCGCATTTATATACAGAGATGCCGCAAATTCTGAATTAGTACTTTCACTATCCCCAGTGCTTAAGTCATTCCTGAGCAATAAGTGAAAGGACACAGAAAGGTGCATTAACTCTTCAAGTCACTTGGGAACTCTTTGATGTACAGCTACTGAAAGGCACTAAGTGTGCTCCTAAGTGCATGACTTACTATTTCAGGTCACTCAAGCACTAGGGAGAAAACACTACATTGCTGTTTAACATTACATACTAGATTTTGCTGCTTTTTAAACTGGGTCTATGCAAGTTATAGGAGTTGAAACTCAAATGGAAATATAAATCAAAGAAGTTACTAAGTCTCAAAAAATAATAAAACTATCAGGCAACCATGAAGCTCAAAATTGTATTACCTTGATAATGAAATCTTAGATGTTTGCATGTGAAATGAGACCATTTGTTTAAATTGATTGTGACACTAACGGTTTTAAAAACTGAAGAGGAGATATATCTATCTATCTATATCAATATCTATATCTGACATACAGTGTAATGTAGGAGAAATGGAATAAGTAAATATTTCATAAAGCACTGAATGCATGTACAAATGTGATTAGAAGACACAGACTGTGAGATCAAATATCCATCTTAAAATTTCAGGGCTTTGGTGGTTAAAACAGTACAAGAAAAACAACATTGTTTTGCTCTTAGAACCTGTTTCTAATCAACTGAGCTACTCCTATGGGGTCAAATAAAAATGATTAGCTTATTAAAAGCATAGCTTTGCTATTTAATAAGCAAAAATGATTGAAAATTCTGCTCCAGATCCTGATAATTTTAGTGTTTCTAGTTAAGCTTGCAAAATTGCATTCATTATTAGTGTCTAGATTCATTAACAATTCAATTTATAGATATTAATGCTTATAATGCATGCTTCACTTGCCAAAACTTGAAGAGAAATTGTTTCAATTAGCTTTCATGGATCATGAATCCTACCGGCTGGGTATTTTTAGACAAAAGATACAAACACATCCCCAAGCAATGCTAATGCACAGCTGGGACTCGTGTGTAAGGTCACTTGAGCTAACAGTTTAAAAGGAGAAACAGTAAATGAGTTTTACCCAGATGAGCAAGACAGGAACAGTCTTCTGTTTCCAACCAAATATTTGAAAGGCACATACACACCTTAAGGAAAATGGCAAGAGAATCATTTGCTTATGCAATTTCTAGAAGATAAAAATCACTAGACTGAAATTGGCAATCTAAACTCAGGAAGCAGTATTCAGCATATAAGACAATGTGAGGACTCAGTGATAGATCTTATATTGTCCCTTTGTAGAAAAGAAAGGGGATTTCTTAGAAGTCTTAAGCTTAAGAAAAATGCAAATTCTATCACTTGCATAAAGGTCATGCTCTAGTGGTAGAAGAATAAAAAATAGATTGATGTCCCAGATCATCCAGATGACCAACCAGATTTACAAATAATTATTAATTCTCCATTTTCCACTGCATATAACTAGCTCAAAGTTGCTCTTTATTGTTAGTGGCAAAGGGTACTCTGAGGTAGAAGAGCTATTCTTTGGAGGATATTCACATCTTTCGGTACATTTTTCTCACACAAATATTCATGTAAACTGAGGACCTTAGCCCATTCTCACACTTTTCACTTAATGCAGTGTATTTTAGCATAGAATAGTAAAGCATAGCACAGCATTGCATTTCCATTCCCAGTGTTCATAGGTTGGAATTTAGTGGCTTATCAGGAGAATTAGGTGATTTTTACCTTAAAACTAAGACATAATTTTTCTTCAGTAAAATGCTGGCTAATGTCACATACTCAAAAACAGAATGATAATAATTCTTGGTTGCTTCAGGAATGAATCTTGGTTGCTTCCATTTCCACTTCTTCAAAGACCCTATGAAAGAATCTTAGAAAACTTTAAAGTTAGTAATATAAAATCAAAATAAAATTTGAGAAGACCATAAGATTCTGGAAAGACATTAATATAATAAAGGTACAGTTGGAAAAGAGAGAGCATGAAGAGCATATCAAGTCTTCAGGAACATTTTAGATGAGGAAGTATGAGAAGATGTAAAATGTTACTTCTAAAACTAAACTGAAGTTTGAATTAAATCTTAGATATTAGTATGAGAAACAACAGATACCTGCTTTAAAAACACTCATTATTGTGTTAGTAGTGGTAGAATATCTCTCATTGATAACTAGGAGTCTATTATAAATCATAACTGCTATAAAAGGTATTTAACAAAAGTCAAAAATATCAAGATTATAATCTTAATTTCTAAAAAAAAAGGAAATATGAACAAATAGAAATCTGATTGCCTCTAGAAGCTTATAAAAGTGATGCATGAGAATGAATTAAAACATGATGGGAGAAAAATGGAAAAAAGTTTAGAGAGTAAAGTGCATTCTGTTTCTCATATAATAATTTGAAGAAAGGTCTAAAAGACTGACAGAAAAAAAGACTAGGCTAAAAGCTATATGTGCATGGGACTAAACACAAAAATTAATGATGTAACTTATTTGCTTACTCAGTCAATATGACTGCAGAGAAATACATAAAGTGCATTTCTCACATTGCCAAATTTATGATGACCAAATAAGTCTGGAAAAATGACAATTTATTTTTTCAGCCTTATAAGTTATTAAAATGAAGTCATCCCAAACACACATACACATACACCTCCCCCCCCCCTCCCCCGCCAAAAGGAATGACAAGGGCCATGGTCACTGATGAAATCATTAGCACCACCACATTACTATTCAGGTCCATAATTCGTTCTTTAGTACTACAGTCCATAGGGGCCTGGTTTGCTTTGCTACACTGAAAATAGAGGACAGCGGGGATCCCTGTTATAAGAAGCTCACTTCCCCATTCTTTCATAAGCTTCCTTCAGCTTCTAAGTGCTCCGATTATTCTTTTGTCTCTCTGTAGCTAAGCTATCACTTAAGGTAGTTCTCCCTCCCTGCTCCTCCCATACCTCTATAATGGATGCAAAGGTCAGTGAACCCCTCAGGAATAGTAGCATTTTCAGCAAGGGGCATGGTGAGGTGGTCACAGGATTCCCATTAAGGTTAACAGGACTTGAGGTTATATTCCCTCACTGAAAATTTAAACCACAGTTCTTATGATTCTGAGAACTGTATTTTCACATAACCTATACTGTCTATAGACAAAAAATAGTTTAGGTTATAACAAAGAATGTTTGGAGGGTGACAACATATAGCAATAAAATAAAGGGCATACACCCAACCAGAAATCCAAAGTGGCATATATTAACATTACAGAGCAGTTTGTGAAGTTGGCTAAGTGTACAGACGTGGAGCTAACTGGACCTCAAAGTTCTGAGGAAATGTTGAGTGGTAGAGGGCTAGTCATATTATTTTACTCATAAGATAAACATCCTAGTGCTCTTCCTATAATGACTTCCTAGAAGCACAAAAAGAGAACTAGTTTGATAGGGTATTATCTAGAACAAATAATATTATAATCCCATGAAGGCAAGCATACCATTTTACCATTACATGCCTATAGCCACTCTAAAATAATGCTATCACATAGTATGCTCTCAAATATTTGTTCAATTAGTAGGTAAGTCATTTCTCACGAGGTGGTCTAAGTTTCTTCTTATAGAAAACAAAGTAACTTGAAAGAAACTTGTAAGTTTCTTTGTGGGTTGTTTGTGAGAATTAAAAGAAAACAGGCAGTAATTTAAGATGATAACACGAGAAGAAAGTGAAATCTGGTACATGATACACAGCTTTTCTGTAAATCTAAACTTATTCCAAAATAAAAAGTTCATTTTCAAAAAGGTATCAAAGCACTTGCATAAGCATCTGATTTGTGGCTGGTATGATCAACAAGTATTTCCTGACCCTCGTCTCTCAACACCACTCACAAACTCAGGACCTAAGGAGACTAACCAGCTAATTGCAGTAAAGATTTGCTGGCCCCATCCATTTGTTGGTTAGTTCCTAAAACCTGTAATTGCCCTAAATTATTTAGAATATTCTCACTGGCTACCACCAAAGGACTCCACCACCAACACCCCTTACTTTCTCTCTTTTTCTCTTATACTTTTTTTTACTTTGAACTTTGTTGTCCTCCCAAATGATACCCATTGACATTTACTGTCACTTCTTACTAATGACTCCCATCTTAACATACGGTCACTAAAGCTATTGCTTTTAGAAGAGGAGAATTTGACTTTATTCAAAATTTAAATGGTTCCCAAATGTTCTCATGCTTAACATTCACGAATAAGATGTCTGCTTAGTTAAACTATAAAAATATTCAACCTTTTGAATGCAAAGAAATGTTTCCATAGACATTTTTCAATTAACGAGGAAATAATTGTCAAATGTCTACATCTACCTATGAGTTTTGGTGGAATATTTATTCTTGCAACTGACAATTATATTTTTAAAGTTTCTTTCAGAAAAAAGGTATTGGGAATCCTTCCTTAGAAAGCAATCTTTTATTTTTTTGATATCAGTCATTTGAAAAAAAGATTTAACCTGAATGACCAAATTATCTATTTCACTTTTGAAGAACACACAAAGCAATTCCTGAAGGCTTAGAAACAAAACAAATGTAAATACAATCATTCTTCCCATGACTAAAAACTGGAAATGTGCTACCATTAAAAAAAATTATTTTTAGAAAGCATTGTTTCCTTAGAAATTAACTAAATTTTTAAAAGAATAAAACATGGATATATTCAAAGTATACTTCTTTAACAAAGCTTATAATACATAAAAAATTGCTAATTTCTGTCATAGAAACAAAAGATATTTTTGATGTTTCTTAATACTTCAATTATCCCCTTATAACAGAAACATACTTCCCTTCCTCCTTACTTATTTACCATTCCCAGTCCAGGTCTTTACTTTATTTGAACTCTGCAAAATTAAAAGAAAATAAGAAGTAAAAATCAAACTGCTATAAAAAGCTATAAATATTTTTCATGGACAAGATTGCAAAGATAACAATTAAATGCCACCTAAGTTAGGATAAAATAGTCTTTTATTTAGTCCAGTGGTTCTTAGACTGTGTGGTCTTAAAGTCTGCCTTTATACTCTTAAAATTATGGAGGACTCCAAAGAGTTTATGTGTTAAAACAATATGTGCAATAATAATGGAGGACTCCAAACAGTATGTGCAATAAAAGTGGATGGTGCTCAGGAGTTGCCCTGAGTCCATGTGGCTCAGTTTGTTAAGTGTCTGAGTCTTGATTTTGGCTCAAGTCATGATCTCAGGGTTGTAAGATTGAGCCCTCCATCAGGCTTCATGCTGGGCGTGGAGCCTCTCTCTCTCCCTCTCTCCTTCCACCCCCAGCCCCACCTAAATAAATAAATAAATAAATAAATAAATGCAATAATGGAAATTAAAACAGGTAAAATTTTAGAACATTTGCTATATCTTTTTAAAACAGTAATAAATCATTATGTATTAACACCACATTTTTATAAAAATAGTATTTTCCTTAGTCCAGAATATACCTGTATTTGTTTCTATATGAAAATTGGGTTTTATATCACCAGCATCAAGGGAAAGTATTGCTTACTGCCTCAGGAAGAAATGCCATATTTATTCCCAGCTCAGGGGAGTGAAGTGTGGTAAAATGTACCAGGTACCAGTATGACAAACAAAGGACCTGAGAAAACAATTTTCTCACAATTGAATATGATGTTTTTATTTTTGGCAATGGGTTTTCTGGTAAAATTTTATACTCCAGGAGATAAAATTGTCTAATTTCTGATTGTGATCAGAGTAAGCATAGCTCCTACTCGCATGCATCGGTCATGACTTAGAACTCCACGTCATCTGTGGCCTCATAATTAAAACATTGCTTGCCTTCCACTCAGAGTTCTTTAGCTATGTTGGTCCTTTGGTAGGATATATTTGATATTATATGTTACTGAAAATATGGACTGGGGTTTCCTTCAAATTAACTAAACCTGAAGTTAATCCACAGCATTCTTGGGAGACTCTGGAGAAAAAGTGGGTCTTATAGACAATAAAAAAAAAACACCTTTTATCTATTATCACCAATAACCTTACACAAAAATTCAGTCTATTGGTATCTGGGTATTTGATATAGGTATTACTGAGAATTACTGGGACAACTTTTTTTTTTTTTAACTTTGCAGGATACAACTAGTATACACCTCTACATAAAAGGCAATCTTTAATGAAAGAAAGACTGATTTCTCCTGTTTTATTTCTAGTCAGGGGGTAAAAGCTTCATGTCCATCAAGTAAAGTGGTATATACCAATCATACACATATGACTTAGGCATACCATAGGTAGTAACCAGAGCTGTTACTCCCTTATGATTGATTTACCACAAACTAAAGTAAGCTACTGCTTTGCGGACAGCGTTACCACATATAACATTATAGTCAAGTATTACTGATTAACAAACTTGACTAGATTCTCTATGGGCGGAGCCCCCAAATAAGCATTTATAGAAAACTTCCCTAGTGTTTCTGTTATAGCTTTTGGGTCTAAAGGATGTTGCATGAGAAGTCAATAAACATTGACTATAGCATAGATTTCCATATCAAAATGAGTTTTTCTCTAAAAAAAATTCTATTAAAATAGCTAAACAAACGTAGCTGACAATCACTATGTTCCTTTTGACTTGTTTTAAGTGATTAAGTCAAGTTTATTCTCATCTACTTGGTAACTGCTGCTGTCGCTGGCTGCAAATTCTTTTTCATCACAGTCTCTCCTTTCACAGAGCTTACTCTTCCTCTCAGCCTAATGGTCTCAGGGTAATCATTTCCTTTCTTAACCTTCTTTAAGGATCCATTGCTCCTCATCTCCAACCTCCTCCCCCATTATCTATCCTTGTCTCTTTCCTTCATGCCACTGAATTGTATTGTATTTTTACAATACAATGTTAGTCTCTCCCCACTAGACTTTGGCTTTCCTTTCACCATGATAATCCTAATGTCTAGAACATTTGGCAGAGGGTGGGCTATAGTAGCCAGGGATTTTGAGGGCAAGCAATAGACATAACCCCATTTAATTAAGCAGATAGGCTACCCAGTCAGAAAAAAAGCCCCAAAAAGCATGCAACAGAACCCGTCTGGTCTGGTGAGAAAGCTACTGTCTTTGGCTTTGGATGTTTACACAGCTGACACCACCAAAATGGAGTTTAGTGATACAAAGGCTGCTGTGTCTGAAAAGTGGATGTTGTTTTACTCATCGCTTCTGCAGCCATAATCTATCATTTAAAAGAAAAAAAAAATTCTACTCCACTTACCAGGCAGGTCTGATTCAAAATTTTGTCTGTTTGACAGAGCTTATGTTTTGAGCCTACACTCCTTGCAAGAAGGTTGGAAATATAAGCAACTTGCATTTTCAGCTTCTACAGGGGCAGCTGAATTTGACCTTATACAGAGGATCCCAAATATAAGAAAAAGGTTTGGCTTCTAGGTGGCCAAAATGAAAGATAAATGTCTCCATTTATAGAGACTCTCAACTACTTCTTGAATGAATAAATCATAAAATATACTGAAAGATATTATTAGAGCAATTTTTAAGTACAGGTAATGATAAATTTTCTAGTATTTAACTGCTATCAATTACTCTTTCTTCTAATTCTGGTTTCCTCCTTCCAGACTTGAATAAAAAAAAAATCTGTCATCCAAGAAACTCTTGAATTTCTTTAACCATGATGTGAGAGACAATGTCAGGTACACTGCAGATTCTCCTCAGATGAAGGACTTGTTGGGTGGCTGCTGGGAAAGTGGTCAGCCAGCATCTGACATGCCTTTCTGTGACGGCCTCAGCTACAAAATACTATATCCCCCAAGGTTAGACTCCTTTCTCAGGGTGGTCTGCATCCAATGGCTTATCAAAATAGGAATTTAAAGGCTTGAACCCCTTGCCCTAACTCCAGATAACTCTAGAAAGTCAATCAAGGCCCAGAGCTCCCCATGGGGTCAGTCCAGGCTAGCATCTGGCCTTCATGCAGCTTGACTTCTCCTGCTACTCAAGCCTGCTTTTTTCTCCTGCCTTCCACAAATGTTGACCCAAAGGGCAATCCTTAATAAACACTCTGCAAGCTAAACTCTCTTTTGGTCTAAACTCGCTTTCGGTCTATATCCTGGGGGATTCAGCCCGGGACATATAGTACCAGCCGTGATCCAAGAAAGCAGGCATTTTGATGAGGTTTGGAACAGAAACACTGAACTCCTGGCTGAGAGGAAAGCAGCACAAGAGAGTTTTTTGATGTGATATAAATATCCTATACTTACATTGGGTTATTTTTCACATTTGTGTATACTTAAAACTTCTGTTCAGTAAGGAGCACCTGGGTGGCTCAGTGGGTTAAGCCTCTGCCTTCGGCTCAGGTCATGATCTCAGGGTCCTGGGGTGGCTCAGGTCATGATCTCAGGGTCCTGGGGTCGAGTCCCACATCAGGCTCTCTGCTCAGCAGGGAGCCTTCTTCCTCCTCTCTCTCTGCCTGCCTCTCTGCCTACTTGTGGTCTCTGTCAAATAAATAAGTAAAATCTTTTAAAAATACCCCAAAAACAACAACAAAAAAATTCTGTTCAATAAAATAAAAAATACTTTTAACTTAAAAAGTAATAAAAAGTGGGATTTGTTTAATACAATGAAATACATTTTATTGTTTATAAATTATACCTCAATAATACATATAGAGAGAGAGTGAGAAGGCAGAAAAGAGTATCTTACTGACTAGGTGGCTTCTAGTTCCTTTCACAGTGGACACTGACATAGGATATAAAATGATAGGAGACAAGGGACAAATATCAGCTAACAGCCAGTCAGTGATGCCTGCTGGTCTCCAATGGAATATGTCAGTAATTTGGAAAGAAGACCTTTTGTGAGGCAGTCTCATGAATATATAATTGAGACAAAACCATGAAAGTTAAAGTTGATTAGGTTTAACCAACATATTGTTAAAATGAGATGTGTTAGTTGCCATATTCTACTGAAATAAGATAAATCATGAATAAGACAGAACGATAAAACGAAGTGATTACCAGGACACTTTAATTTTTTCCCTTACGCTGAATGGCTTTTCAATATAAATAAAAATAGCAGGTACTGCTAGTGAAACTATTTAGTGTTCAGTGCATTTTTAATTTTGTTTTAAAATTCCGGTGAACAAAGACCACACAATTAAATTTGAGGGTAATACATAACTAAGCCACAAATACTCTCATGGGTCAAAATTTGAACTCTTTAGTGTCTTTTATTTAAGAAATGCAAAGAAAGTGATGGAACATTCAATATTTTCAACCAAAACTTAAGTAGAAACCTAGAAATATCACCCAGAACTCCCTTTAGTTTTATTTTTAAATGTTACTACATAGAAGTCTGGATTATAAAATTTTTTAATTATGTTTTTATTCTTCTTTTCCAGAACCTTCCTCCCACCTCCAATGTCCTTGATTTTAAATAAGCAGGATATAACACTTAAGTTACCTCATAGCTATGGTGTCTAATTATCAATTTCAGAGTAAAGGTAGGAAAATGGAATTGAGAAATAGCTTGCCCAAGGAACAGTTCAGGTTGTATGACGCTGAATCAACAAAAGCAGGAACTCTGAACTTTACTTTCCTACTAACAGATTCTAGACTGTACCCTGAAGAAAAATAAGTACCTAAGCGTCCTGTGCTGAAAAATTACTTAGTTTAGAAAATAAGTTAAAACCCCTTCATGCAAAAGCATTTTTTGTTTTGTTTCGTTTTGTTTTGTTTTTTGGTGTGACCTGAAGTTAGTGAGAGGAAGCCACTCCCTTATTAAGACATATCCAACTATGGAAATAATGTGGAGCTCCAAAATAAGTAACAGTTTTATTATTACCACACTGTAGAAGTAAATTATGTTCTTTTGCTCTGTTACTCAATCTGGTTAATTATACATGTAAAATAAAGTTATTCCTGGCAATTCCAAAGCCAAAATTCTGACTTTAACACTGTTAGGATTAAAAAGAGAGATATCTGTTAAAGGAAAAAAAAATTGTCGAACATAATACATATGTTACACATTCAAAGAAATGTGATCTAACAACCACTAACATCTATGACTCTAGGGTTTTTTTACTTTTTTTTTTTTTTTTGCTAATCAGACAACCTACATGATATGAGGCACAATGGCCTTGGTCTGTAACAATGGCAGCATTCAAAATGCTAGAACAGGGACAGGAAGAAGAATAAATTCATAAAGTACTCCACGTGTAGCCTCCATGAGCATCATTATATTCGGGAGGGGGTTTACTAAGGCAATGAAACACAACCAACAATTTAACAGCACAACTGTACTATTATAATGGCAATTGCAGAGATGTCAATCTGGATTAAAAAGAAAGAAGAACCAGTTATCTCTCTCTACAGGAGATACACTTTAAATAGATTGAAAGTAAAAGGATAGAAAAAGATATATCATTCACATAGCAATCTTAAGAAAGCTGAAGTTGCTATATACAAAATAGGTTTTAAAGTTAAAATATTACTAGAGATGAATAGAAACATTTAATAATGGTAGAAAAGTCAATCCACTAGGAATATTTAACAATCACAAACATATATGCTCCTAATAATAGAGCCCCAAAATATGTGAGGAAAAAAATGACAGAACTGAAGGAAGAAATAGATAATTAAAAAATAGTGCTTGGAGGCTTTAATACCTCATTTCAGTAACAGGGAGAATAACTACAAAGAACACTGACCAGGAAAAAGAAACTCTGAACAACACTCCACTCACATGGCCTAATAGACATTTAGAAAATACTCCACCCAACAAGAGTAGCATATACATTATTCTCAAGTGCACATGGAGTGTGCTCTAGAAAAGGCCATATATTAGAGCATAAAATAACTTTCAATAATTTAAAATGGGATGCCTGGGTGGTTCAGTTGGTTAAGCAACTGCTTTCAGCTCAGGTCATGATCCCTGCATCCTGGGATCGAGTCCCACATGGGGTTCCCCCTACTCTGTGGGGATCCTGCTTCTCCCTCTCCCTCTACCACTCCTCTTGCTTGTTTGTGCTCACGTGCTCTCTGTCAAATAAATAAATAAAATCTTTAAAAAATAATAATAAATAAATAATTTAAAATGACTGAAATCATACAGGGCAGATTGAAATTAGAAATTAGTAATAGAAGGAAATTTTGAGAAATCCACAAATATGTGAAAAATACAGTTAGTTAAACAGTCAATTAATCAAAGATGAAATAACAAAGGAAATTAGAAAATACTTTTAGATAAATGAAAATGAAAATAAAACATGGTAAATATGGGAAAATTGTGGGACGCAACTAAAGCAGTGCTAACATAGAAATTTACAGCTCTATGGAAGCAACCAAGCATCCATCAATAGATGAATGGATAAAGAAGATGTACTACATACACACAATGGAATATTAGTCATATAAAAGAAAACCTTGTCATTTGCAATGACTTAGATGGACATAGAGGGTATTAGGCTAAGTAAAATAAGTCAAATCGAGAAAGACAAATACCATATGATTTCATTTAGATGTGGAATCTAAAAAACAAATAAATGAACAAACAAATAAAAACAGAACAGATTTATAAATACAGAGAACTGATGGTTACCAGAGGGGAGGGAGTTCAGAGGTGGGGAATTTCGGTGGAGAGGATTAAAAGGTATAAACTTCCAGTTGGAAACTGAGTAAGTCAGGGGGATGAGAAGTACAGCATTGGGAATACAGTCAATAGCACTGTAATAACTTTGTATGATGACAGATTGTACTTACACTTATTGTGGTAAGCACTGTGTAATCTGCAGACTTGTCGAATCACTATGTAGTACATCAGAAACCAATAGAACATTATATGACAACTATGCTTCAGTATAAAAAGAAATTTATAGCTGTAATGCCTATATTAAATAAGATCTCAATAGGTCAACTTTCTACATTAAAATACTAGAAAAAGGAAGAGGAATCTAAATCTAGAGCATGGAGAAAAAATATTAGAGTAGAAATTAATAAAATAGAATATAGAAAGAGAAAAATCAGCAAAACCAAAAGCGGTTCTTTGAAAAAATTAACAAAATTGTCAAACTTTTAGCTAGAATGATGAAGACAAAAAGAGAGAAGATTTGAATCACTATGGTCAGGAATGAAAGAGGAGATATCACCATTTAACACACAGAAATAAGAAAAAAGCTAGAAGGAAATATTATTAATTACATGCCAACAATTTAAAAAATTTGGATGAAATGGAAAAATTCCTAGAAAAGACATAAACTTCTTGAAAGTGACTCCAGAAGAAACAGAAAATTTGAATAGCACTGTTTAATAAGAGATTGAATTAGTAATTTAAAAACTTCCCACCATCCCAGGCCTAGATGGTTCAGTAGTGTAACAGAATTAATTCTACATCTTCACAAACTCTATCAAAATTCAGGAGCCGGGAATACTTTCAAATGTATTCTCTGAGGCCAGTAATACCCCAGCAACAAAACCAGACAAAGGCATCATAAGAAAACTACAGACAAATATCTTTTAGTAATATAGATGCAAGAATCCTTGACAAATACTAGCAAAATGAGTCTAGCACCACATAAAAAAGATTACACATGATGACCCAGTGATCTTATATCCTATCAATGTAGGAATGGCTCCGCATCCAAAAATAAATTTATGCAATACACCTGATCAATAAAATAGAAGGGAAAATATCACATAATTGTCTAAATAGAGAGAAAGAATTTGTTAAAACCCAACATCTTTTCATGATTAAAAAAAAAAAGTCATTCAACCAACTAGAAACAGACCAGAACTTGCTTATACAGAAAAAGAGAATCTAAGAAAAATGCATAGCTTTTTGTTTTTTTGGGAAAAATTTTATTTATTTATTTGAGAAAGAGAGAATTAGAGAGAGTGAGGGAGAGAGAGCATAAGATGGAGGAGGGTCAGAGGGAGAAGCAGGCTCCTCGCTAAGCAGGGGGCCCGAGGTGGGACTCTTGGGATTCCAGGATCATGACCTGAGCTGAAGGCAGTGGCCCAACCAAATAAGCTACCCAGGTGCCCAGAAAATGATTTGAGAGATTGAACACATTCTTCCTTAAGAAAAAAAAAAAAAAGGACAAGGATATCCATTCTACTTTCATTTAACACTGCACTAGAAGCTCTAGCTAACATAATTAGTCAAGAAAATAAAATAAGCACCCAGATTGAAAGTAAAAAAGTAAATCTATTCCAATTTGCAGGTGACATGATCTTGTAGATCAAAAATTCTAAAGATCCATTAAAAATCTCTTAGACCTAAAGAAACAAGTTCAGGAAGATCAATATACAAAAATCAATTGTACTTCTAATATAAATGTGAAATGAATAGTCAAAAATGAAATTAATGGAGCACTGGGTGTGGTGCATGAACAATCAATCTTGTAACACTGAAAAATTAAAATAAACTTATTTCGTGGAGAAAAATAAATAAAGACCACTAATAGTGCAAACCTCAAAAAAATGAAATTAATAACAAGATTCTATTTATAATACCAGCAAAAAGAATAAAATCCTTTGAAATAAAGAGAAGAATTTAAAACTTACAGTTAAAGCATATAACCCTGTTGAAAAAAATTAGAGAAGGCCTAATAAATGGAAACATCCCACATTAGTGGATTGAAGAACTTAATGTGAAGATGACAATTCTTCCCAAATTGATCCATGGATTCAACTCATTCTGTATCAAAGTAATAGCTGCTTTTTCCCAGAAAATGAAAAGCTAGTTCAAAACTTCATATGGGTTCAAAACTTCATATGGAAATGCAAAGGACATTGAATAGCCAAAAATATCTTTTTTTCTTCCTGAGATTTTGATAGGAATTGAGTTTTTTTGGGGGGGGGGATGAAGGTGGGCATTGGGAGAGGGAGAGAGAGAGAATCTTAAGCAGGTTCCATGCCCGGTGCAGAGTCCCATGTGGGGTTCAATCTCACGACCATGAGATCATGACCTGAGCTGAAATCAAGACTCTGACATTTAACCAACTGAGCCACCAGGCACTCCAGCCAAAAATATCTTTAAAAATAAGACTAAAATTAGAGGATTCATACCTCCAAATTCCACAACTTAATATAAAGCTACAGTAATAAAGATAAGGTGGTATCAGTATAGGATAGATATATAGATTGATTTATTGAATAGAATTGAGAGTCCATAAACATTTACAAATGATCAATAGTTTTTTTGTTTTTTTGTTTTTTTACAAAGGTGCTAAGACAATTCAGTGGGGGTAATACAGTCTTTCTGACAAACAGTGCTGAAACAACTGATGTCCATATGCAGAAGTTTCCCTGATATGACACCAAAAGTACATGGAACAAAAGAAAAAAAAACAGATACTTAGAGATTTATCAAAATTTAAAATTTTTTTGCTTCAAAAGACACTACCCAGAAAGTGAGAGGACAATTCTACAGAAGGGATTATGCAAACTGTATATCTGATAAGGGACTTATATGCAGAATATAAAAAACTCTCATAACTCAAAAACATAATTTTAAAAACTTGACCTGAGTAGATGTTTTTCCAAAGAAGATATACAAATGCTAACAAGCACATAAAAAGATCCTCAACATTCTTAGCCGTCAGAGCAATGCAAATCAAATTCACCCTAATGCTTCAGATCCATTCGTACTAGTATCACCAGCTAGTATCCACCCCCCACCCCCCGCAAAAAGGCAGGGGGGAATAACAAATGTTGGCAAGAATGTGGGGTAACTGGAACCCTTATATGTTGCTGGTGGGAATGTAAAATGGAGCAGCTGCTTTGGAATACAGTCTGGCTGTTCCTCAAAGGATGTATGACTCCGCAATTATACTTCTAAGTATATATCCAAGAGAAATGAAAAATTATGTCCAAACAAGTTTACATTTTACATGAAAGCACATAGCAACATAATTAATAGCCAAAAAGTAGAAACCACCCAAATATCCATGAATTGATGAATACAATGTGATATATGCATATGAGATATTATTTGATACTTATTTCTGTGAAGAGCATGATCAGATTGTCAAACAGAAAGTTGTAGATCAAGAGAGAAGCTTGGAATAGAGTAAGTATCAGGACGTAAGAGGTACAGGAAATAACTAAAATCTTATACACATGGACCAGATTGCCCATAAAACACATAAAACAGAAGCAAAGCCAGGTTAAAAACAATCTTGGAAATCTATAATTAGGGAGAAGCAGAATAATTGGAATTCACAAAAGGAGTTTGAAGAGGATTATAGAAGAAGAAATCAGAGAAAATGACATCAAGGAAGTGTTGTAGGAGATAATCAAGAGGATGGGACTAGGGGCTGACCCTCTAGTTGGACCTGGGCAATCACTTGGTCATTACCTCTTCCGCTAGCCTTGGAATGTACACACTGCCTACCATTCCTGCAGTGGGAGCTGTTCCAAGGACATAGCCTTCAAAGAATTAGGTGTTGTTGAGACCATCTGGACTGTATATGTGACTGAACTCAGTTATGGCCTCTTATTTTTAAGACTCTGGTGGACAGGTGTGGAGATCCACTCGTCTTGTGGCTGCTCAAGTCAAGCCTCGTAAGTTCCCTTACTTATTAAAACTGCCACCTACTAATCTGGTGTGGTCTGCCTCTTTGGTTTTTTCCTACTCTCCTCTTAAGGTGGCCAGTTATAGATTACGCCAGGAAAGCTCCAGAGTTTGTGAGCCGACAGAAAGGAATTTCAAAAAATGTAAAAAGATATTCCCTACAGGGCACCTGGGTCGCTCAGTAGCTCGAGTGTCAGAACTCTTGATTTCCGCTCAGGTCATCATCTCAGGGTCCTGAGATCAAGCCCCAAGTCAGGCTCCAGGCTCAGAGTAGTCTGCATGTTTCTCTCTCTCTTCTTCCCACCCCTCCTCACCACGCTTGTGCTCACATACTCTCTCTCTCCCCCTCTCAAAGCAATGAATGAATGAATGAATGAATGAGAAGGTAAGTAAGTAAATAAATAAATAAGTAAAATCTTTTAAGGGGAAAAAGGTATTTACTAGATTTGGCAAAAGTCTCTAGTGATTTTGGCAGAAGTGGTTTCAGTGGAGAAAGAGATGAAAAGCCATACTAAGATTGAAGAAGAGCAAATGAGAGATGGAGGACATGCAAAAAGAAATCAAGAAGCTTGGATGTGAGGGCGATCTGGCTGCGACATCTGTCACCCCATTGATCGCCAGGGTTGATTCGGCTGATCTGGCTGGCTAGGCGGGTGTCCCCTTCCTCCCTCACCGCTCCATGTGCATCCCTCCCAAAGCTGCGTGTTCGGTCGAAGAGGACGACCTTCCCTGATAGAGGAGAGGACCGTTCTTCGGTCAAGGGTATACGAGTAGCTGCACTCCCCTGCTAGAACCTCCAAACAAGCTCTCAAGGTCCATTGTAGGAGAACGTAGGGTAGTCAAGCTTCCAAGACTCCAGGAAAAAAAAAAAAGAAATCAAGAAGCTTGACCACAAGGGGAAGGATAATGGTTGGGTAGTAACTAGAGGATGACACAGGGTCAAAGCTAAACCTTGTATTATCTTTTTATTTTTAATCAAGAATTCTCAATCATGCATATTACTTAGAAAAAGAAAATAGAGAAGTTAAGAGGAAAATGGGGATAAACTGATAAAGGCAATCACTAATAAGATAAAAGGGGATGAAAGCACAGCTTCAGATAGGAAGGATATATAAGGATATGATTTCAAAATGCAGGGAAGCAATGAGTAGCGGGAGGTAAGGGAGTTCTCACCCCACTGTCTTCACTTTCTTGGTGAAGTAAGAGGTAACGTCACGATAAAAAGTAATATGGAAATAGTAAGAAAGAAGCCTTGAATAGTGGCAAAGATTTAAAATAAATGTTACAAGAATAGAAGAGGAAAGCTGACCTGGAAATATAGAGAAAAACTGCCATGTGATACTAGGGGATCCAAATGAGGTTGAAATCCTAAAATCTACACTAAGTATAACAGTCTTCAAGATTATATGATTTATCCCTCCAGCTCTACAGGATACAAGAGTAAAAGTGAAATAAAATGGAAGTGGATAAGAAATAAGTACAAAAATTCATTAAGCTGTATACTTCAGATTTATTTACTTAACTGTAAGTTATATCTTAATATAAATGTTAATTCATAAAAGAACTCTATTATGTCTCATTTCAAGTACCCTACACTCCTACCCCCAAATCAAGAGACTAAATAAAAAGGGCCTCTAATGTCGGTTTAAAAACAATAGATATAAAAAAATAACAAAAGACCGAAAATGAATACAAACAGAAACCTGGGGGAAAAAAATCTTTCTCCTCCAATGCATGTTTTTTATCTGGAGTAAATTACAGACCACCAAGTACAGTCTACCTTGGTTACCCAGCACCAGTTCCCACATGAAAATTGTTATTGTTGGCTTTAGCACTTTAATCCAAAGAGGACACAAATTCTGCTTATGTTTGAATAACCCTTGCCAACAAATTGATCCCATAGCAGCAGGGCTGTAGGGAGTAGTTTCAACAACTGAAAAGAAACATAAAGGGGAAAAAACTCAGTGAATGTATTTCCTACTTAGAACCGAGGATAGTTCACTTTAAAAAGGGAAAAAAAAACAAAAAACTTTTACTCTTACCTCTTTTTCCAAATGTTCTCTAATGCCTTGTTAGGCTACATCTGTAATTTACATAGAAGGGAGCAAAGCCAAAGAAATGCAGATTCCACAGCTGTTAACCCTGGGGACAACTCAAATCAGGCAAATCTCTAAATAAGGTCTGAAAGGCAGATCCTCTGCTAGAGGGCAGCTAACTTCCAAAACCAGGAGTATGGAGGGGGCACTTGGAATGCTAATGTCTGCTTTTCTGGAAAGCTACCTTTGCCTTTATATGGACAAACCAGAATAATTGATAATTCCTTTGCCTATTAAGATATACCCAAAGATGGCTAGAAACTGCCTTGCCACCCCTAACACATAAACATATGAAGAGGTTTTCCTTGTCATTTTAAATCCTTATCTTCTTCATCTACTCAATATTACATATTGGTTAATAATATTACCAGAGTAAAAGCTCCCAAACTGTACAATATCAAAGGTTAATATACTTTTACAAACTTTCTAACAGAATAGGGTAGAGAACAAGATCCCCTGGATTCAAACTCAGCTTCTCCATTTCCTGTGTTGCTTTGGGCAAGTTATTTTACTTTTATAGACCTCAGTTTCCCATCTGTGAAATGAAGATAAAACTACCTCCTCATACAGCTGTGAGGATTAGATAATCAATACATTGATGCATATAGATGCAAATATTTCAGATACACTGTAAATGTTCCATAAGTCTTAGCTCCTGCTATTGAGTTCCTACCTTATCAATTTACATCAAATCCATCTCTTTACTATGAGTTCCAAAATTTGCAAGGCACCAAGCATTAATTAATGTAACTTATACCCTGTGAATGCCTGACAGTCAAAAAAGGGTCTCAAGCCGCAGTATGATGAATTTGCTGGCCTATTCACTGATAAAGAGCTGGCAAATATTAATGACTCCATTGTAAGAATAGATACATTCAGGCTTATGATTTGAAGGTTAAAGGCTCAATACACCAACTCCATTTCCTTTGACTAGTAGTCTTCCACATAATATATGTGTTTACTGTAATGAGTGACTAACTGCCTTCTGCGGAAACTGTCAATATTCTGCATGCACAGTGTTTGAAAGGATTAAGCAGGACACCAGGGAATTAAAAATTACAATTAAGTGAAAATTAAGAAGGAAATAGTAAGATGTGCTTTAAATACCTAGAACAGCATTTCATAAAGCTTTCATAATTTTTCTCCCCCTTCTTTGGTTAGACTATTAGTGGAGTTCTGTCCCTTTAACTGTCAAATCATTTTCCATGTTACAAGTAATCTTTCTTCACAGAGCAGTCTTTTAAAAGTTATAAATAAAATGCCCCAAATATTTTCTTTTTCCCACAGATGAGAACACTGACATTTTAATCTCTTCTGTACAAGAGTGAGTTGTGTCAACACAGTGCTCCCAGCTACAACACTGAAAAAAAAAAAAAAAAACAAGTTTAATTAAAGACAGAGAAGAAACGCTATGTGCAGCCTAAGCCATTGAGATACAATGAAGAGTTGTCGTCTTCAGAGTCAGTTCTCTATGAAAAAATCTCTTTGTCAGTGTCAGGAGAAAAAAAGACATAGGAAAGTGTGATGCTGTAAAGGACAAACATGGTGATGTCAAATGTCAGACTAAGAACGAAAAAATAGTATTTATGTAGTACTTACTTCCAGAGTCTAAACACTACTCCTAATATCATAAAACATCTCAGGATATAAATAGATGCCTATTAACCTTATATATGTTGTAGAAGATAAAGCTGAAGCACAAAAAAGGAAAGAAGCTTAGCCAAGATCACAAGGTAAGAGTTTAGCAACAACAAATATTGCCCTTACTAGGTTTATTCCAGATTACTCGTATATTCTCCTACCTTAAATTTTAATTTGAAGGGAAAAGTAGCACCATCTCAGTGCTATTTTCCAAAACTAAGCCCAGGTCTAACTGTTTTCTAGCAATAGCATGCTTGCCTATGCCCTGCTCTTCTACTAGTGTACCATACAAACAGACAAGAAGCACAGCACAATAAAAGAAAACAGGACAGATGTGAAAGGTTCCAACCTCAGTTCTGTCACTTTCTAGCTCAGTAACTTTTGGGTAAATTACTTATTTGAGATTTTTTTCCTCAGATATAAAACAGGAATGATAGTATGTACTCAATAGTATTACTGCAAGACTTCAATGAGACAATATATGTACTCATTTCTTGGACATATAGATGCTCTATGAAAAATATTCTTTTAACTTCTGATCTTTGTAACATGGACTCATCGATTTTGGGTAATCATACTCCTTATAACTATCATTTCTCTTCTTAACTGTAATATAGCCTAACTCACCTCAGTGGGAAGCCTTAGTGTTAAGCCTCAGTACCTCTTGTTCTGCTCAGACACATACAACTTGTATTTTGTATTTTTGCAGCACAGTATTGCATACGGTTCTCAATATGGGCTCTTGTGTCAAAAGTGCCTGCATTAGCTGGTTACATTTCAATTCTGGCATTGATACTTAAGAGCCGTACAACTTTTTGCAGGTTACGTATTTATGCCTCAATTTCCTTATTTGTAAAACAGGGAAATAAACATATTTTATATTTATAGGGCTGCTGGGAAGACTAAATACATTAAATACACATAAAGCTATTAGAATACCTGGTCCAAGTATGAACTTGAAAAACATTTGCTATTGCCTAACAGATTTATCTGCAAGTGAATGTTATTTTATATTTATTGTAATAATGTTAAATATTACTCAGAATTTATACAATATAAGGTTGTAGGGACAGGAAGTGAGGTATTTTGGTGAATAGTCATAACATGTTAAAACAATAGGAACATACATTAAAGGAAAACATTGTCAAACATGAGGTAGGAAGTGAATAAGAATATAAGAAGGGATAGCACCATGGAGAAAATATTACAAACATTTACGTAGATGAGAAAGAAAAAACAGGTCATTCAAAGCAGTAAAAGACATGAGTAAAGGTATGAGAAAAATACAGAAGGTCCACTTCAAGACTGATGATAAACAGATTTGTCTACTTGGAACTGGGGGTTTCTATAGGAAATAGTTGATCTGGTGCTCTCAATTTCTTTCCCACAGAGTTTAGCATGCACACATGCTAAGGTGCTCATTAAAGAGCTATATAAAAGGATGAATTCCAATTGTATACAGTCTCAAAAGCTAGATTAAACAGAACTTCCTCATTGGTGTGCCCAGACTGGGCAACAGGTAACTGAGATGGTGACACTCTTAGCTCTTGGAGTCCAAACCCTCCAGCCAAGAGATGACTTGCCTTCTACCCAAGTGTGCCGAAGAAATATCATCATTTTCTAAGTGTACCATGCCATAAGAAGTTGGGGAAAAATGGGCTAAGAATATGCTATTAGGGAATATACAATGGAACGAAGATAAAGACAACTAATTAGAGAGGATATAATGTAAAAAGTTGTTGCCTAGTTCGGTGTTACTGTGAAAGACAAGTAAAGAGGGAAAAGACAAGTTGCAAAAAGAGTAGTTCAAAAACTGCTATCATAGGTGAGGCACAAACAATTTAGGACTAAATTAGAGTAGTGGAAAGAGATACATTCAAAAAATGGGTAGAAGACATGAACAGACACTTCTCCAAAGAAGACATACAAATGGCTAACAGACACATGAAAAAATGTTCATCATCTTTAGCCATCTGAGGGATTCAAATCAAAACCACACTGAGATACCACCTTACACCAGTTAGAACGGCCAAAATCAACAAGACAGTAAACAACAAATGCTGGAGAGGATGTGGAGAAAGGGGAACCCTCCTCCACTGTTGGTGGGGATGCAAGTTGGTGCAGCCACTTTGGAAAACAGTATGGAGATTCCTCAGGAAATTAAATATACAGCTACCCTATGACCCTGCCATTGCACTACTCAGTGTTTACCCCAAAGAAGCAGATGCAGTACAAAGAAGGGCCACATGTACCCCAATGTTCATAGCCGCAATGGCCACAATAGCCAAACTGTGGAAAGAACCAAAATGCCCTTCAACAGATGAGTGGATAAGGAAGATGTGGTACATCTATACAATGGAATATTATGCCTCCATCAGAAAGGATGAAT
>CM052803.1:37199618-37221364 GCA_028533885.1 Nasua narica | reverse complement strand
TCTTTGATATGTTAGAAGTTTTGATGTAGTCTTAAGTTATTTTTTGTTTTATTTTCCTTGCCTCAGGACACATACCTAGAAAAAAAATTGCTCCAGCTGATGTCAGAGAAGTTAATGATTTCTTGTCTCATATTTAGGTCTTGAATCTATTTTGAATTTACTTTTTTGTACAGTATAAAGAAGTGGTCCAGTTTCATTGTTTTGCAAGTAGCTGTCTGGTTTTCCCAACACTATTTGTTGAAAATCTTTTTCCCATTGCATATTCTTGTCTCCTTTGTCAAAGATTAACTGACCATATCATTGTGGGATTATTTCTGAGCTATCTCTTCTGTCGAACTATGTGTCTATTTTTGTGTCTGTACCCTACTGTATTGGTTATTACAGCTTTGTAGTATCTCTCAAGTCTGGGATTTGATACCTCCAGTTTTGTTTTTCTTTTTCAAGATTACTTTGGCTATTTGGGGTCTTTGGTGGTTCCATACAAATTTAGGATTATTTTTTAGTTCCGTGAAAAATGCTATTGGTATTTTGATAAGCATATGGTTTCTAAGAAATTGCTGCTACTGTATTGTATGCAGCTATTTTTAGAAAAGCAGAAAATATACTTTCTAGAATACAGAAAGAATTAGGTAATATTTCAAAAATGATTTCTGGACTTTTTCTACAACTGTGTAAAAGTATGGAATATGATGAGCATGAAAATGTATTGCTTAGATTTCCTGCTGCAGGGAACATAATTCACTTATGGCCCCACCTGCTGCCTTTTAGGCCCACTCCTAAGTTCATGCCAAGGCCATGAATCCCAAGTGATCTTTCCAGGCAGTGACTGCATATGATGGGCATTGTAAGGCAGGTCCTTTACAATGAGATGCAGGACTCATTTACTGGGAAGCTTTAGCTCAAGGACTTCCTATTAGCTGGGCCAAAACTTTCTTAGAACTGTGCTGCAGTTTGATGCTCTTTCCACCCAGGCCTCCTTCCTTCCCTTTTCCCATCACAATCTGAAGGCTCTCTTACCTTCCTTTCTCATCAATGATTATAAGCTAATCCCCAGATCTTTGCTTGTCTAATCCTATTTGTCATATGCTTGTTGGAAGACCCAAACCAGTGCAGAAACACAGACCTACAGTACTAACAGGAGATGGGCCAAAATGCTGACTTAAAAAAAAAAAATGTTCTTACAGAAAGATTCCTAATACTATATGTAGATACTCTATCCTTTTTAGGAGCTAGGGCTTAATTCTTCTCCTTTCCAATGTGGGATGGGGTTAGTGACTTGCTTCCAATGAACAGAGCAGTATCTGCCAGCAACCCCCTTTAAAAACCAATCCCTGCTCCACACAGACACAGGAACACTTTTAGACATTTTTTCATAATGGCCCCTGGCCCCAGGTAAAGTTTTAATACTATAAATATATTGTATATCTGTTTATGTACTATTTACATATCAATGTTTTATGCATATGAAGAATTAAATTTTTTTGCCCCCAGGAATGAAGTTTTACTCCACTGAGGGTGTTGTTATAACCTCCACTGAGAATGCACAGATTAGAGTATGGAAAGGGAAATTTTCCCTTGTCATGGAGAAATCTGGCATACACCACCTTAACCCAGTGATCACAGTTAATGTCACCAGTGATAAATCCTGTTAATGCCATATACACCCAGTATGATACAGTGAGAAGGGTGTTTTGCCTTTGTAGAAGTCTTTCTCAGAAAATATAACCTGTGTGTTACCACAAGAAAACATCCAACCAACCCAAATTGAGGGACATTCTATTAAATATCGGGCCAGCACCCTTCAAAAGTGTCAATGGAATAAAAAACAAGGGAAGACAGAGAAACTGTCCCAGATCATTCAAGACTAAGGAAACATGACTGCTAAATGCAATGTGTTATCCTAGATCCTTGCACAGAAAAAGATCAGTAGGAGAAAAATGGGTGGAATACCAACGAAGTCTGTAGTTTAGTTAGTAATACTATATCAGTGTTATTTTTTAGTTTTGCCAAATGTACCATGGTTTTTCAAGATAATATTAGGGAAAGCTGAAGGAAGGGTAAAAGGGAACTCACTCTGCTCCCTTTGTAACTTCTCTGTAAATCTAAAATTATAACAGAATTAAAAGTTAAAAAGAGTATTCAAAGAATAAAGATCATCTATATTCATTACGTGAAAATGGTGCAAGTATTAAAAGAGAAGTAAATATATATGGATGGCTAGAATTATAAATATCAAGCTAATCTGAAAATTTGAGTTTTGTAAGATGTATTAGTAAATGAAAAAAATATAGTAGATGTAGTATTTCTCAAATTAGTGAAGCTGTGATGCAGTGTCTCATGACATCTGTGCACAATAAATTCAAATTGTCCTGGATATGAGCAGAGTCAGATGTATTCAAAACTGGCTAGAGAACCATAAAAAATATTGATAAACCATAAAAGGAAATGTATCAAGTTGGGGAATATGTCTAGGTGCTACAAGAATCAGTGTTATGTCCTATCTTAAATAGCTGCTGCATTAATGATGTAGAAAAGGAAGTAAAAACCATGTTAATGAAATTCACAGGTTATATTAAATTGCAAATAGCAGTAAGGACAGCAAAGCAATATAAAATGGAAATACGGAGTAGAGGGGCACCTGGGTGGCTCAATCTATTACACATCTGCCTTCAGCTCAGGTTATGATCCCAGAGTCCTGGGATCCATCCCCACATCAAGCTCCCTACTGTGCGGGGAGTCTGCTTTTCCTTCTCCCTCTGCCGCTTGCTCGCTCACTCGCTCTCCCTCAGTCTCTCAAATAAATCTTAAAAAAAAAAAAAAAAAAGGAAAAAAAAGCAAAGATGGAATGGAGGCAACAGAGATTCTGCCCCTCCAACATAGAAACTACTACTGCATTAGGAGAAAAACAATAAAACAGAATAGGTATTCAAAGGGAGTACGATCTGAAAGTCATCAAATGGTCAAAAAGACCAGAGGGTGAAAATGAATAACGAATTAGATACGAATTTATGAAACAGTGCTTTTGAAGATTATGGCTGCATATACTATATACTATAAAGGAAGAATAGCATGGTCTGTTCTTCGGACCTCTAATAAAACGACATTTGGAAGACAGAATTTGTTTTGTGTCAGGTTGGTGCCTAACTACCATCGACAAAATAGAAGTAGAAATAAAAATGATTAAGCCTTAGAACACTGCTGACAAGTATATTTATCTTCAGCAAATTATACTGAGCTTTTTTACCAGTCTTTACATTAATAACTGCTGACTCTAGTTTGTATCCCACATAGGTGACTCTTCGTCAAACATACAACTTATACTAAAGCCTCAGAGCACCTTAACTCTTTTTAACCTTTTGTCTCCCAGATTAAGTTTACAAATTCTTTGTAATTTCTTATTTTCATCAAGATTAATATAGCCTCTCTTGATTACTTACTAAAACTGAATGAAGCTTATGTCACATCTACATCCCAATGATGTAAGCTTTGTTTGTGAATACACCTGTATGCTCCTACCGGCAGCTATAGAACAAAGAGCATAAACTAGAGTAACATCTGAGAAGCGTGCTGCAGTTGAGACCTATTTGAAAACCATGAGAAAAAAACCCACACAGATCAGAATTCTAATAGCGGTGCAATGTTCCAGTGATCACAGCATATATCAGGAGACCCCAAGACATTATCACCTATTGGCGAGAAGTCATTCAGAATAATATATGAAGAAATCTCTTTTCTGGATGACTACATATACTTATTATTACATAATAGATGCTTTTGAAAAAATTTTCTCTGTATAAAAAAGTCTGAATTTTTATCTTTATGGTCTAAGAATATGCCCGTCTTTAACTTCTGCATGGAAAATGTGTATCATAATCCTGAGAGCTCAGTAGATTACAACAAGCAAAATATTTATGAGAATCGGTGAGTTAGAAGAAATATTTCAAATATTTGAAATCTTGTCTAGATCCTTGAGCATGAGTTATTTGCTGCCTAGGATATATTTTATCTTTAAACTTTTGCAGTGGTATAGCTAGCATATTGGGAACTATCTTGAATATTTCTGTCTGAGAAGGGCTCCTAATCATTTGCCAAATATTCTTCTATAAAAACAATAGACATGATGGGGCACCTGGGTGGCCCATTAAGCATCCAAGTCATTAAGCATCTGCCTTCCACTCAGCTCATGATCCCAGGGTCCTGGGATCGAGCCCCACATCGGGCTCCCTGCTCAGTAGAGAGCCTGCTTCTCTCTCTCCCTCTGCCTGCCTCTCTGCCTACTTGTGCTCCCTATCTCTCTGTCAAATAAATAAATAAAATCTTTAAAAAAAAAACAACAATAGACATGAATTCTGTCCCTTACCAACTTCCTGTATTTTCATCAAATGGTTATTATAATAGGACACAAAACAGAGAAAAATAACCTGAGCAACAACAAAAAAATGTATTATAATCAAATGCAAACTTGATTAAATGGTAATGAGATTAAATTGTCTGGGTTTTTTTTTGTTTGCAGTAGCAAGCTTTTATTCATTTCATTTTGCAAACTTGCAGATTTCTCTGGACTTGCCTTTAATTTTTGTATCACGACGGGTGATAGATTTCTCATTGGCTATGCCACCTGGAAACATCTCTGAATCTAAGTGTCAAGTAGACTTCCTTATTCTTCAAATTTCATCCTAAGACCTGTTGACTTAGCCTATGACTGCTGATCCTCCCATAATAAACCAGTCAAAATCCACTCTAAGATATCCCCATATTTCTCTGTTTCATTCATTCTGAAGCTAGTTATCATGGTCTGTTCTCATCATGCTTCTTGCTGTACCCCAGCTGTCATCACCTGTGATATATGTCTTTACATAGACATGAATTGAAGTAACCTCATGTAACTCTGGCACCTTTCGATAAACTCTGTATTGCTAAATATTTTTTATTTGTAAACTACAATCTATATATAGCTTTTCGTTAAATATAGTATATATTTCTAACATGCTTACTACTGCCAAGACACAATAAGAGTTACGGATTCTTTTTTTTTTTTTTTAAAGATTTTATTTATTTGACAGAGAGGAGAGAGATCACAAGCAGAGAGGCAGGCAGAGAGGGGGATCTCTGCTCCCCGCTGAGCAGAGAGCCCGATGTGGGACTCGATCCCAGGACCTGAGATCATGACCTGAGCCGAAGGCAGAGGCCTTAACCCACTGAGCCACCAGGCGCCCCTAGTTATGGATTCTTTATAATGGAACAAAAAGGAAAAACATTCTTCTTTTGTTACTATAGTAATTCTGAAGCTGTTCAGTAAAGTTGTAAAATTGGGTCCTCACCACAGTTAGTGGTGAAAAGAATACATACACACACACACTTACATGCACATATAATTTATAAGGTTTAGGGGAAAAAGAGCTGGTATGACTTATCTCAGGAAATTTGCTGCTAGACTCTGATTTTTTGGATTCCAATGTTGATTTTTAATGTTGATTTTGGTAGAATATGTTATTTTATTCCATTTTGGGTATAATCAATGCAACCATGCTAAGAATAAATATTCTTTATGACATAAGTACAAGAAGCATAAGACTTAACCATATTTTGTTAAACCTGCAGCTCAACCAGCATGGTATTCAGCTTCCAAAAGTAATTCCAAAGCTGATTTTGTGGGAAAGAGTGGTTGTCCACTATACTTCAAATCTTAAAAAGTTTAACTTTTTCTATGGGTATGTCATTTATAATATGTATAAATTTCTTCTGATTTACCAGGCTCTACTACTTTTTAGGTTAGTGAATTACTTGTGTTTATCAGGAACCATCGTTATTACATAAATTTACATTAACTTGCTGTGTATATATAGTTGGCCTTAGATTCTTAAAGGGACCACTTGGGAGATGATGGGGGATATTTTCTTGTTATTCCTATGAAAGTTAAGATTAGAATTATTGATTGCCTCCTTTTGTGTAGTTATTTCAGGAATTCATCATTTTAAAGATAGGATTACAATTTCACTTTAACAAATGCATAATTTATTCTGACTCTGGCTCCTTCACTTCTGTCTTTATTGTTTAAATTACTCAATTGTACTATCTCCTCAGAGACTACTCCTAAGAATTTTTTTCCTAATCTCAGATTATTGTCTCTTATATTTCATACTTTTATTTAAACTAAAAAAATTAAAATAATTATAGAATTATCCTAATTATGGCATTAGATTTCCATATTTTCCTTTTTTATTTTTTTTACTCATGCTAATCATGGAATGAGAGCTCTATATTTTTATTTTGTATCATTGTAATCAACTTCCTATACTATATAGGAAAAAAGCAGTCTGCTAAACCATGAATACAAAATGTATAACCCATTTAGATCATTTGGAAGACTTCATCTCATGTTTATCTTCTAATCCTTTCATCATAAAGTGAATTGTTACTGTTACTTTCCTTTGCAGTGACGTTGACATTTACGGACGTATTTATAATAGAATTTGCAGTATCTTTTAAATTGGTGTCCCCATATAGATTTCCGAAGCATACTTGAGTACTGGGAAATATCTCTAAATGCCACCTTAAAATGTTTTGCTTTTTCTTCCTAACTCCTTTTCCCCCATAGCTACTCTATCTTTTCACAAAATTTGGATAAGAATAATCAAAAGAGTCACATCTTTTTCTTGTGCATAAAACCTAGAGGTAGGATATGTGTTCCATTAACTTAAAACAAATGAGTTAATGTTTATTTTAGACACTGATAAAAAGGGAAAATAATGTGGGGTTTAATTCTATTTATTATAGTTTTTCTATTATCCTTTCTTTTAGCATAGATCACAATTCTTTATTCCTAACTTTATTTTATTTTAAAGATTTTATTTGACAGAGAGAGACAGCTATAGAGAGAACACAAGCAGGGCGAGTGGGAGAAGTAGAAGCAGGCTCCCCGCTGAGCAGAGAGCCCTAGGTGGGTCTTGATACCAGGATCCTGGGATCATGACCTGAGCTGAAGGCAGATGCTTAACCGACTGAGTCACCCAAGCTCCCCTTTTTATATATTAGATATTAACTCCACATTGGATATACCATTTGTAAATATTTTCTCTCATTTAGTTGGTTGCCTTTTTGTTTTGTTGATGGATTCTTTTATTGTGCAGAAGCTTTTCATTTTGATGTAGTCCCAATTGTTTATTTTTGCTTTTGTTTCCCTTGCCTGGAGAGATAACAAATATTCCTGCTCTCGCCATTCTAAATTGTCATTATGAAATAAATCCTAAATTTTATGCAAAGCCTGTATGGTTTATTTGATGTGGATTATTTAGGAAAAATTAGGGTTCCTGGAAATCAGCTACCTTTGTTTTAACTCCTTATATATGAATTGGCAGTGAGTTTATAATTTTCATGGAGCTAGTGTCAGGCTATATTAACACAAGGTTTCAAATTATTATCTTGAAAATGTGGAGGTAGCATCCTTTTGTTTGTTAGTTTGTCCTTCGATAGTGGGATTAACTTTGGACTTCAAGATTAGTTATGGGTGTTGCATAGTTTTTCAGTCTTGAGACAAGTTCATACAAATCTGTAGATTTATTTATTATTTATTTATTATTAAGTAAACTCTGCCCCCAATGTGGTTCGATCTCACAATCCCGAGATCAAGAGTTGTATGCTCTACGAACTGAGCTAACCAGGCCTCCCTAAATCTTTAGATTTAAATATAATTTATAGGGGTGCCTGGCTGGTTCAGTCATTTAAGCATCCAACTTTTGATTTTGGCTCTAGTCATAATCTCAGGGTCCAGAGATCAAGCCCTGAGTGGAGCTCTGTGCTGGGCTTGGAGCCTGCTTAGGATTCTCTCTCCCTCTGCCCCTCCCCCACCCAAGGTCAGGCAAGTGGTCTCAATAAATAAATAGCAAAATACTGTTCTTTCCAATGTCTGTATTAACCCTTTAGGTTCATAGATTTTTCTACTAATGGGTTCACTTACTGGTGTCTTGTATAATGGTCTTACTTTTTTTTTTTATTGGCCTTCTTCACAGTAAGTTAAGCAAAAGAGCTATTTAACATCCTACAAACTCTCATTTGTTGTGCTTCATAGTCATCCTATCCCACTTCCATCTGAATCTATTTATAATTCCTTCTGATTCCTTTGATTCCTATTTGGACATTATTTCATTTTGCTTTTTTTTTTGTCTCCTTTGTCTTTCTTCATTGATGGTTAGCATATTATATCATTTCATTCTCCCATTTTTAAAATATTTGCTATACGCTTCTTTGTTTTATTAATTTCTCATTTATTAATTTCATTTATTTTTTTAAGATTTATTTATTTTAGAGAGAGAGAGAGCACCAGTGGGTGAGGCTGAGGGAGAGGGAGAGAGAATCTGAAGTAGACTCTGCACTGAGTATAGGATCCCCAAGAAAGGCTTGATAACCACTACCCTATGACTCTGGGGTCATGACCTGTGCTGAAACCAAGAGTCGGACACTTAACCATCTGTGCCACCCAGTTTCATTTTATTTCATTTCACCCCCACTCGTTTCATTTCATTCATATACTTTTCATTTTAATTGTTTTCTTTTCAAAAACATAACATTTCACTGTGTCTAGTTTAACTGCAACCCTCCTTTACATTATAGATTTGACTCATTTGTGGTTACAAACTCCCAAGTATTTTCCCACTTTTAAATATGCTTTCATTTATCTTTATAGGTTAAAAATTCAAGATGAAAGACAAGCCATGGGCAACTTATAAAAGGGAGTTTATGCTAATTTGGGAGTGGCAGAAATTGAAATAACATTATGGGTTGATCCCAGAGCTACTTGGAGGACTTGGTTAAACTAAACAAAGTTATTCAGTGCATTGCTTAGGCTGACACTTACTTATGCCTGTGCCTTTTTATTAGAACTCCTGCTTTTAAAACGGGTTGCTTTGGCTTGAAGCATTTTATATTCCTCTATAAGCACATCTCAACTCTTAAAAGATTTTTTAAAAGGAGAAAGGGATGGATAAACCCTCGCCATGAAAATCAGTTCAGATCTGAAAAATACATACAATTCAAAATGGTTTACTACATTAGTGAAACATGTCTATGATCTCATTAGAGATGGTTTCACTGAAGCAAAAATGCTTAGGTTTTCATCTCTCCATTGTTTAAAGCTAATTTCGTACACTTGTTATTACACTGTCAGTAAGATTCTGTCCTTGAACCACAGCAAATTTTGCTCCAGACTCACCCAGAAATATGTCGAGCTTCCTAGATACTACAGTATCCTCTTATCTTATGGTTTACCTTGGGTGGGCTATATCATTTAACGAGTCTTGTTTATTCTTACTGTATAGGTTCACTTTCAGGGCTATAATTTTCTTTTTCTTTTTTTTTTTTTTTTTAAGATTTTATTTATTTGTTTGACAGCGAGAGGGGTCACAAGCAGGGGGAGTGGAAGAGGGGGAAGCAGGCCTCTCGCAGAGCAGGGAGCCCGATGCGGGGCTCAATCGCAGGACCCTGGGACCATGACCCGAGCTGAAGGCAGGGGCCTAACGACTGAGCCACCCAGGTGCCCCTATAATTTTCGAGTATAGAATAAAAGTTTCCATTTACAAAAATGGGTATTTACCCAGATTTAAAGGTATATTGATAATTGGGGCTTATTTTCCAAAGAGTAAGGATTCTTGAATAAAATTTTGTGAGAATGAAAACTGAGTTTCTAGAATTGTATTTTAATATAATACCCCTCTCATAGACAAAGAGAGACAGGGGTATCAGGGCATGGGGAAATGATAGAGAAAGAAAGAAAAAAGCTTTTAAAAAAGTAAATGATAGAAAGTGAAGTCTGAAGAGAAGAAAAAAATCAAGAATAGTAATTTCCACTACAGTTAATCTGAAACTATGTAATTAAAACTGAGGACAGTTGTAGATAAGAGTAAGGCCAGAAGTAATATTTTACAGTAGGATTAGTTCACTTGGAGGGTACTTAGTGCTGGTGGAAAGTGTAAAGGGGGTGGAGAAGAGAAGGCTTAGAGAAAACACTGAATTATCTCACAGCCTTTCAAATTATTTCTGCAGATCCTATTATAGTAAAGTGGGTAGAAAAGGGGTTGCAGAACAAATCATAAGAATTTTTGTATCCAGCTGTCCACTTGTCACTAAAGAAAAGTGGCAGAGGCAGTAAAAGATGCTTTCATGTCCTGTTCATCACCATGCCATCCTCAGACGCAAATATTGTTTGGCACCATTGCAAAGCTAAAATTTGGTGCAAATAAAGACATACTCTCTGATTTCACATATTTTTCCCTTCCACTAATTCAGAATAACTCTCCTTTTTCTCTTTAATTTTCTGTGGAAAATTCATCTAATTCATTTTCTTTTACACAACTTACCAAATCTAGGACTTTTTATTCCTGTATCAGAATTAATAGTGTATAGTATAACTTTAAAAACGCAGAACTATTCTTCTGTTCCATTGCTTCCTCTAGCTTCAGAATAAAGTACTATAGTATCTTAGACATGTTCTTTATTTTATTTGTTTGTTTATTTTCTTCTTTTAGTATTTATGGTAATGCATATCTGGCATGAAAGAACATTCTTAGTTTTTTGGTCTGGAAATGATTAGTTTTGCCTTTGTTTTTGAAGATAATTTCATTGGAGTTACAGAATTCTGGGGAGGAAGATCCATCCCACCTCACCCCCCATTCTTTAACATGTTCTTTAGATAGACCTTCTTTTATTCTTAATCTTTTTTTTTTTTTTGAGCTGAGCAGAAAATAATAAGTTTACAGAATGGCAGAACTGAGTGTTAGCTTCAGTATAAAATATGCAGGATGTGTGTGTGTGTGTGTATTTTGAAGGAGAGAGACTGAACCATAAGCAGAAATCATCAGATAATGAATCTAAGTGTCAAAGTTGAGTAAGAACCCCATATTCAAATTACAAGCTAAATTACTAAGTAAAAATCCTTTGGGATAATTAAATAAAAGAGAAATATCTATATGCCACTGTTCCCATTCAATTCAATAATATTGGTCCTATATTTATAAAACTAAAATTTGAAATTTTAACATTTTCATTAAATGGATTTTTTTCTCTATCTGTGGAATGCTCAAATCAAATTTTAAGATTGAAAAACGAGGAGAAAAATGTCATCGATACAGTCTCCATTCGCCATGCGGACAAGGCAATAATAACTTTATTACCAGTACCTCAAAAATAGTTTTTATAGAGCCCTTGAATTATTTAATTAAATGATTTCTCTCTCATCTTTGTAGTAAGTACTATTCCAAAAGCACAGAGTAAGAAAAGTAATTTAAGTATTTTATATTAAATATTCTATAAGATTAACATACTTTCTGATAGATGTCTATGACTTCTTGGGAGAAAACCTATAACAAATGTATTAGTTCATGATTTTTTTTCTTTTTTCATTGTTGGCTTCTTCCTCATCCCCATTTTAATCTTCCTTTATTTGGAAGAAGTATACATACCTATCACAACTATAATTTTCAAACTTTGATCACTTCTTTTTCATTATATTTCAGTTAATCTATTTATAGTGACAATATATGTTAAGTTGAAGACTATTGCATCCAGTTTGATGGCAGCAGGGAATGTAGGAGTCACCGAAGAGTAAAGCATTAGTTGTAGTCATTGGTTGGTGATTCCTCCTATGGAAAAGCAGAAATGTTTAAAGACCTGCAGATTTCTGAAATGTTTTTGTAAGCTTATGAAATACAACGGTTTCCAATATTTGGAATGATCCGTGTAAAATCCCTTTGAAAATACCATGTCAGGCTAAATGTTTACTGTATCATGAAAGTTTGATGATTTGATAATTTACATAAAACTGGCCATTTAAAGCAGTCTTTGTATTTCAAACATGGGAGTTTTTTAAAGAGCTATTAGTGTGTCATTCCGTATGCCATCCTGAAATATTGAACACCACATCCAAAATACAGAAAATAGGCCAAGTAGAAGAAACAAACAATTATGAGATATATAGGCTAATGCAATAAATCATCATTCATGAAATGTGTTATAAAGTTGGTAGGATAAATGAGCCTTAAGTTTCCTTCCTGCTTCTACTTAATTCATATACATGAAAAAGGATCTTTCTCTTTCTTTCTTTCTTTCTTTCTTTCTTTCTTTCTTTCTTTCTTTCTTTCTTTCTAAGTTTCAGGTGTAGAATATAGTGCTTCAACAATTTTTTAAATTTAATTTTACTTTTTCAGTGTTCCAAAATTTATTGTTTATGCACCACACCCAGTGCTCCATGCAATACATTGCCTTCTTTAATACCCACCACCAGGCTCACCCATCCCCGCAACTCCTCCTCTCCAAAACCCTCAGTTTCTAAAACAGGATTCTGACTATCAGTCCTAACAGTTTGGTGGATTTGTCAACCTAAAAAACGCTATCAAATATTTCAGGGTGAGCTATTTCAAAAACCTTTTGGAATTTATGACTGAGGTAACAGAAAAGTAGAGATAATTATTTCCCAGTAGCCTAAAATTAAGATGATAAAGAAATTGGATGTGAGTTAATAGCTGTAGCTGCCTGTAGGAATTTGTTGGTATCAGTACCCAGGGGTCTGTGGTTTTAACTGCTATGTAGGACTTAGACCTGTGAAAGGCACAGAATTGTGGGTGAGATTCCAAGTCCTCCTAAAACTACATCCCAGGTGAAAGGGCAGAACTAAAAAAAAGAAATCTTCCCAGTGGGATAGTAAGAGCTCAAAAAAACTTGTCTCACTAGTCCTGGATTCTGGATTAAGGGGATAGGGGGGTAAAGAGAGAGACAGAGACAGAATCAGAGAGAAATGAAATAACTAGTTTCCTTTACATATCTACAGTCAGAGGCCTGCCTCCATTACTGTTTGGGTTCAAATTTACCTTGTTTATGCAGTTTAGGAATTTCTAAACTCAGAAATTGAAATAAAAATCAACTTGGGCTGGGGGAAAAAAAACCCCACCAAAACAACCTGGCCTGGAAAGATCCATGCAGCACCTATAAAAAGCAAAAGCTGCAATTTTGGGGAGACATAACTTCATTCAAGGATTCCCACAACTATAACCCCAGTTAAAAATGAACTCATAACCCAAAATTAGGAAATAAAGCAACCCATCCCAAGAGTTAACAGACAAAAGATAGCAGTATTGATGCCCGTGAGTTTTCAGTAATAGCATTATCAAATAAAGGCTGTAAAATAACTGTTATAAACATTTTAAAGTTATAAAAGAAGTGGAAAACAAGAGAACAAACAGTATCAAATATCCAGGCAGATTTAAAAAAAAAGAACTTCTAGAAAGAAAAAGTTTATTGAAATCAAAAGATCCATTCTCAAATACAAAGATTCTGAAATTACCATAGAGACAAAAAAAAATATTTCCTTCTGAGTTGAACAGTGAGATTCCTTACAGATACTTTCTTTACCCAAACCACGTGCCATTTCACCAGTGCCTTCTGGATCTTAACATGTGACTCTTATAACCTCTGAGAGCTAATTTATTGAGTTCTAGCAAGTCCCAAACCAGTATGCCATGTGTTAGTTACACTGAGTGGCCTCTTCAAAATAAGCCACACAACACTGATGTTGATCCTGTTAGATTAAGACAAATTAAAAATCTAATACATAGTTTTGCTGGTCAGGTCCTAAAGTTCAAAGGTCAATATGGTGTATTGCAATAAGGCTATAGGTTACCCATACCCCAATATTTTATCATAATAAACCAAATAGGGATGAAACACCCAGCAGTAGCCCATAAATCTATTAGCAGTGAACTGTCAATGTCCTATATACCAGGGTAATTTGTTAATTCAGAGCTAGGTCTCTTTTTTCACTAGACCTTGTAAACTCCTTTCTGAAACATCAATAAACAAACCATCTGCTTTGACTTGTTAATCAAATGACTTTATTCAGTCCAAAGCAATTTTTTCCTAATAAAAACAGAGTATTTATCTCCATGGCTATAAAAGAGGATTGTTTTCAACTGTTCACTTATAGTTAAGAAGCACATTTAGTTTGGATTGATTTCCGATGCTTCGGTCATATCTTGTCACTTTCCATTTCTTACACACAGCATCTCAGTTTAGCCATTTAGGAAAAGAAAAAACAGTCAAATTCTGAATGTGGTGTGGGACCAGTGCACCAAAACTGAGGAATAAGTTTGAGGAAAGAACTCACCCCAAATTACTGTAGATCAGTATCCCGATTTCCCTCTGTCTGGAAGTTTTCTTATCTTTCTAGATAGAATGTTCATACTAGCAACTGTCTCTTAACTGAGGTTTCCAGATGTTTGCCTTTTAGTCAGCATTGTTCTGTTCTGAGTCACAGGGCAGATAATGTTTATAATAGAAACTTTTTATCCTCTTTTAGGCTTTATTGTGTTAGTCTAAAATAAAGTCAGCTTCAGTGAGATGGAATCATAGCATGTGAAGCTCTGCAAAGCTACCCCAGAAAATTGACCCCCTTTTCTCCAACCCACCATACCGACATAAAATGAGTATTTCTGAGGTATCCGTGGGGATATTCTCAAAGCTTTGTGAATGAGCATCTTCAGGAATCGTCACGCTCCTTGCACCCTCTGTCCTTGGAGCTTACTGCCAGCTGGCAAATGGGAGCACAGCCTATGACCTCTGACCTTGACTCAGCTCCTCTTGGACTGTTAGAAAAATGATGTCTGGGGAGAGGTCTGAGCATTTGAGTTATTACTAGATTTTACCCTCTTAAAAAGCAAAGAAGATACTCAGAGGTGTCCTTAATGAGCAGAGGCTTCAAATGCAGCAGAAATCATGGTGCATTCTGGGAATTGTTTCTAGGAGCACAGCTTTCTTTCCTACTGCAAGTCCCTGAACAAAGAAAAAAAAATATGCAGCAAACAAAAAGTATAATTGAAATGCCTCAAGTGTTTTTGCAGACTTGTTTTGATTATTTTTATTCAGACATTATTTGGTGAGCTACTGTTTAGGTTTTTTTTATGTTTGAGGTGGCATCGTAGGGGAAGGATCGTCAAACAGTCCTGTTTCTCTCAATGTCCTTTTATCTACTCAGTTTTACAGAGAAGAGAAAAAAATCTTCTAAGCCCTTAATTCAAATCTTAGGCTCTTTGTTGAGTGTAAGAAAGATAACAGGAAAAACATCTGAGATTTTATGGTTATGGCAATGGGTTTCTAACATTGTGGCAAGTTTTTCCCAACATTTTACTTTTATTGATTTTAACATTTTCCCATGAGATTTTTTCTTAATATTTCCATAAAAAGTATGAACCAGATACATGAAAACTAACTGCCCTTCAGTCATGAAATTCTGCCAAATTAAATATCAATTATTTTTCAATTAATACTAATGAATTCATTTTTTGAACCCCCACCTTCACCCTGGGACTATGTCTTCACACTATCCATAACTAGGAGAGATTACCAATCATGAACTCATTAATGTTCTCTGCACTATAGCTCTCCACATTGTAGTAGCTTATTTTCATGAGGACAAGGAGAGCCATTACTGGAAATCTCGGTGAAAACAGTCCTTCAAATATGGCTGAGTAATATAATCTTGCATGAGAGGAGCTGATGGACAGATTCCAGGGTTTAATATTAAGGATAAATTGGGGCGCCTGGGTGGCTCAGTTGATTAAGCAACTGCCTTCGGCTCAGGTCATGATCCTGGAGTCCCGGGATCGAGTCCCACATTGGGCTCCCTGCTCTGCAAGGAGCCTGCTTCTCCCTCTGACCTCTCCTCTCATGCTCTCTCTCTCTCCGTCTCAAATAAATAAAAAAAAATAAAAATAAAAAAGAAGGATAAATTGGACTGGAACAAGAATGGCAGTATCAGAAAGTAGAAGAAAATTATGTACATAATTTACAAATGTATATATATTTTTTTCAAATGTATATTTTTTAAACTTACACTTTCATTATCAAACTGGTTGCTGTGGTTTCCCAGAAGCTTCTTATTAAGGATTAATTTATGGACTTGAGTAATATTTTGGGGGTAAAGAACAGAGCATGATACAATTATATTTAGGATTCAGAATCAAAAAGCCAATTCATACAGTTTATACCAAAGAAAATATGGTTGGCTTGAATAACTTGAATTGACTATTAGTATGCTCCCCAAATCTGTGAATGGGTAGGTTCTCTTTTAACCTTGTTGATTTGCCTTTTTGGCTTTGTTTTTCCTAATAACATACAGTTTGGATTTGGGTTTTGTGAAACATTTCACAGAAAGTTTTACTAAGACAGTTATAGGACAGGAAAAAGAAGAGAAAAAAAACCCCACTGGTTTTAAGAGGCTGAGTAAAAGTCAATGACTCAAAATCCCATGAGGGTTGGACAGCACAGTTGAAGGTCATTTTTTTATCAGAGGTGAAGAATCTAAGAGGTTGAATAACGTGCTGGGAAACACTATGTTTAGATTAGGTTAAAAGATCAAAGATGGTGCAGAATATTTATGAAGTTGACTAAGCAATGTGTAGAAACAATAGGGAAATAAAAAATTGATTAGAATGTTCCTACCTGGCAAAACAATAATCATATAAAAGCTAGTATATAATTGAAAGGAATACAATGATATGTTTCTGTTCCTTCTAGTAGGACGACCCAAGAAAATTATGTTGCATTTTGAAGATCTTTTTTTTTTTCTTTTTAAGATTTTATTTATTTGACAGAGAAAGACACAGTGAGAGAGGGAGCACAAGCAGGAGGAGTGGGAGAGGGAGAAGCAGGTTTCCTGCTGAGCAGGGAGCCTTATCTGGGGCTCCATCCCAGGACCCTGGGATCATGACCTGAGCCAAAGGCAAACGCTTAATGACTGAGCCACCCAGGAACCCCCATTTTGGAGATCTTAATAAAGGAAAATTAATAAGACTATTTGTTTAGGCATTAAAGGATTAAAGAAACTAACATCTCAGTCAAGTTTAATTGAAGTTAATTTGTATGGCTTGGCTGAGCAAAAACCAGATTTAGGTTTTGTAAAATGGAAAGAGGCCATAAACATTTAAAATTTGAAGGAAAATATAAGCTATCTAATATGCCACTAGGGGTTATGTATGTAGGAGAATAAAATTATTTTTCATTTCCTTCTAAATATGAAATTTTTTAACTCACCATTAAGAAATTTTAGCTAAAATTCGTTAGACTAAGTTTAATAAGTTCTATAATGTTTACTCTTACCATTTATCTTGATCTTATAGTTCTGTGATCTAACAATTCACTAAAAAAAAATTCCAAATTAGTACAAAAATGATAAAATAGTTTCTCTTATTAGAAAATTTCCTATTATAACACAATCTTGGTCTTATTAATAAGACCAAGATCTAGCTTTTCTAGATTTGGTACTTTCCATTTCATATTTTATGCATATAGATAATAATCTCCTAATAATGTTTTAAAATAGCAGTTTACATGGGGTGCCTGGGTGGCTCAGTCAGATGAACATGCAGCTCTTGATCTCAGGGTTGTGAGTCTGAGCCCCACGTTTGGTATAGAGATTACTTAAAAATAAACTAAAAAAAACAAAACAACAAAAAAACAACAATTATATTTAAATAACAGATCAGGAAGTTAATATATGTTTTTATGTGCAAAATTGCCAATATATTTACCTATCCATTTGAAAAGGATCACTTTGAAACTAGAAGTTTGCTTCATATTTGTCTTTACTTTTTTTTTTTTTTAAGATTTTATTTATTTGAGAGAGAGAAAAGCAAGCACAAGCAGGGGAAGCAGGAGATGGGGAAGGAGACTCCCTGTTAAGCAAGGAGTCTGATATGGGGCTTGATCCCAGGACCCCAGGATCATGACCTGAGCCAAAGGCAGACACTTAACCAACTGAGCCACCCAGGCACCCCCTGTCTTTCCTTTAATTATATTCATGAATTCCAGGACCCATTAAATCAAGACCTGAGTCGAAGGCAGCCTTTTAGCTGACTGAGCCATGCAGGTGCCCCTACCTGATTACATTTTAAAGATGCAAATATACTAGGACTTTTCTTTTCTTTTAAATAAATGTTGTGTTTCACTTTTTTTTTAAAGATTTTTTATTTATTTATTAGAGAGCAAGAGACTGAGAATGAGAGGAGAGAAGGTCAGAGGGAGAAGCAGACTTCCCGCAGAGCCGGGAGTCCGATATGGGACTCGATCCCGGGACTCCGGGATCATGACCTGAGCCGAAGGCAGTTGCTCAACCAACTGAGCCACCCAGGCACCCTGTGTTTCACTTTTTTTTTAAGATTTTATTTATTTATTTGACAGAGAGATAACAAGTAGGCAGAGAGGCAGGCAGAGAGAGAGGGGGAAGTAGGCTCCCTGCTGAGCAGAGAGCCCGATGCGGAGCTTGATCCCCAGAACCCCGAGATCATGACCTGAGCTGAAGGCAGAGGCTTTAACCCACTGAGCTGCCCAGGTGCCCTTATACTAGGACTTTTTGTTCAGAAGACAAATACTTCCATTAACTTTTCTGTAAAGTAGTAACTTTATGACTGGTGGTCAATTATCATTATATAAAAATACCTCTCCAGTTGTTTATTTCTCATTTATTTTAGAGAGAACATGAGCAGGGGGAGGGGCAGAGGGAGAGGGAAAGAAGCAGAGGGAAAGAAGCTCCACCCTGCTTAGTGTGGAGCCCAGCATGGGGCTCAATCTCTGGACCTTGAGATCATGACCTGAGCTGAAATCAAGAGTCAGACACTTAACTCACTGAGCACCCAGGTGCCCCTCTAGTTATTTATTTCTGTATACAGACAGGTACTCAGTGAACTGGGATGCTGATTAAAAATGTAATTCTGACTCAGCTAGATTGGAGAGAGAATTCAGGGATTTGCATTTTAAAAATATTTTTTAAGATTTTATTTATTTGAAAGAGATAGCATGAGGTGGGGGGGGGGCAGGGGGACAGAAGGAGAAGGAGAAGCAGACTCCCCTCTGAGCAGAGAACTGGATGTATGGGACTCAGGATAAGGCCTGATTTGAAGGCAGACACTTAACCTACTGAGCCACCCAGGCATCCCAGGAATTTGCAAACCAGCATTATAGACGATTCTTACTTACATAAATGATCTGCAGGTCTTTTGTGGAAATTTACTCGGGCATTTAAATATACTCTTCAAAAGTAAGTGGGTATGGAGTTTAGCTTCTAGTAATAATGTTAAGCTAAGTAATTTGAACCATTTCTCCTACTGAAAACAATTAGGAAAGCTGTTTTTTGAAATAGAAACAAAAATCTGTTTGAGGCCTTGTGATACTAACAGTATAGTGAGAACCTATGAGACCAACTAGAGGGACATTAAAGAAGATGAGTCTGGCATTTAGAAGTGTTTTTCCCCGGTAGGTGTCCACCATATCTTATAGATCCAAGTGTCTGCCATTTCCAGTGAAGATGGCCAAAGGGCTGAAAAGCTGAGTAGAGAGAGATACTCAAAATCATGAAGTCTAGGGGAAAAACTAGAGTTCAAGGCCCTCAAAGAGGGGACTAATACCTGATTAAATCTGAGAGGAAGGATGAACCTGAAATAGACTAGCCTAGGCAGGGACTGAAACCAATGTTATTTCAAATCTTGATCTGATATAGGTGATACAGAGTTGCTAGTAGTAGTCTTACCCACTCCCAGAAATTTTTATAGAGGAAGATTGTCCTAGGCCATCAACTGTTTCTCTGCAGTTTTTTTATGTACACTTATTGGTGTTGAAAATAGAAAATAGGCACAAGAACAGATAAAACTGTATTGTAGAAAATCAAGAGAAATAACATCCAGTACAAAGAGACTTACACAGATGATTTAGATGGTGGGGTTTTTATTTTTATTATTTTTATTTTTTTAATATTTTTTCTTTATTTTTTTAAGATTCCATTTATTTATTTGACAGAGAGAGATAGCAAGAGCAGGAACACATGCAGGGGTAGTGGGAGAGGAAGAAGCAGGCTTCTGCAGAGCAGAGAGTCCGACTCAGGGCTTGATCCTAGGACCCTGGGATCATGACCTGAGCCAAAGGCAGACACCTAATGACTGAGCCATCCAGGTTCCCCTAGGTGATGGGTTTTTAAACACAGATTTGACAATAAGAATACTTAATATATGAGGACACTATATATTCTGATACTAACTCCTTATCAGATACGTGATTTTCAAATATTTTCTCCTATTCTGTAGGTTGCATATTTACTCTACTGATAGTGTCCTTTGATGCATACATTTTTAATTTCCATGAAGTCCATGGAAATTAAATTTTATTTAATTTTATTAAATTAATTATTTAATTAATTTTATTAATTAAAATTTATTAATTTTATTGCCTGTGCCTTTAACATCATTTCCGAGAAATCTTTGCCAAATCCAGTGTTGTGATATTTTTGTCCTATGTTTCTTCTAAGGATTTTATAGTTTTAGTTTTAATGTTTCTATATTTGATCGATTTTGAGTTAAGTTTTGAATATGGCTTTAACAACAAAAATCAATTTATCATTGTTCTGGAGACTAGACATCCAGTATCAGGGTGCTAGCATGGTTGGATTCTGGTAGTAGCTCTCTTTTTGGCTTGCAAAGGGCTCCTTTTTGCTGTGTCATCACATGGAAGAGAGAGAACTTTAGTGTCTCTTCCTTTTCTTATAAGGGCATTATGTCTACACATCAGGTATCCTTCTTTATGACTTAATTTAACCCTAATCATTCTTTTTTTTTTCTCCACAAATATGTTTATTTTAATTTTTCAGTGTTACAAGATTGATTGTTCATGCACGACACCCAGTGCTCCATCCAATACGTGCCCTTCTCAATACCCACCACCAGGCTCGCCCACCCTCAACACTCCCTCCCCTCCAAAACCCTCAGTTTGTTGCTCAGAGACCACAGTCTCTCCTGGTCCATCACCCCCTCCGATTTCCGCCCATTCACCCTTCCTTCCTTCTCACAATGCCCTCCATGATTTTCTTTATGCTCCACACATAAGTGAAACCATAAGATAATTGACTTTCTCTGCTTGACTTATTTCACTCCGCATAATCTCTTCTAGTCCTGTCCATGTTGATACAAAAGTCGGATATTCATCCTTTCTGATGGAGGCATACTATTCCATTGTATAGATCATCTTCCTTATCCACTCATCTGTTGAAGGGCATTTTGGTTCTTTCTACAGTTTGGCTATTGTGGCCATTGCGGCTATGAACATTGGGGTACATGTGGCCCTTCTTTGTACTGCATCTGCTTCTTTGGGGTAAACACCGAGTAGTGCAATTGCAGAGTCATAGGGTACCTCTATTTTTAAATTCCTGAGGAATCTCCATACTGTTTTCCAAAGTGGCTGCACCAACTTTCATTCCCACCAGCAGTGGAAAAGGGTTCCCCTTTCTCCACATCCTTTCCAGCATTTGTTGTTAACCGTCTTGTTGATTTTGGCCATTCTAACAGTTGTAAGGTGGTATCTCAGTGTGGTTTTGATTTGAATCTCTCAGATGGCTAAAGATGATGAACATTTTTTCATGTGTCTGTTAGCCATTTGTATGTCCTCTTTGGAGAAGTGTCTGTTCATGTCTTCTGCCCATTTTTTGATGTGATTGTTTTGTGAATGTTGAGTTTGAGGAGTTCTTTATAGATCTTAGATATCAGGCCTTTGTCTGTAGTGTCATTGGCGAATATCTTCTCCCATTCTGTGGGTTACCTGTTTGTTTTGTTGACTGTTTCCTTCACTGTGCAGAAGCTTTTTATCTTGATGAAGTCCCAAAAGTTCATTTTCCCTTTTGTTTCCTTTGCCTTTGGAGACATGTCCTGAAAGAAGTCGTTGTGGCT
>CM052803.1:37177439-37197439 GCA_028533885.1 Nasua narica | reverse complement strand
CCCAGAGCAGGTACAAGGTGATAAGTGAAAGATGATCAGATTAGCATATAGGACAATATTCAGTGAACTGCACATAGGTCAACAATATGGTAAGAAGACCCTTAATAAACGAAACAGAATATAGAAAATGGTAGTATATGAATGCATCTTCAAACAGCTATCCAAAGTCTTTCAGGCTACTCAAATATAATGCAGTTCCCTCCCTAGTTTGGCAGTACCTAAAGTTAACAAATTCTAGCTTTCCCAACCTGCTGCCTATTTTCATTTTAATAGAATATAAAAACAAATAGTAACAGAAAGAAAGAAAATCAAGATGTGGCAGCATCCAAAAGCTATACACATCAGCAGGACATAAGTAAAATAAATGAAAGACCAAACTCTGGTCTTTATCATTCAAGTATTTTTTATCCTCCTTCTATAAAATGGTATTCAAGGAATTACCATTACAAATTAGGACTTGGAGCGCCTGGGTGGGTCAGTGGGTTAAAAAACTCTGCCTTTGGCTCAGGTCATGATCTCAGGGTTCTGGGATTGAGCCCCCAGTTGGGCTCTCTCCTCAGCGGGAAGCCTGCTTCCCCCTCTCTCTCTGCCTGCCTCTCTGCTACTTGTGATCTCTCTCCTCTCTGTCAGATAAATAAAATCTTAAAAAATTAGGACTTATTTTTAAACTTTATTAAATTTTTTCATTAAAAAGGTAGTACATGCAAAATTATTGATGATTAAATAACAAGTGACTATAGATAAATGTATTATAAATTTTTTGTTTTCTAGCAAATCTCTTTTGGAATTGCCTTTAGTATCAGTTTAAACCACAAAACGAAATCCATCTTATTACTTTTTAAATTAATCTATTTTTTGTTTTAGAACCAAAAATCTCCCACCTTGGTCATTAGATTTATTTCAGAATGACTTCTGACTGTTTCAAAAACAAAGATAGTCTCATTACAAAACTTCAAAAGTAAGTATGTGCGTGTCTTGGGGACTGTGCAGTATCTCTTATGTCTCTTCCTTGTCATTCCCACAGACATTGCCCCAATTCTATCTTTCATTTCCCCTTCCCAGATCTCTTTCAGCTAACATCTCTGATGCTCACTTACGCACAGTATGGTCAGGATCATCCTATCAAATCTTCTTATGTCTTTGCCCCCTTGCTCAAAAACTATCTGTGGCTTCCAGGAAAGATTCTCCACTCTCCTGCCTTCTAACACTTACATAGTGCTTGCTATGTGCTGGGCACTGTTCTAGGTGTGTTACATATGGTATCTTACGCTTCACGTCAACCCAGGGAAGGAGATAAAGATATTATTCCCATTTTAAATTTTTAAACTACTAATTTTTAAACTATGACATACAGTTCAAGTCACTTGTCAAAGGACAGTTAATATGTGTCGGTACTGAGATTTATACCAGGATCCCTGGCACAAGAGTTCCATCTCCCTGTTTCTTTTCCCACTTTACTTATTATTCATCATTTTCTAGATAAATCAAGTGCTTTTTTGCTTTTGGGTCTTTGCTTACTTTTTTTTTTTTTTTTTTTTTTTTTGCCTGCTATAGCCTTCTCCCATATTTTCCTATCCATATCCATCAAGAATCAAGATCCATCTGAAATACTACCTCTTCCATGAAGCTCACCCAGATACCTCCTCTATGTTACGGTAGGATTCTCTTGTACTATTCAAACACTGTATTTTGTACTGTATTAATTTGTACATACATTTCTAAATGTTGACTCTGAAGGAAGAGAACCATTTCTTATTTTTCACCTCCCCCTTCAGCATTCAGGTAGAGTTGCAGGCAATTGCTATAACTGAAAATAAATGAACTACTAGCCAAAGCAATCCTGAAAAAGAACAAAGCCAGATACTCCCTGATATCCCTGATACTACAAACCTATAATAATCAGAACAGTATGGTAATGGCACGAAAAGAGATACAAAGATCAGTGGAACAGAACAGAGAATCCATAAATAAACCCACATTTATAAGGCCACTTAATCTACAACAAAAGAGGAAAGAATATACAATGGGGATAAGATAATCTTTTCAATAAATGATGCTGGGAAAACTGGACAGCTACATACAAAAGGATGAAACTGGACCACTTTCTTTAAACCATACAGAAAAATAAACTCAAAATGGATTAAAAATCTAAATGTAATATCTGAAACCATTACATTCCTAAAGGAAAACATAGACAATAAACTATTAGTCTTAACAATATTTTTCTAGACATATCTCAGCAAGCAAGGAAAACAAAAGCAAAAATAAATTATTACTGCACCTGAATAAAAAAGCTTTTGCACAGCAAAGGAAACCATCAACAAAATACAGTCCACTGAATGGGAAAAACTTATAAATTATATATTCAATAAGGGGTTAATGTCCAAAATACACAGAAAACTTATATGACTCAACACCAAACCTCCCCCCACAAATGATTATTTGTTAAAAAATGGGGAGAGGACCTGAACAGACATTTTTCCAGAGAAGATATACAGATGGCCAACAGACAAATGAAAAGATGCACAATATCACTAATCAGGGAAATGCAAATCAAAACCACAATGAGGTATCACCTTATATCTGTAGAGTGGCTAAAATAAGAAGACAAGAAATAACAAGTATTGGTGAGGATGTGGAGAAAAAGGAACCCTGTGTACTCTTGGTGGGAATGTAAACTGTGCAACCATTGTGGAAAACAGTATGGAGTTTCCTCACAAAATTGAAAATGGAAATGGCATATGGTCCAGTAATTCCACTTCTGGGTGTTTAACCAAAGAAAACAAAAACACTAATTCAAAAAGATATATGCACCCCTATGTTTACTGCCACATTATTTATAATAGACAAGACAGGAAAACAACCTAAGTATCCATCGATGGATAAATGGGTAAAAAAATATGTGGTGTGTGTGAGGCGACTGGGTAGCCCAGTCAATAAAGTGGCTGACTCTTAGTTTCAGCTCATGTCATGATGTCAGAATCATGAGCTCAAGCTCCAGGTTGGGCTCCGACCTCGGTGTTGAGTCTGCTTGGGATTCTCTGCCTCTCCCTCTACCCTTCCCCACTTGTGCTTTCACTCTCTCTCTCTAAAATAAATAAAATCTTTAAATAAATAGAGAGATAAATAAAAAGATAAAAAGATAAAATATGTGGTAAATATACACAATGGAATATTATCCAGCCATAAAAAATGAGATATTGCCATTTGAGACAACACGGATATTCCTAGTGGGTATTATGCTAAATGAAGTAAGTCAGACTGAGATAGAAATATATCATATTGTTTCATTTATATGTGGAATCTAAAAAACAAAACAAATGAACAAAAAGCAGAAATAAACCCATAAATACAGAGAACAAGCTTATCATTGCCAGAAAGGAGTGAGGGAGGGGTAGATGGGCAAAAAAGGTAAAGGGGAATGGGAGATACAGGCCTCCAGTTACAGAATGAGTAAGTCAAAGGGACAGTAGATATGGCATAGGGAATATAGTCAATGGTATTGCAGTAGCTCAGTATGGCAACAGATGGTAGCTATACTTGCAGTATGCAGAGCATAACATATAGACTGGTCAAATCACTATACTGTACACCTGAAAGTAATGCAACACTGTGTGCAACTATACTTCAACCAAAAGAAAAAAAAAAAAAAGAAATGAACTACTGATGGATGAAATCATGATATTTAAAAACATGTACTATAGGCACTCGGTAAGTGTTAATGGATATAAAAACATGAACATATTCAAAAGACTATACCAAAGCCTCCAAACTCTGAAAATAATTCCAGGACTGTTGTGGACATTGATACAATAAATACAAAGCAACCCGAATCACTTCTAAAGTGACAACAGATTTTTATGGACCTATTCAACCATTACTACTTATTAGGTACCCACTCCATGACCCACTCAAAGCATAGAGTTATGAAAAAAACAAAAAAACTAACATTCTAGTGTATTTTACAAAAACTCAAAAAATCCACTTAGCCCCTTCATATTTTTTTAGGGAAGCAAGATCTCTTAAAGAGAAAATATAATAGAAAATTCTCCTGTGCTATAAGTCGCTAAAAGATATACCAACAGGGCACAGGTCTCCCTTCAGTGGGGTTAATCAGGAGGAACACAAAGAAAAAGTTCTAAAAACAATGATATTCAATATATACCCTCTCAGGGACTTGTAGGAAGAGAAATTTCATGCTTTATATGTTTAACATGTAATAACTACTATGTATAGAATTTGTGGGAATTCGAGATTCCTGGGCAGAAGATTCTACAGTTGTAGTTCAAAGTCTGAACAAAGATGATAGCTTTGTCTGCTATCAAAAATGCAGCTTTACTCTATTAAGGGATATGTTTGAAGCTATGCTATTTCCTAGATCTCTATATGATAATATCCTTAAAAGAGAAGTCTAGGTTTTTAAGAACTGCAGATTTTTCTTCTTTATTTCCACAGATGTCTGCTTCTATTTTTGAGCCAATCTTCCTCTTATTCTTATGGAATAAACTCAATCAAAATTTTTCTTTTCCCTTCAGTTTTTGTTTATTTAATTAAATTATTCTCTACATGATTAATTATAAAGGCCATAATTATACTATCAAATTTTTGTCAAAGTGACAATTTAAGGTTAACACTTGGCAATATTTAAATCTAAAACAATATAAAAACTGTGTGTAAGAATAAAGTAAATTTAATCAGGCTATTTATTTCCTCTGGAGTATAAAAGAAAGTTTTAGCTGTCATTGATTATTACCATATACTATTTCAAAGAGAAATAGTTTACAAGCTGTTATAAATAGTAAATGGTTGTGCCAAACTAAGATCCTTCTCTGATGAATTTATAAAGGCAGCAGCTATTATAAAACCCAGAAAGATAATATGACAACAGAGTAACGTAGTACAAGCAAGGTACATACTAGCAGGTAATATTTATAGGTAAGATATTTTGGGATAGCAGAATCAGAAAATTGTGGGGATCAAAAGGAATTCATTAGAATGTTCACTTCCATTTGGGTGAAAACATATGTACATACTTAATCTAGTTAAATTAAGAACATTCTTTGTTTTTCAGTCTATCTTAGAGTTGGAGATTCTACCATCCTCTTTAGTCATCCATACCAGGTTTATGTTACACTTAAGTCTATTTCTCTTCTTATGTCCTAAAGATAGAGAATGGACAACTATCCTTTCTATAGCAAGAGCTTTCCTGTACTTCAAGATAACATCAGTCATCAGCCTTATATCTCCAGAAAATGAAATAAAAAAAATTTTTAACGATGTTAGAGGATGTGATTTAATGTTGACCCACATCTAACATTCAAAAACCTGAAGCCAATGAAGCAATAAAAAAGGAATAATCAAGAATAAAGGAACAGCAGGCCAGATTAAATAGGAAATAAAGGCTAAAAAGAAAATAAAGAAAACAGATCCATAATGGGCTTCAAAAGTAAATTTGCTTATATATGCAAGGGACTGTGCAGAGTACTTTATATCTGCACTGTTGCTGCCATCATCATCTTCATCCTATTAGCTAACACTTCATGTATACCTTGCATCAGGCATCATTCTATGTTCTTTTCATATATGGACTCATGTAATCTTTAAGACATCCTAAGGGTAGGATTATTCCCCTATTTCAGAAAAGGAACTAAAACGTAGGTTTATAATACCTTCAAATTCTTGGTGCATTCTATAAGGGACATCAATATGTCTAACAGATAAGAAAACTTGAGTATCACAGATTAAATAACATAATCAAAATAGCTGTTAAGTGACAGCCGGGATTTTGAACTCTCAACTGCCTGATCCCAAAGTTCGTTTTGATTACATGTTTAACTTGAGAGAAGAAAGAAAATTACAACAATAGGCACGATAAGAGAGCATATTACATGCCATGCACTGTTCAAAGTGTTCAGTATTAACATATCTAATCCTTAAAATAAACCTATGAAAATAGGTACTATTATTATTCCCACTTTACAGGTGAGGAAACTAAGAGGCACATGATCCTAATTTATCTAGGTTCATTCAGTTGCTAACTGGGGAACTGAGACTCAAACTCATGCGGTCCAGTTCCAGGGCTGTGCTCTTAAAACAACAATATGCTGCCCCTTATAGTTAAAAAATACAATGGGAACAAATGTTTTCAGTACTGATGAGAATAGTCTCACAGGCAAATACACACTGGCAATACTCCAGAGCTAGCACTTATTGAGCAGTTACTAAACACTTCTGGTGGGACCTGGATGTGCCACTCAGATCCTCCTTCAAGAATGAAGGATTTATTTTACCAGCTGATGGGCGACATGAAAGAAGATGGCCCTCACTTATCAGCTCTCAACTGAAAAAACATACCTGTGGGATTGGCGAAGTCTTTGCTGGGATGCACCGAAGCTCATTTTCCAGAGATATTGATCCGAAGAGCACTCCCTAATAAAAATGATAAACATCCTAAATATTAATCTCCACCTTACAGTCTGCCTCCCTAGTAACTCAACCTGCAGTGACATGTTATATAATCTCATGTAATTCTCACCATCATATGAATTAGGTGCTATTACCCTTAAATACTCATTCTACAAATGAAGACACCAAGGCTTAACTTGACCACAGAGCTGGTCAAGGATGGCAACAGAATTTGAACTGAGACTAATTCTGGAGCCTTCACTCAACGTTTATATTTTGCATAGAAAGAAAAGCTTCAGTAACTGAGACTTCTCATTAGTTCAACATGTATTTAATACTGAGGAGAAAGAGGCACTCTGAGAGACACTGAGATCTTGAGGGAAAAGAAGCCTAATATTTTGTTTAAAGCGTACATAACAATCATGGAAGGAGAATGACTGGAAGTACAAACCAGGCGGCTTGAAAAGGAAGTCTGGTCAAGAAAATACCTGAACAACTTTTCCTCTATGCTTTCTACAATTTATTTCTTGAGAAGACAGAACTGAGGACAAAGAAAAGTTCCCATTTGATATAGGAGAGGAAAATGTTCAATTAGAGATAAACATTTACACACTAAATTATCTTACATTCAAAGAGAAAAGGCTTCACTCTCCCATAAGCAACATTTACCATCTGATCCATCTGTCCAGCATCTTTTTTTCACAGAAGAGAAGCTGAAAACATAAAATGCCAGCATATGGCCCTGACTTTAACGGAAAGTTAGAGGGTCTGATATCCGTTCATAAGAATCTAAGAGACCTAGGGCAGTGTTAAATGAAGGGGTGGAAAGAAGAAGCTGAGGTGGCATATAGCTTTTGCCTGAGTTATGCTATAAAATCACATATTTTCTCCAATGTTGTAAATTTCCAGGCACTATTACCATCTTAATTTTCTCACATTTTCCAGATGAGATTTAAGAGATAAACAAATCCCTTGACTCAGATGGAAGTTTAAATTGTGGACTCCACTTTTAAAAATTAGACCTTTTTTTCCTGGGCATAGATAATTTCTTCTATTTCCAACAGAGGGAAGAGAAAAATTGCATCCAAAAAAATCCCCTACAAATATTAAATTTATCCTCTCAGTGCTCATATGTCCTGGGTGCATCCTTGATTTCACTTAAAACCGAAAGTAAACCTAAAATATACCCAGAACATAAGAGGGCCTGAAAAACCAAGTTCAGAGAAAATGGGATGCAGTTAGCAAAGATTACATGCATCAGTGAACTGTACTAAATTGAACACTTTTAAATGCCAGAGATTTTCTCTGTGAAACTGGGGGGTTTGAAAGAAAAATCAATAATGTTGGAAAAGAGAAATGCTCTTCACACATCTCTAATTAGTCATAGCAGAATCTGGTGGATTTCCATATTACAACTGGATCAAACTTGTGAAATTGGTTTTGATCCCAGACTCACTCAGTACATCTTCCAGGAGAAGTTCCACTCCAGACAATCAAAGGCTTTTCAACCTTGAATGATCCCCAAGATCACTCTTTCAGTTTGCATCCATCCTACATTATGTTCAGCGGCTGTCTAATGTTGCCTACAGCAAATCTCCCTGGAATTACCCAAGCTCCATTTATAAGAACAGGCAAAAGATCTTCAAACTGTTCAGCTTCAACTTTAGCTTGAGCCTTCAAAATCTATAATAGTAAGTAAAACCAGGCATAAAGAGGCAAAGTTCTTCAGATCTTTTATTTTTTTAATAAATCAAATAAATACTGGCCATATTGTTTATATTTAGGGCATGAACTCCTCTGTAAAGTCCTTGCTCAAGTCTAATAATGGATTAGGTAAAGGGTTTCTGTATTTTTCTGAATAATCAATACCAAAGCCGCTGATGCAAATTTATTTGAACCCCAGGGAACACATCCTTTGAAGTTCTGGGAAAATTTTAAATATAGTGTACAAATCAATAAGTGGACAAAAACATCTCTGTCGATGAGTTCATTTTTATTTGGAGAGGAAATGTTTATTTTTAAGTCTCTCTTTCATTCCATCTGTGAATCCTTTTCCCAAATTATTTATTCTACAAAAGAAACTCACGACTGTCAGCTGAACATAAAATATCCTTTTTGGGTCATAATTAGAAGTGGTATAGATGTCACCTTTCTGAACAGGAGGACTTCTCAAGCCCAAAACAGTCTTCCTCTTTCCACCCTTTTGTAATGCTCTCATACTTTCCTCTTAATCCCATCACTTTGCATCCAGTTTTGGAGCCTCAATTAACCAGAACGGTTTGAGGGCATTTCCAGAAGGGATTCTACTGGCCTGGTTTGGTGGTATGTGCTGTTTTGTATAGGATGCATCTAGGAAATTAAAAATATATTTTTCATTACTGCCTATTTTCATAGTCCACTAAGCAAAAATACAAAGCAATTTTTTTCCTCTACCCATTCTTCCTTTTTCCCTTCATTCTCTTTTTTCCCCTGTGGAGTTCAAATTAAAGAAAGGTGAAAATTGAAGCTGTTGTAGGCAAGGCGATTGCAACATGCATATTTGATTTTTATGATGGATCTAAATTGCTGAATAAGGCCATGGAACAAAGGGAGACTGCGGCTTCCTGCCCATCACATGCAGACACTGAATGCAGAACAAAAGCTTCGGCCATTAGGGGCTCAGCAGGGAGACACATTATATAAATGACTTTGTCTTTTCTGCCCCCTCCCCCCTACTGGGTGCACTGGACATGGATGGGGGTGTGTGTGTGTTATGATTTGCCAGGGCAGGATAAGAAAGTCTGGGAGCAGCAGTAGGAATAGAAATGTATAGCACATTATGATCCAAAAAGGCCAGGCCTTACTCATTGGACCTGTGTGGCTCTCCGTGCTGTAGTTAGAGCGCCACCTAAGACAACCACTCCCCTAAGAAACTTGGCATCTTTTCAAAGTAACCTATAGCTTTTCTTTTTACTGATTTGTTTCTTTTATCAGGAATGGTAAAGCATAAAGAAAAAACGTGGAAAAAATATGAAGGCCTGGTATTCCAAGGTAATTGCCAGACCTGCTTCAAAAACAAATTGACCGACACACAGTTCATTTTGGCACTAGTTTCCTCAGAAACTACTATTCTTAATTCCTCCTTCTAGACTCAACGCTTTTCTTTTGGCAGGAAAAGAGAAATATATACCAATAACGATCCTAACCTATCATATAGTGGAGTCAACCTACTTTTAAGAGGTCCCTGGTGGTGGTGACTGGAATAGGAGCTCCTGTTCTATCTGGCTGGAAACATCAGCGATTCTGCCCAAACACACTCAGCAATCTTTGCATAGAACTTGTTTTGTAGGACTTTAGTATGCCTCACAAAAGTGGATTATTTTACTACTTCTAATGTCACTGAAAGAGGTAGAGGCTCTCTTTGCAGACTCTAACTTGAAATACAGAATGGTTATGTACATTGAAGGTGACACACTGAGTTGGGGGCCAGGCTAAGACTGAAACCCAGGTCACTGGATGCTCACTTTGGTTCTACCACTATACGTTTCATACAAATTGTACGAAGATGCTCTGACAGTCCTCCCGCTCTCTGATACAGTGGAGAAAGTAGTCCCATTGTGGACCAAAATAAATCAACGTCACTGTCACATGATGCAGAATCACAACAGAGGGTTCTTAGAATGTCCCAAAGACAAACTCAACATATGAGTATATACATCCTTAAGTATCCTAAGGATAACTGAATTGCGTAAAGCCAGCTAAGTGAAACGCCATGACACAAATGCCATTTGTCACACATCATCATTGCTCTGTCTTAAAGTGGGCAATTTGTTTAAAATAAGGTAGACTCTTATGACTTCTATGACAGCTGAGAAGTTTTAAGGGACAAAGTATGTTGTCACTGTAGAGTAATTCAGTTCTGAGCAACAGAGGTCACCAAGCTACCTTTTTACTAGTTCTTTCGGATCGCATTTTAAGATGGTGAAATCCCTTTTTGGTGGGTGGGAAAAGGTCTCTCAATAAAGACTGCTTAATGTATTAAGGACAGTATTGAGATTTATGTTTCAATAATTTTTTTTTAAGATTTTATTTATTTATTTGAGAGAGAGAGACAGAGATAGCGAGAGAGAGAACAAGAGCAAGGAGAAGGAGGAAAAGCAGGCTCCTCGCTGAGCAGGGAGCCGGACACGGGGCTCAAACCCAGGACCCTAGGATCATGACCCGAGCCAAAGGCAATGCTCAACCAAATGAGCCACCCAGGCGCCCCATGTTTCAATAATTTTAAGCAACTAGACTGAATAGAAGATTAAGGGAAGTCCTTAATGGCCTGCGGTGGGTAGATGAGAATCAACATGGATAGATAAGCAGACAAATGAGTATAGTGGAAAAGAGGCTGCTATATAGTCATTCAGTTCTTTATCCTTTTATTCAGGTGTCACATATTCACTGAAGGCCTACTATATTTCCATGTACTATAGATTGACTGTTAGTAAGACACTGTCCCTGCCCTAAATAATAATCTTATGTAAGGCTGGGGACTGTGAAGATATTTGTATAAATAATTATACAAATATCAACATAGGTTCGTGCATGACAAGAGACAAGAAGAGAAAGTGCAGTGTTCTACAAGAACATTAAATAGAAGGAACTACTTCATCTCACGGAAATCAGGGATGGCTTTAATGACCAAGAGACATTTAATCTGAGGCAGGAAAGAAAAAATTTTATGTGCTCTAACCAACTACGTTTCACTTTCTGAGATATGTCTTAAGGTATCAATTAAAAATGACAGTCAAGAAAATTATGTGTACTTTTAAGTTCTTGCTTAAAAGTAAAGCAAAACACCAATTTGGCTATAAGCCCGAGGTAATTCAAGTTCAATTACTCCAGTATAAAAGCCAAAGGCCACAAGCTATACCTGCACTGTTTAATATAGCAAATACTAGCCACACCTAGCAACCTCAATTTCAATTAATTAAAATTTATATTCCCTTAGCTACAACAGCCACACTTCAAGTGTTCAAAAGCCACCATATTGAACACTGCAGCTAAAGGCTATTAAAATTAAATAAAATTACACATTCAGTTCCTCAATTATACTAGCCATATTTTGAGTGTTCAATTTCGAGTAGTGGTTAACATAGTGGACAGCAGACAAGAACAAGAATTTCCATCACTGCAGAAAGTGCTACTGGAGAGCACTGCAATACTATTTGGCACCTTGTTGCCTTCCCTAACCTCATTTTCCACTTTTCTCGCCTTGCTTATACCACTTTAGCCATGTTGGAATCTTTGCTGCTGAATGTACTCGGTATGATCCTGCCTCAGGGCCTCTGCACACTTCAGTCCCTACCTTCTTCTCCAGCCCCACGTTGTATGAGTCTCCAGCTAGTTTCTCTAGCCTTAGCCATGCCAGCCTTTTTTCTATTTCCCTCACTTTCAAGATCTCTCTTGTCTCAGGGTTTTACACATATTATTACCTTTCCTTGTAAGGCTTCTCCTTCCCTACTTCAACTTTCCTTCAAATATCAGCTTACTTTTTATTCATCAAAAAAGCCTTTTCTGATCAGGTCAAACTCTCCTCATACAAACTCACATTGCTTTCTTGCATAGTGCTTATTACAGTAGCACATTTACATTAATTTATGTAATTTTGTATTCATGAAACTCTCTTCAGATTGACAGCTCCATGAGGGCAAGGACCATATCTGTTTTTGAAAACCACTATATTCTCAAAAGGAGCAGAATGCATGGAACAAAACAGGACATAAACATAATGATTATTTATAACTACAAAAGAATGAATAAATGCTATAAAAAAAAGTGAATGGTCAGTTTAAAATATATACCTTGTACTGCTTCTTCAATGCATGTCAAGTACCCAAATTTCAAAATATGATTATACACAATGAACAAAAATGAATGACAGGGATTGTAATAATTTCAGAGGTATGATATACTTCTTTCAGTTAGATTAAAAAGTACTGATCCCCCAAAGGAGAATAGATTCATGGGTATAATTTTTATCCTTATTGTTTATCCGAATTGTCTAATATTTCTCCATAATTATGTATTGGTTATAAGAATATTATCTTTTATTGCACTATCAAAAATTATTCTGCTCCATTGCAGCAGAAAACAAAATACATTGGAGGCACAGTGGTTAATAAGGTGCTTTTGTTTTTCTTTCCTGCCAGACAAACAAGCGTTGAATTCCTGTCTCCTGGCTTCTGCTGGTTCTATGACCTTGAGCACATTACCCCACCTCTCTAAACCTTACCTTTCAAATGAGATAATAATATACACTATATGAGGTAGTTGTGAAGGTTCAATGGGATAATGGATATAAAACAGTCAATAAATGCTAGCTTAAAATCCGCATGCCAAAATGACCATATTTTAAGTCTAGGTGTACATAAACCTCAGTAACCCTCTTGGTTCTTAATCATTAATTTGAAAGGAAAAGATTTTAGTTCACAAATTCCAAGTTTGGCTTCTCATACTAGGTTTGCTTCTAAGGTTATACTATCTTTCTTTTGAATGTGACTGTTCCACATATTCTAGAAATTGAAGTTGGTCCCAAGGAATTAAATTCATTCACTTATCCAACAAATATTTTTGTATGCCTTCTGTACATCACGCACAGCTGTGTTAGGGATAATATGGTTGCCCAGATATTAATACATTAATCCAGTAAGAATATATTTGAGTAATTTTTTAATAAGTGCTTTTTATAGATATAGGAAAAGTACTTTTATAAAGATATTCTCTTAGCATTGTTTATACTACTGAATATTCAAATGGCCAATAACAGTGTATTAGTTACATAAATGGTAATAAATTCACATTATGGAATGTTATGTAACTATTAAAAATGCAGTGGTAGAAGCATATTTACTGGTATAGAAAGACGTTTACAACATGTTGGTGAGTTTAAAACTAAAATTGTGTGCTTAGTAAGAATATATAAAAATTATACAGTATATGTTTATACAAGCAAAAAAGACTTGAAGGACAACATTAAAATGTTTTCTCTACCAGTTGTTCACAAATGCGACTGAATATTAGAATGAAATGACGATTTTTAAAATATACCGATGCAAGGACACAATTAGAAATTCTGAATTAAAGAATCCTCCAAGAAGCCCAGGCATCAATATTTAAAGAATGCATCCTTGGTGATTCCAATGTGCACCTAAGATTGAGCAATATTTTTTCCTAAGTATTGGGACAATATTTTACTTTGGTATGTTTTTCTAAATTATATATATAAGCATCACATATTTATACAATAAAAAAAAATTATGCCACAGTGTAGAACAGTTAATATTATATGTTGCCAAATGGTGAATTTGTATATATAGTAATGTTTCCCAACTTTTTAATTTCTGAATTTAGTTAGTTATGCTTTTTTTTTTTTTTTAACAATGAGTCTTGCCTAAGTATCAATTTTCTTATTTCAAAGAAACAACTTTTGGCTTTGTTGAATTGTTGAATATTTCACTAATTTCTATTCTTTATTCTTTTCCTTCTAGTTTCTTTTTGTTTTAACTTGCTTTTCTTCCTTCCTCAGATGGATGTATATACATCACTGAGTTTTCAGCTTTTCCTCTTTTTTAACATATACATCAAAATCCAAAATTTTTCCTATAAGCATGCTTTAGCTATATACCTACAAGTTTTGATATGTAGTATTTTCATTATTATTTACTTAAAATTTTTTTCTATTTTTCCATGGTGATTTTTTTTTTTTACTTGAGGCATGAGATATTTAATGGTTTATTTTTAAATTTACAAATATATGGGGCTTCTCTAATTATCTTTGTTATTCTTTTGTAATCTAATACCATGATGACCTGAGAAAATACTCTGTATGATTTCAATCCTTTGAAATTTGATAATTTATGTCTGAACTACAGCCAAATTTTTAAAATGTTCTGTGTGCACTCAATAGTAAAGGGTATTAAGTAGTTTTATTTGCATTCTGAAGTTTTACATACAAGATAAATAAATCAAGCTTGCTAACTGGGTTAAAAGTTTCCTTCAATTAATATCTGTCTGCTTCTTGTAGGGACACCTGGGTGGCTCAGTTGGTTAAGTGGCTGCCTTCAGCTCAGATCATGATCCCAGGGTCCTGGGATTGAGTCCAGCATCGGGCTCCTTGCTCGGCAGGGAGCCTGCTTCTCCCTCTGCCTCCCACTCTGCCTGCTTGTGCGCTCGCACTCTCTCTCTGACCAAAAAAAAAAAAATCTGTCTGCTTGTTATAAAAGTAACTGATGGTATGTTAAAATCTCCCATGATTATTAATTTTCATATTTCTCCTTTTTGTATTATAAATTTTTATTTTCTATATTTTGGGGCTATGTTATCAAGTACATACATATTCAGAATTATTTTTGCTTACAGGTAAATTAAGTATTTTGTCAAGAAACATCACTATTTATCTCTAATATTTTTTAATGACAACTTTATATGAGTATAGCTTTCTCATATTTGTTTTGGTTAGTGTTTAAATGATTTGGTACATTGTATTATTGACTGTAGTTCTTCACCCCTTCACATTCTATGTCCTTTGCCATGTGACTGCTGTTCCTCCTTCTAGAGACGGAATACCTTTCTGAGCTTTGAGACTTTGGGTTAAGTCACATTACTCATTTTTGCCATAAGATATTAGTAGCTATACTGCATACAGAGTCTTGATATGTTTGATCAGCTAAAGTTGCCCATGCTTCTGACATTACCATAAGAATGTTCCCCCAACTACATTGGTAGGCCAAGGAAAAAGAGTAGCCCTGGACCTAAACTCCAGTTTGGAGCCTAGAACAGCTCATCCCGTGATGCATGAAAAAGAATAAATTATTTTGTTTGAAGCTACTGACCATTACTGCAGCAAAACTGAATAGATATAAGACAGGTAAGCTGTAAGCAGGATGCTCCTATAGCAAAAAACTAAAATATATAATAGTTTGAAACCAGGAAGCAGATATTGAAGGTACTCTAATAGGAAGCTGGAAAAATGGCAAGGAAACTGAGGAAATCAGAAAAATGATGACTCATATAATGGCAAACATTTGGTAAAAAAACATTGCATGGAATCTAGCAGAAAATTATTTAATAAACTTATAGAATTAGAGGAGTAGATTTTGAGGGAAAATGTTAAATGAACAAACTGTTTTATTTGGTAAGATTCGATGAGAAAGAGATGACTTCAGAAAAGAAGTGGTCCATTTGCAGGTAAAATAAAGAGACTATATATTGCCCAGACATTTCAGGACTGGCAACTTTCTTATCTAATGAAGGCTCTAGTAGCTATTAAGAAACAGTTTCAGGGAAAAGACCAAACCTAGGACACTAGGTAAAGACCAAATCAAGGATAAGGCTATTAGACCTCATCTTAAGACCTCTGGAAGAATTAAGGTGGTGCCTTGTATATCAACCCACAGAAGGAAAAAAGAGGAGTTCTAGAAACATAAAAGGCATAGTCCCACAAAAGTGTGATGCACCCCAAGTATCTGTAATTTAAGTATAGATAGAAGGGCGAGTCTCAAAAAGAATCAGAGGTGTCGTTTTTGGCATGCAAAGTTAATTAGAATCAAACATGAAAAAAATCTCTAGCAATTTTTAAGAGAGATCAATCAGTAGAAGCACTGCCAGTTTAGAACAAAAGAAATTGTGATATTTTGAGGTAAAAAAGACTTCTGGATACAATTATACGCCTATTAGAATGGCAAAAATCCAAAACAGTGGCAAAACCAAATACTTGTGAGTATGTAGAGTAACAAGAATTCTCATTCATTATGTGGGAATGCAAAATGATACAGCCACTTCGGAAGATAGTTTAGCAGGTTCCTGAAAAACTAAATATACTCTTACCATTTGACCCAGCAACCAAACTCATTCGTATTTACTGAAAGGACTTACAAATTCATGTCCACACAAAAATCTGGAACATGGATATTTAGAGCAGCTCTATTAATAATTGTCAAAACTTTTCAGTAGGTCAATGAATAAACTTTGGTAATTCCATACAATGGAATATTATTCAGAGCTAAAAAGAAATAAGCTATCAGGATGCCTAGGTGGCTCAGTGGCTCAGGTCATGATCCCAGGGACCTGGGATCAAGTCCTGCATCAGGCTCTCTGGGGAGCCTGCTTCTGGCTCTGCCTCTGCAGCTCTGCCTACTTGTGTTCTCTCTCCCTCTCTCTCTCTCTCTCTCTGACAAATAAATAAATAAATAAACAAATAAATAAATAAAAAAAATATTTTTTAAAAAAAGAAAAAAGCTATAAAGCCATGAAAAGACATGGAGGAGGCTTAAATATATATTCCAAAGCAAAAGAAGCCAATCTGAAAAGGCTTCATACATATGTCATGATTTCAACTATATGATATACTAGAAAACACAAAATTATAGTCAGTAAAAAGATCAGAGGTTGCCAGGGGATGGGAGAAGGGAGGGATGAATATGTGGAACACAGAGGATTGTATAGGGCAACAAAAATACTCTGTATGATGCTATAATGCAGATAAATATTATACATTTCTCCAATTTCATAAAATGTACATCAAGAGTGGATTCTAATGTAAACTATGGACTTTGGGTGATAATGTGTCAGGGCAGCTTCATTAACCATAATAAATGTACCACATTGGTGGGGGGATTTTGATAATGGAAGAGATTACAAGGTTGATATGTAGACAAGGGATATATGAGAAATCTCTGTACCTTCTTCTCAATCTTGCTGTGAACCTAAAACTGCTCTAAAAAAATAAAGTCTCTTAAAAAGGAAAAGATTTCTGGGCAGAGGATTCTGAGAAGACAGTAGAGTAGGAAACCTGACACATCAGAAATCTGTCTCCCTGACTAGACAACAATTGAACAGATTCTGTCTGATACAACTGTTTTGGAACTCTGGAGTCTATGTGAAGGCTTGTAGCATTCCAGGGGAAGTCTTGGACAGTAAACGGTGATGATTTCTGCTAGCTCTTAATACAGCAGCAGCTCCCCTCCCCCACTCCTTAGCCTCATGGCAAGCAGCTGTGTATATGTACCTGAAGCAGTCTGTATGAGCCTGTGAGAGTGGGAAACCAGACCCTGTCCTTTAAATATTGGACGCTGGGCTCTGACTGTTGATTGCTGCTCCTGACAGTGTAAGGAGAGATACACAGTCAGGTAACCATTGCCGCAAGCCCCTCTACCTCCACCCAAAGTGACTTCCAGGAGATTTAAAGGCTTCACAGGAGAAGGCACAGACTAGATCTAGAAAGACCTTAAGTTTACATCTCAACTGATCCCCAGCACACAATCAGGGTACAACAACAAAAACAACAATAACAACAACAAAAACAGCAAATGCCACCAAAAAGAGAAAATATGATTTCCAGAGTTCCTACATTATAAGATTCAGTTTTTGTCCGGTTTTCACATAAAAAAACACAAGGCATACAAAAAATCACCAAAGTATTGCCCATTCAAAGAAAAAAATTAACAGAATATATCACATTAACAGAATGAAGGAAAAAAAAAGACCTATATGACCATCTAATAGCTGAACAATCTTGAAAAAGAAGAACAAAGTTGGAGGACCCAATTTCAAACCTTACTAAAGCTACAGTAATCCAAACAGTTGGTACAGGCATATAAACAGATATACAAACAAATAAACAGGAGAAATAAACCCTTGCATATATGGTTGCTAAAGACTGAACGGTGAGATTCCAAAATTTTTATTTTATTTATTTATTATTTATTTATTTTTACGATTTTATTTATTTGACAGAGAGACAGAGAGATCACAAGTAGGCAGAAAGGCAGGCAGAGAGAGAGGGGGAAGCAGGCTCCCTGCTGAACAGAAGAGCCCGATGTGGGGCTCGATCCCAGAACCCTGAGATCATGACCTGAGCCGTAGGCAGAGGTTTTAACCCACTGAGCCACCCAGGCACCCCCAAAATTTGTATTTTAAAGCTCTAATTACTGATGTGACTGTGTTGCAGATAAGCCCTTTAAAGAGTGATTAGGATTGAAGATGGCGGAGAAGTAGGAGATCCTGCTGCAACCGGTCCCCAAAAGTGAGCTGGAAATCTATCAGAACACGCCTAACACCCATGAAATCACCCTGAGGAGCAAGATTTCTCACTCCAGGATCTCTCAGAGAGCAGAAGACAGCAGTGGAGAGGTAAAAGCAAAGTGGGAACACTCGAACTGATATCGGAGGATAAACAAAACGGGGAAGGAGCCACCAGAAGGTAACCACGGACAGTAATACCCCAAAGGAAAGCGCCCAGGGGCGGGGGACCAGCATTAACGTAGAGTCCGTTAAAAACACTTAAAAAGGGCAAAAAGTTCTGAGGAGTAACTAGTGGAAGGGGGTGGTCGCGGGCACTACCTTGGACCCACACTCCCGGGAAGGCGCGTCCCAAAGTGAGACTGGTGGGGGGATCCAGTCCGTGGTTCCTGAACCTGCAGCTTTCCGCTCTCTGCAACATTCTGCGGGAAGGGCGCGCAACTGCAAGTGCCTTTAGAGAGTCTGCGGTGGTCCACGAGCCGCAGCTTTTCTCTGTGTGTGCCCCGACCGCGACATTCACAGCCCGCCACAGAGTCTGAGGGATCCCCGCCGGCCCCAGAGAGAACGCGGGCAAGCGGCCTAACGTCCGGGGTACCCCTAGCGGAGCCGCAGAAAGGCAGCTACGGTCGCGCACCACCTCGGACAGACTGCTCTGTGAGCAGAAATTTCGCAGAGGGGAGTGTGTGTTCCGAACCACACAAAGAGGAGCAGAAACGTGGGCTTCCTGCAACTCGGAGGTCTGAGTGCCTACGGGCAGATTCATTGCTTGGACTCTCCGAAAAGATGAAAAAGCTACAAAAGGCCAAAAACCTTCAGAGAGCGAAAGACTGAGAAACCAGTTTCCACAGAGCTCAGTCCCTTGACTGGAGGGCAGGGTGACTCAACCCAAGCAAGACTGATTGGAAAACAACGCGGCAGACCCCTCCCCCAGAAGACCACCCAAAAAACAAAAGGACTAAAACCACAGGGTCCCCATAAAATTTTAAACCCCCAAAGCCAGGGGAAGTCAATATATTAAGCTCCTGGTAATACCCTCAAACCTGTATATTTCATAGATATAAGTTTTTGGGTTTTTTTTTTCTCTTTCTTATTCTCTCTTTTTTATTTTAGTATTCACTTGCTTTCACATTTCTTTTTTGTTTTTGTTTTTAACTACTTAACATTACAACGAGAGATTTAATACAACTATAAACCCAGGAGGACCTGAAATAACCTTCCAAGCCTGTGAGGAGTTATAAGCACCCTCCCATCTTATCCCTCTGTCAGTGTTTCTACATATCTGCCTTTGTTCTGGTATTACATAAATCTTATTCTTGGAGTTCATTCTGATAGGTTCTTTTACTTCTTGTCATTTATTCGTGTTGGTCTATATGTTTGTTCGTGCTTGTTTACATACCACATAAACCTTAGTTTTGGGGCCCATTCTGGCTGGGATTTCCTCTTTTTCTCCTTCTCTCGATCTTTCTTTATCCTTATTCTTTCTTTTTGGTGGTAAATCCCAATTGCTCCAAAACCCTCCAGGGTACACCCTGCCTGTATCGGGGGCGATA
>CM052803.1:37132725-37176939 GCA_028533885.1 Nasua narica | reverse complement strand
GTGGATGAGAGGACGTATAGCTGGATATATTGCCCACGATCCAGGCAGGGTGCACCCTGGAGGGTTTGGGAGCAATTGGGATTCACCACCAAAAAGAAAGAATAAGGATAAAAAAAGATAGAGAAAAAGAGGAAATCCCAGCCAGAATGGGCCCCAAAAATAAGATTTATAAGGTATGTAAACAAACATGAACAAACATGTAGACCAACACGAATTAATGACAAGAAATAAAACAACCTAGCAAAATGAACCCCAAGAATAAGATTTATATAATACCAGAACAAAATCAAATACGTAGAAACACTGACAGAAGGATAATATGGGAGGGTGGTTATAACTCCTCGCGGGCTTGGAAGGTTATTTCAGATCCTCCTGGGTTTATAGTTGTATTAAGCCTCTCTCCATTGCTGTCTTCTGCTCTTGGGGAGATCCAGGAGTGAGAAATTTTGCTCCTCAGGGTGATTTCATGGGTGTTCAGTGTGTTCTGGTAGATATCCAGCTCACTTTAGGGGACTGGTAGCAATAGGATCTCCTACTTCTCCTCCATGTCTTTCCTGATAATATCTTCTTGAAGCCCAGGACTTGCTCATCTCTGTATCTCTGGTTCTTGGAATGTGGTTGATGTTTCTTAAATGTCCTGGAAGGATATCGTAGAGACTTGATGTGTAGACCTGTCTCTTCAGTTCTTTATGGCTGGATAATTAGCTGTATCTTCTGAGGTCAAATGAAGTGACTTTAAAATCAGTCCTTCCTCCAGATATCAGGTATTTAGCAGTCCCTCATCATTTCTTCCTGGATGCCAAGTTTGTCAATTGAGAGAGTCCAGATAAAACAATAAAGGCATAAAATGATCCATTTCTAACTCGGACTACTAAACCTGCAGGAAGCGCTGGGTGGACCTGAAGACATAAATCTTTAAAAATTATCAATTAATGAATGTATAACAGGATATACATTTGTATGTAACAATAATAACACCACAAAAAGAGAATGATTACTGTTTTCATTCTGTGAGGAAGGACTCTGGGGCTCTTTTCCACAAGGTATGTCCAAGGAACTATATATCTGTTTTCACTTCCCATATGGAAAGAAGGTTTTCTTGAAATATTGTGTGATATCCCAAAAATGAAATAGAACTCCCTGATGAATGAAGAGCAGAAACGTGAATGGAAGTCATTAGGAAAGTAATCTCTGCCTCTTGTTGAAAAGACAAGACTCAATAGGAAAAACCTTTAGTCATCAGTTTAGTAAAAGTCTAGACTTAGATTGGAGATGTTGGAAGGAACTGGGATCTCTTTGTCAGTTCCAACATAGGGTTTTATATTGATATGTGTTATCAGAGCCTCATTTTGCAAATGAAAACAAACAATCATTTGGCAGTGAGAATGCCAGTAAGTTAGTGTTTTTGAAATGTAGTTAGTGCTCAGGTTAGAATTTGCTACCTGTACCTTCTACCAAATTCAAATGTTTTGGTTCTTGCCAAGCTCTGCAGTGGACTGAGTGGCAGGAAATAGCTTCAGGCTGTTGATTCTTCAGAGTTACATCAAGGCAATGAATTAGCAATAGGATGGAACTCATTAAGGGCATTTTGTAATCCCTAATAAACCAGCAAAGGAAATGTATGAACATTTAAGAGTATGAGATTGAATTCTCAGCTCTAGATGCGATTCTTCTCCTAACACCCAAAAAATTTCAAAATATCTCTCGTTTATAAACAAAAAGTTAGCTGCTTTAAATTGCATTTTTTGATTTGTTAACTGTGGCATCTTCATCTGTTCAGGATGCTATAACAAAATACCATAAACAAGATGGCTTACAAATACCAGAAATTTCTTGGAATTCTGGAGGCTAGTAAGTCCAAAATCAAGATACCAGCAGATTTATTGTCTGGCGAGAGTCTACTTCCTGGATCATTGATGGCCATCTTCTCTGTCTTCACAATGTAGGAGGGGTATGGAATCTCTCTGGGGTCTCTTTTATAAGTACAGTATCCCATTCATGAGGGCTCTGCTCCGATGACCTAATCACCTTGAAAGGCACACCTCCAAATACCACCCCACTAGGGGAATAGATTTCAGTATGTGAATTTTGGGGGACATATATAATTAGTCAATAATGTTGATTCTAACTGTTCAGAGCAGCATAACTTGTACTAGCCAGAAAAGCAGAAATAAAAAACTTACGTTTATAGGGGCATTTCCAGCAAATGAAAGCGAGAATTACCGTTTGTGGGGTATGGCAGTAAAATCTTCAAAGCTCATCAAAATAACACATTTTTTGTTTTTCTGCCACTATCAATGCTGTGAAAGGAGTTTGGAGAATAACTGGGCATACAGCTATGCCAATAATTTAAATTGACCTGAAGGCCTTCATACAAATGAGACTCCTATTAGGAAACAGAATTCTCTGATTTGTCAGTGTTTTCGATATGACCAGTTGATAGGCAGATCAACTACCAGTGGGATATTGACTGTTGAAGTATATAACTTATAAATTGTGATGCATTATGAAATGTATCTCTTTTAGGATCGCCCTATTTCTATTGCCTGGTAATGGTCGTTCTGTAAGTATTTACCACGTGCATGCTATGTACCAACTACTCATCAAAGTACCAGAAAAATAATAATGAATAAAACATGAAACTTACATAAACATACAAATAAAACAAAAATACGTAAAATAAAATGAAATTAATAAAGAACTTCAGATAGTGACAAGTGCACTGAAGAGGAAAAAAACAGGCTATTGAGATAGAGGGTGAGGAAGAGAGTGGGTTGTAGGCAGGGAAGAAGGAGAAATATTTTAAATAGGTTAGTCCAGAAGGGTCAATTTTAGGGTCTGAGAACTAAAGAGAGTCATGGGTATTGAACCTAAGTTAGCCATAAATTCTTGATAGGGGGACAAGAATTGCAAAGACACCCTGTGATAGAAATAAGCTTGGTTTATTCAAGGAATGACAAGAAGGCCAGGTTATGATGTAAATAAAGCTGAATGGGACCTGTAATCTTACAGGCACAAATGGCAAATGAGGGATGGAAGATACACAATAAAGTATCTGTACTCACAAATTTTTCTTTTTGCATGGGTTTCTTATTAGCTAAAGAGACAAGATGAACCATTTTAAAGAACAGAATTATCTTGACTGTTTTACTCCTTTCCCCTAGTGTCCTAAGAAAGCTTTACATTTGATACCATGTCTCCGTTCTTCCTCCTCTGAGTATCCAGAAATATCCTCTCATTTATTAACTTCTTGATAAAATTTATGGAGGAAATAAAAATCAGTTGTATCTGCCTTTTTATCACAACCCTTATCAAAGGAAATGGAGAAGAGGAAAATGCTGAATAAATATGTATTACAGTAATTACTTTGATGCAAAGTCTGCCTTTGTTACTATAGATTCAGGTCATTGTGTTCCATCAGGTCCATACCATTTAATATGTAAATTTGGACAGGTTAATTAGCCTCTTTTGAAACTCCATTTTCTCATCTATAATATGTGGAGGTGATTACTCTTTATCTTTGAGGTTTGTGAGGATCACATGAGATCATGTATATGAAGTGTTTAGCACAGCGCTTGGCACACAGTCAGAATAGATAATGTTTATGGAGCACTTCCTGTTAGATTATGAATGTCTTCATTCCTTCCAGTCACCTCCTACTAAACCTTTCTGCAAACTTTTTCAAGTAGCCCCAATAAACTTTTATGTTGGCTTTTCCCCCAGCTTATGTCACTGATGAAATATCTTTTTCTCCAATGTCCGGCTGAAAGAAACTGTATATTTATGAGACCATCTTTTGGTAACAAAAATGCCAGGAGTCAGTGGTTTATTAAAAACCTAGTATTAATTTAGGCTCCTGACAAAACCTAGATGTACTATGTAGCTATATGAAGGCTTCCAGAACATAGGTGAAAACGTGTGAGTATGTAGCCCTTGATCTCCTGAGCTGCATTTGGCAAGTATCCAGTCACTCATTTTTATCTAATTAATGACATTCCTGGCATATGGGGATCATATAACACAGAATCTGTTCGTACTCTGCGTGCAAAAACCCATTTTGTTCACCTACCATAAAAAAAAAAAGGTGGCAACCTCTGCTCTTCATTTTTCTTTTTTTTTTTTTTTTGCTATTCATTTCTTTATTGTGTCATTTTGAATGCACATTTTGAATTCTCCCTCCTTCTCCCTTGCTTCCCTCTTTCTTCCCTCCCTCCTTTTCTTCCCTCTCCTCTCCCCTCTGTCCTGCCTTCCCCTGCATCCCATTCTCCTCCCTCCCTTCATGTCTGTCTCTCTTTTCTACTGAGGGAAGAGAAGCATCTTGGGGGAGGAGTATAATTGGAAATTTACATCATCCAATTGAACTGATTCTAGAAGTTTTCTTTGAAACTCAAGGATGGTTGGCTTGAGTAAGGCTAACAATATTATGGTCCTCGGAGAAGACCGTGACCATTCACACTGCCACATTTTAGCTTCTGCTATTTTCCTTGCTTGGAATGCTTTTTCCTTTTCTTCCATCTTTCAGAACTAATCTTAAATCTCACCTCTTTCAGTAATCTAACTAACTTTGGACTTAATGGATCTTTTTTCTTCCCCTCACTATGCTGTTTTATACTTCTTGCTATTTAATTCATATTATTGAACCCTTTGCACATAACTTTAAGGGCTTATTTTCCCACTTAGATTTTTTTTTTTCAGACCAGGTCATACACATTTTTAGTTTCTTACTGATACCATCTCTCCCCATCCTAGTCCTCATCATGCTTTTAAAACACCTGGACAGAACATCTTTGGGGAAGAGGGCATGTTAGCAAATTTTAGATCTTTTGAACAGAATCTAAGACAACTGTATATTATATAACATTATAGATACTACCCAGGGCAAAACTTAGCTCTTACTATAAGAAGCCTACCTACAATAACAGACGTAGGCCAGTTTGAATGCCTCAGGGCCTACCTCCATACCTTGTTTCACCCCAAATTTTTAAGTGATTTACAATGTCTGAGTCGCAGCATCCAAGTCAAATCTGGAGAAGTCAGGCGAACCCCCAAATAAATTAAAGATCTCCGAGGAAAAATTAGGCTTTTTATTTCTCCTTTTATATACTTTTGGTTTATTTAGCCTCTCATATAGATCACCGCCAGAAAGAAGATTAAGAATGAATGCCCATCATTCAAGTGTTTAAATATTTTGTTGAGAGCTTCAGTAATTTCATTAGAGAAGTTAAGGACTTCTGGACTAAGAAGAAATTTAGAGACTATGGCTTTCATTTACCCACTCCTTCATTTTGTCAATTAATGACAAACCACAAAAAAAGATTAACGCATAAAGGGAAGATCACTATATATCCGCAAAAGAAAATAATACTTGTTGAAGTTAAAAAATATGAGAAATTTAAAAGTAGGGAGGGTGGTAGCTAATGAGCTCTGTTATATAAATTAAAGAATATCACCGAGATCCTGAATAAACAGGCCATCTAACAGACGAAGATATCTGTACTTGGTAACTATATCCTGCTATATAAGTTTAAGAGGGAGGAAGAGAATACAGTGCTGAGCAAGGAGCCATGTATACCTGGATGTGCTCTATTAAAAGAGGCGCTTGATTGCTCAGTAATTGCAGAGCTAGGCTCTTGGGGAGGCCTTTGTCATCCCTCCTTGGCTGACACCAGACGATAGTGTGGCTCTGTGATAAGAAACAGAGGACTAGTGTCTCCATGGTAACTAACTGAGCTCTATATATTACACTCATTACAAATGAAGATAGATAGTAAAAAAAAAAATGTATTAACACAGAGAGGGAATATATATATGTGAGTGTATATATGTATCTTGTCTTCCATCTAGAAAGTGAATAAAATAAAATAAAAATGTGATTGCGCTGAATGGACAAGGTTGATAGGTCTTTTTCCCCATTGGTGCAGGTAAATATTTCATTTTTCAGCTCCTCTGATGGTTTTGTTCTGAACCCACCCAGCTGTAGCTTGAAAGATTAATGATGGGCAGCAAAAGAACCCGAGAAGAGGCAATGAATGAATAGAAACCAGCACCAGAGAAGAAAGAGTTCTGCCTGGCCTTTGGGACAAATAAATAAGGATTTACTAAGTCTGCTAGTTTCATCCCCATAGCAGGAAAACCTGGAACCCATTAGAATGGAAACCTGGACATTTTTATAATGTAATAATTCCTAGAGTTCCAAACTCACACAGACTAGTGACTGGAAAAAGGAGAAGAAAGAGGGAAGGAAAATCAGTTTCCTTTCTAATTTTCTCTTCTGTAGGTATTGAGTGTATTTTAACACAAATTACTGTGTCTCTCCTCACATACGACCATTACACCTATGTGTAGATCTTTATAAGGTTAAACACATTTTCTGAAAGCTCAGTCTGCCTATGTCATGCATTTTAAAGAAAAAGACCAAATTAAAGAAGTTATTAGTGAGTAAACCATTAACACTAGAAATTAACAGTTTTGATTCAAGACACAGAATGCAAATATTTGGTCACCAAAGAAAGACCCAGGAGCTTTTTGCAACTGTTATATTAATTTTGATGTATTAGTCCATCTGCTCTTAAATGAAAGACTTTACTCTGAAAGAAGGACCCTTGGTACCCCAGCAGGGATTTTTGCTGATCCTTCAGGTTGGTTTCTGTGTCTTTCTCAGTCACTCCAATTTCTAAGCAGGTAGTTGGGTCATTGCTAGAAAGGGTATAAATGTGTTTTTAAAACAAAACAGCTATTTCACCTAATCTAAGTAACATAATTGTCTCCCTTTCATTTTTTCTTATTGAAGTCTTGCTCTTCTACAAGTCTTGTGAAAACTCTCATTAGAATCTTCAAAGGTAGAGATGAAAAAAAAAAGGAGGGATAGTGTAGGTACATACCCAAGAGGAATGAAAATAGGTGTCCCACACAAAAACCTGGACACAAATTTCATAGTAGCATTATTCATAATAGTCATAAAGTAACAACATACACAACGCAAATGTCCATGAGCTGATGAATGAGTAGTATCATGTGGTTTAAGCATACAGTGGAATGTTATTTAGCAATAAAAAGGAATGGAGCACTGCTACATGCTACAACATGCATGAACCTTGCAATCGTTATGCTAAGTGAAAGAAGCAAATCATAGAAGACCAAATATTGCATGGGTCCATTTATAAGAAATTACAAGAATAGGCAGATCTACAGAGACAAAATAAATGAGTGGTTGCTTAGACTGAAAGGGGCATGGGGAGATGAGGGCGACTGCTAAAGAATATAGGGTTTCTTTGGGGGATAATGAAAATGTTTTAAAATTGATTGTGATGATGGTTGGCAAAACTTTATGCTAAAAAACATTGAATTGGACATTTTATTTTTTTTAAGATTTTTAAATTTATTTATTTGACTGCTAGAGAGAGCGAGAGAGCCCAAACAGGGGGAGTGGCAGGCAGAAGGAGAGGGAGAAGCAGACTCCCCGTTGAGCAAGTAGCCTGATGCGGGGCTCGATCCCATGATCCCTGGGATCATGACTTGAGAGCTGAAGGCAGACACTTAATTGACTGAGCCACCCAGGTGCCCCTGAATTGGACATTTTTTTGAAATGGATGAATTGCATGGTATGTAAATTATATCTCCATAAAATTGTTATAAAAATAAATAAAGGACTTAGGTGGAGATGAACATGATAGTCTGTAAGATGACCATATGTCCTGATTTGGTCAGAATTTTGCCAGTTTTTGCCAGTTGTGCCAATCAATTATTAATAGCTCTGCTTTCACTTTCAAAAGTGTCCTATTTGGACAATAAACTATATGGTTGCCATGTATATAATCAGGAGAACTATGACTTTCTGAAGTGTATCCTAAAGTTACCTAATGAAAATACCTCTTGGGATTCCTACTGATAGTGAAGACTCTTGTGTCCCTCTCTTGGATTCTAATTTAGTGGTCAGAAGTGGAAACTGGTGTTTTGTATTTTTGATAATTATTTAGTGAATACTATGAATGCCAAAATTTAATGAACGCCAAAAATTTGATGTTACTTGTTTATAAAAGAGGTGGCCGAATGACCTTTTGGGGCAAAGAGAATTCTTGGGAGGTATGAGAAGACTGCAGGAATTGACCAGTCATAAGACACCAGAAAATGAATTCTGTGATGAGGATTAAGAGAACAATGAAAATAACATTCAGCATAAGTGATGCTGCTTTTTTTTTTTTTTTAGGTTGTCTGATATATTCTTTTTGTCTTCATATTTTTATTTAAATTCTAGTTAGCTAACATATAGTACAATATTGGCTTCAGGGGTAGAATTCAGTGGTTCATCACTTACATATGACAACCAGTGCTCATCTCAACAAGTGCCCTCCTTAATGCCCATCCCCCACCCATCCCATTCCCCACCCACCTCCCTCTATCAGTCCTCAGTTTGTTCTCTATCACTAAGAGTCTCTTACGGTTTGTTTCCCTCTCTCTCTCTCTTTTTTAAATTTCCCTCTCCTGTGTTTATCTGTTTTGTTTCTTAAATTCCACATATAAGTGAAATCATATGATAGTTATCTTTCTCTGACTTATTTTGTTTAGCATAATTCACTCTAGCTCCATCCACATTGTTGCAGATGGCAAGATTTCATTCTTTTTGATGGCCAAGTAATACTCCGTTGCATGTATATGTATGTGTGTGTGTGTGTACATATACATACACACCTACACTGCATTTTCTTTATCCGTTCATCAGTTGTTCATTATTTCAATTCTTTCCATAGTTTGGCTATTGTTGATAATGCTAGAAACATCAGGCGACATGTACCCTTCGATTCTGTATTTTTGGGTAAATACCTAGTAGTGCAATTGCTGGATCATAGGATAGTTAAATTGTTAACTTTTTGAGGAACCTCCATACTGCTTCCAGAGTGGCTGCACCAGTTTGCATTCCCACCAACACTGCAAGAGGGTTCCCGTTTCTTTGCATCCTCACCAACATATGTTGTTTCCTGGGTTGTTAATTTTTGCCATTCTGACATGAATGAGGTGGTATCTTCATCATGATTTTGATTTGTGTTTCCCTGATGAGGAGTGATGTTGAGCATCTTTTCATTCTGTTAGCCATCTGAATGTCTTCTTTGGAAAAATGTCTATTCATGTCTTCTGTCCATTTCTCAACTGGATTATTTGTTTTTTGACTGTTGAGTTTGATAAGTGCTTTCTGGATTTTGGATACCAACCCTTTATCAAATATGTTGTTTACAAATATCTTCTCTCATTCTTTAAGCTGCCTTTTAGTATTGTTGTTTCCTTCACTGTGCAGAAGCTTTTAATCTTCATGAGTCCCAATAGTTCATTTTTGCTTTTGTTTCCCTTGCCTCCAGGAATGTGTCTGGTAAGAAGTTGCTATGGCCAAGACCAAAGAGGTTGCTGCCTATGTTCTCCTCTAGGATATTGATGGTTTCCTGTCTCACATTTAGGTCTTGCATCAATTTTGAATTTATTTTTGTATATGGTGTAAGAAAGTGGTACAGTTTAATTCTTCTACATGTTGCTGTCCAGTTTTCCCAACACCATTTGTTGAAGACACTGTCTTTTTTCCATTGGATATTCTTTCCTGCTTTGTTAAAGATTAGTTGACCATATAGTTCTGGTGCTTCTAAAAATATCTTTTTCTTCTTCCTTCTTAGAAGAAAACAGATCTATTAGCTATTATTTTGTAAGAATGAGTGAGGACAAAACTGGTGATTGTCCAGCTGGAAGTTATTTCTCCAGAGTGGCCCAAAGTAGAGGCAGGAAGGTTCTGGGATATCCCTGTCCTACCTCAGAGCCTGATATCCATTGCCTTCACCCAGATTCTTCTGGCTGGTTCCATCCCCCAACCCCTGACTCAAAATTTTATTGAGAACCCATCAACACCCAGGTTTGGAGACAAAAAGTAGAACCCTCAGGTGAGGCAGAGCAGTCTCAGAAACACAGGAAAATGCAAGAAACTTGAGCATAAGGACAATTTTTTTTAACAACTGCCATAGACTGAAGGTTTGTGTCTTCCAAGATTTATATTTTGAAGCCTAATCTCCTTTGTGATGCTCTTTGGAGGTAGAACCTTTGGATGTGATTAGGTCATGAGGGCTCTGGATGGAATTAGTGCTTTTAAAAATGAGACCCCAGAGAGATTCTTCACCACTTCTGCCACATGAGAACACAGTGAAAAGATTGCTGCTTATCAGTCAGGAAGTGGGTCCTCACCCAGACACTGTATCAGCCTGTGTCTTCTTCATCTTGGACTTCTTAGCTTTCAGAATTTTTAGAAATAAATTTCTAGGGCACCTTGGTGGCTCAGTCAGTTATGTGTCTGCCTTTGACTCAGGTCACAAGTCCCACATTGGACTCCCTGCTCAGTGAGGAGTCTGCCTCTCTCTCTCCCTCTATCCCACCCCCCTGCTTATGTTCTCTCTCCCTCTCAAATAAAATCTTTAAAAAAAGAAAAGAAAGAAATTTCTATAGTTTATAAGCTCTCCTGTCTATTGCATTTTATTATAGCAGCCTGAGCAAACTGAGACAACTACAAAAAGGAGCGAAGGAAATTGGGCCATAATTTCTGAAAATGAATATGAGCAAAGGGGCATATAGCACAATATGAGCAAAACTTTGATAAGAAGCAGTCTATCATAATCTTCACATGTAAAAATATGTTATTAAATATTTGAAATTATTTGTGACTTACTTGACTCAACGTTCTGTTTAAAATGTTTAGTCTTCATTGCTTGTTCATATTGAATAGCTCTTCACAGTCTCATGAAAATTGTGGTGAAGAAGCCTCTACTTTCCCACAATGTGGAATTGTCATAAAATGACTTGAGGAGGAAAAAGTCGTTACAAACCTGTTTTCTCATTTGGCCACATTGCTTTAATTCTCAGCCTTTTTTGTTTTTCTTCTTTAATCAATCAAGAAAATGCTCTCCTGCAGATTCATAGCTCAGAAGTATACTCTTCCTCACTTCTGTCCATGCCCAAGCCTCTTGATCTCCAGGGAAAAGGTTGACATCTGGGGAGATTTCCTTGTTTCACTTTGTTCCAGCAAACTGTTTGAAATATACCGGCTTTTTATAGAAATTTGAGTCGTCTCTCTTTTAGGTACTGTCTAAAAGTTTTCAATGTTTTAAAAAGGATTCCTAAAATGTTTTTAAAAGGATTCCTAATTAGTTGCGAGAATGCAGCCCAGGGTGAATAATACTATTACTAAATAACAGTACAGATTGAGCTTTTATGTTATCTAAGCTGCTGATTTTTAATGGAGCATTTCATGTATGCCTTTTGGGTTCCAATACTATAGCAGTAAGACATGTTATCTCAACAAGTCAATGTGGCAATATTAATTATCTCAAGAATATTTAGATTACCAGATTTGGTGTTTCTGGCAATTGGACTGGCAATGAAAGCAATTTAACATTGCCTAAAAGACAAAGATTTGGCAAATCTTTAAAAAGTTTTGATTGCAAGGATTACAAATTTTAGTGTCATGATTCAGATTTACTGGATCCTAGTAAACAACTGGAGTAAAAAACGTTTTCTAGAAGAAAAACTCTGGAATGAATTCCAGGTAACTGATTTCAGATGAGATTCTTAAGTAACAGAACATCAGCAGATTTAGTAGACTCACAAACATGAGGCTACACAGAACTCTAAGATAATAGACTGAAGACACCAGAAACTAAATACTAGGCAAGACCATGGCTTTAAATTTTGATTATGGGCAGGAAGTGAGGACACTCTGAACAATGAGGATACAATCCAAAGAAGTGGAAGCAAAGCAAACCAATTTAAAAGAATAACTCTGATTATATTGGAAGGGACTTCATCGAACTTGAAATCAGAAAATAACAGCCTCTAAGATTTTATTTGTTGCTTCTCCTGATCCTGATCCAGTATTTCAGTTCTAGGCTTCCATTAAGATGGAAATAGGCCCCAACAATCAACCACGGGCCAGGTTATGATAGGATTTCCATTTTAAACGAATTCAAATATATTTAAAGCATTGGTGTGTTTGTGAACTATGTGGGTTATGCTGTTAAAGCAGGGTAGCAGTAAAGAACAAAGGCTGACATTGGATAGACCTACTTTCCTCCATTTCCTTTCTATGTGACTTTGAGAGGGGCTATGATTTAATCTGTATGACCTTGATAGGCCTACAGTGAGCTTTGGTAGATACTGCCTGTCTTCTAACATGGTTTTACTTACACCCCACCAGCAATGTATTAAAGTTCCAGTTTCTCCACATCCTCACCAGCATTCTAGTGAATAAGTGAAGACTTCTCATTGTGATTTTTGTTTGCATTTCTTTGTTGATGAATGATATTTAGCACATTTTCATATGTTTATGAGACTCTTGGATATCCTACTTTATGAAATGCCTGTTCCAGTCTCTTGCCTGTTTCTTAAAACTGAATTTTTTTGACTTATTGATCTGTAATTTAAAAAAATACATTCTGGTTATGAGTCCATTATTAGATATGCATATCGCAAATATATTCTCCCACTCTATGGCCTTGCCATTTTACTCTCTTAATGGGGTCTTTGTTGAGTAATAGTTTTTAATTTTAATGTGAAATTTATCCATTTTTTCCCTTTATGTTTATCATTTTCTGTGTTCTTTGTAAGACATCTTTCAAATACTTAGTGACTTCATTTTAAAGTTTATAACTTTAATTCAGCAAAAATTTATTTTGGTAAAGATATGAAGTAGGGGTCCAGATTATTTCTTTTCCAGATGCTTTTTCAGTTGTCCAAAAACTTTTAAAAATAATTCATATTTTTTTAATAATTCATATTTTAAATGCCACCTTTAGGGAATTTCCATCACAGTGACTTCATGATTTTATGATATTAAACACTCTAACACTTGGGAATGTTCAAAAAAATATTTAAACACCAAAAGACACAAGTAATCTGAGAAGCAGATAAATATCTTTGTGGATCAAATATAAAACAGAAAAGCAAAATAGTGAGAGGGGCTCAAGCCAGTGACATTCCTTGTTGTGAATTTAAAAAATACAAAAGGGGGCGCCTGGGTGGCTCCATTGGTTAAAGCCTCTGCCTTCGGCTCAGGTCATGATCTCAGGGTCTGGGATCCAGCCCCACATTGGGCTCTCTGCTTAGTAGGGAGCCTGCTTCCTCCTCTCTCTCTGCCTGCCTCTCTGCCTACTTGTGATCTCTCTCTCTCTCTCTCTCTCTCTGTCAAATAAATAAATAAAATCTTAAAAAAAAATAAAGTAAAAAATACAAAAGGGCAGGGGAGACTGTGTGGGGGATTCACTTAAGCATCCAACTCTTGGTTTCAGCTCAGGTAAGGATCTCAGGTCATGAGATCCAGCCCTGTATCAGGCTCGCACTGAGATTCTCTCTTCCTCTCATTGTGCCCTTCATGCTTGTGCTTGCATGCTCTTTCTCTCCTTCTCAAATAAATAAATAAATCTTTAAAAACAAACAAAAAAATCGCAAAGGGCAATGTTATTTAGCTTCTGTGAGATAAGGAGTACTTTAAGTGCTATTTTATGAATTAGGAATGTGAATACCTCATTACCACATCAATTCAAGGACTATGGTAAGGGACCATCTTATGAAAGAAGGCTGGTGAAAGAGTTTCTGGTCACTGTGTTGGTCTGTGACTTTCAGAAAACTTCAGGATACATTTGAAGGAAGATAGATTCTCACAACCAAAATAGAACCAAGCTGCTTCTGAGCTTTGTGACACCATCAGGGATATCCCCCACGTCTACTTGGGACAGGAATCCTAACATGCCATTATCAGACCTCATTCTGGATTGGGGAATCAGGATTTGGATGGAGATTAACATAAAACTACCTGACTAGGGGTTGGGTTGAACACTGGAGAAGAGAAAGAGGCAGGGGAAATAAACCTCAAAATAGGTCAAAATTCCAGAGAAACAAGTTTAATTATGTGAGAGAAATGAACCAAATTAACAATCAGAGTATGAATTTACTCCAGACAGAATCAGTTTCTTGGAAGTTTAAAGTAAATAAATTTAGATTGTTTAAGGAATGCCTTCAATAAAAAAAAAATGAAAAACGAAGAAATTACTTCTAGAATAAAGACCATAAAGAATGCAAGAATACAATGAAGTGATGGTAGAACGACAAGAGGAAATAAAGCATTAGCTGTAATTATTTGGAAAGCAGTAGAGAAGATAATAGGATGAAGAGAACCTTGAAAGGAACACAGAGTGAGTATTGAAAAAAGCCAATAGAGGATAGAAATGAGAAAATTGAACAACATTAAATAAAAATGGATAATTAATTGAAAAGAGTCTGTGGGAGAAAAAGAATACACAAGACAACGAGTTGTAAAACGTGCATAACTGTAGTCTAAGAAGAGAGCAAAAAGAAAATAGAACAAATATTTGAAGATATAATTCAAGAAATACTCCCAAAGTGAAAGTTCTGGATCTATATAAATTGAAAGGGCCACACATGGAATGTTGAACAAAATTGACCCCAAATAGTCAAAACAAATTTTATCATAGTTAAGTTACAAGATTCTAAAAAATAATGAATTCTTCATTCAGACAAAAAAATTGTGTCACTTATAATAACAAAACAAAGTATCAGGCTTACCTCAGTGACTTTCGATTGGGTTCTCTGGGAAGCAGTTGCTGAGGTAGATTTAGAAGTGCAAATAACATCTTTGAAAGGAAAAGGAAGCAGCTCAATTGTGCTGGAAGGGGGATTAGTCCATAATTCCAGCCTAAATCAGTCTTTGTCAGCCCAAGGAGCTGCTCCAGATCCCCTATTAGAAGAGTTCTCTCTTTGTCAGCTGTTAGCTAGGTCCTGGTACACCACCTGGTTTAGTCATTGCTGGGACTGCCCTAAGATGAATGTGCTTTTAGCTACTGCTCCTTGGCTCAATCATTCCCCAGCTTCTACACTGAGAAAAACATGACCTTGATTCAAAAGCTGAGTCAGACCTCACTGAAACTAATAGTTAGGGGTTGTCAACTAACCATACTGCTCAGACCTGGGTAGCAAATCGTTTCCTAAAGGGGGAATCTGAGCAGTACATCTCTGTGTCTGGCACAGTTCAGCCCTCATAGGATGCAGATCTACTCCATACCCATGAGGGTAGCAGCTCCTCTAGAACTCTGATGGGTCTCTATTCCAGAAGGCAAACTTAGAATAAGGAAACTCACAGGATGAACTACAACTTCACTCTTGCAAGTTTGTCTCAGACCACAACAGATATTCCTTGTCTCTGTCTTTCACTTTTATTCTAAATTCCTCTCATTCTTAGCTACCACCTTTGTCTGTCTTAGTGACTTGCCTGATAGCATAACCCAGAATCTCATTTCTGAGGGCAGTCACAATTCAGTGATGGTTGGTCAAGAAAGTACTAAGAGATGTCCAGTTCTGTCATCTGAATTTCCAATGTATTCCTTTCTGCCCCACTGTTTAGCAGAAACCCTAGTTTCTTCTGCTATCTATAGTTTTATTCCCTGAATAAGGTGGTGAGTCCTCTTAGAAGTAGCTCGGAGTACTCATGTGACAGCTATCGCCTATAGCTCAAGAATACCATTTTGAAGGATTTCTTGCTATATCTCCCTGTGAGAGTATTCCATCTTTGAGGACCAGGACCTCTAACTTTGAAGAGCCCAGAATTGTGGGAAACACAGGATACCGATAAGTCATTGGAAGTGATGCTAAGTGGAACCCTGTCCTACTTTTACTCCTTGGTTCCTGGATGTGGTGTCCTGCCGAGGAGACCAGCACCACATAAGGGTCTTGGATTCATTGTGTATACCATGAGCTGGGGATGGCTCGCCATCCCTGAGGGGTTTTGTCCCTGAGCCAATACTTTAGGTGTACCTTCAGCAGTCTATCCCATTGCTCTGTTAGTCGAGCAATTTCTAGATGGTTCAATAGGTGAATCCCATGGGCCCATGTCTGTACTACCTTTATTGTAAAGTGGCTGGATGCTATGTTTTGTGGGATTCCATACCTATGGATCAGATATTCCTTAATCCTCTAGGTAGTAGTCCTGGCTGAGGCCCTGAGACAAAGAAGGAAAAATCCGTATCTGGAATAGATATCAATTCCTGTGAGAAAAAACTACTGGCCTTTCTGGGATGAAAGGAACCCTATGTAATTAGCTTTGAATCCCAGTAACTTTGAATCCCATAGTTTATTGCCATATTTGAAGTTTAGCACTAGTGTCTTTTTTTTTTTTTTTTTTAGCACTGGTGTCTTTTGCTGGCAAACTGGATTTTTACAGATAATGGTAGCTAGATCAGCCTTGGTTAGTTTGAGTCTGTGCTGCTGGGCCTGTGTATCCCCTTTGTCTGCAACTCTGGTCACTTTATTAAGAAGTCCATTGTTTTGCATGTCCAATGACAGAAATAGACTAATAGTAATCACCAAATCATTTTGTTTAATTGCTTGTTTAATGCCCCTTCAATGATAGGTATTTCCTGGAAAACATAAATGAGTGATGATCACTCATAAATGAGTGAGATATATATATAATTCCAATTTATATACATTCACACTTGATGCTTTCATTTTCATAGGCCTTTCTACATACTTTTGCCCCATATTTCTGCATCTCCAATTTTTCAGTCTTTTTTACCTTCCAGGTCCCTGACCAGTAGGCTAGGCCATTTGTCACTGCCCATGAGTCCATGCATATTTTTACTACAAGCCACTTCAGTACAGGAGGGATAACCACTGCCTGAAGCTCTGACTATTGGGAAGATTTTCTGGTACTACTGTCTTTCAAGGCCACTCCTGAATGAGGCTATGACGCAGTTTCCATCCATTTTTGGCTTGAGTCTAACCCATTCATTCCATCAAAATTTAAAATGTATTTACGTCCTTCATATGATCTACATAAGGTATATTATATATGGGTGTACTGTATATAGGTGTACTGTACATACCTCACCGGTATGAGCTAAAGGAGAGGCTCATGTTAAAAATAGTGGATGATATAATGCTCTGGTCTACCTGTTCATAACAGCTTCTGTGTACCCTGTGGTCCTCCTCATGATTATACTATATGTACTATTTCTGTCTTACAATGGATTAGTAGTAGGCCTACTTAACTTTATGACTTGGGTTTGGTAGTTCTGAACATATAGTCACTAGGTGTCCTAGGTGGTCAAATGCTTGATCTGTCATGTCCCAGTGTTATTCCAGAAGCTGGTTTGTTTGTTTTAGAATTATATCATCATTGTTTAATAAAATTTTAATTCAAATATAATTGACATAGTTCTAGGTATACAACATGGTGATTCAAGGTTTATATACATTACAAAACACCACAATAAGTATAGTTACCTTCTGTCACCCTACAAAGTCATTATGGTATTATTGACTATATTTCTATGTCATATTTTTCATTCCTGTAACTTAATTATTCTGTAGTGGAAGTTTGTTCCTCTTAATCCTCTTAACCCATTTCACCCATCCCCCAAAACCTGTCTGGGAACTATGAGTTTGTTCTCTGTATTTATGAGTCTGTTTTTGTTTCTTCTTGTTGTTTTGTTTTCTTTTAATTCCACATATAAGAGAAATCATTGTATTTATCTTTCTTTGATAAATAGCTTAATGTCCTCTAGGTTAATCCATGTTGTTGCAAATGGCAAGGTCTCATTTTTTTCATGGCTGATTAATGTTCCATTATGTGTTTGTGTGTGTGTGTGTGTATCATATTTTCTATATCCATTCATCTCTTGATGGACACTTATGTTGCTTCTATATTTTGGCTATGGTAAATAGTACTGTAATAAACATAGAGGTGCATGTATCCCTTTGAATTCGTGTTTCCATTTTCTTAGGGAAAATACCCAAAATTGGAATTATAGATTGCATAGTATTTATATTTTTAATTTTTTGAGAACGCTTCATACTGTTTCCATAGTGGCTGCACCAATTTACATTCCCACCAACAATGCTCAAGGGTTCACTTTTCTCTATGTTCTTGACAATACTTGTTGCATTTCCTTGTTGATAGTGATGTTGAGCATCTTATGTGTCTTTTGGCTATTTTTTATGTCTTTCTTGGAAAAATGTCTATTCAGGTCCTCTCCCCATTTTTAAATTGGGTTTTTTTGTTTGTTTTTTCTTTTTGGTGTTGAGTTGTAGGAGTTGCTTTTCTTTCTTTCTTTCTTTTCTTTCTTTTCTCTTTCTTTCTTTTCTTTCTCTCTTTTCTTTCTTTCTTTCTTTCTTTCTTTCTTTCTTTCTTTCTTTCATTCATTTATTTTTGAGTGAAAGTGTGTGTGAGTGGCAGTGGGGCAGAGGGAGAGGGAGGGAAAGAATCTCAAGCAGACTGTATGCTGAGTGTGGAGCCTGATGCGGGATTCAGTCCCACAACCCTGAGATCATGACCTGAGCCAAAATCAAGAGTCAGACACTTAACAACTGATCCACCTAGGTGCCCCTATGAGTTCTTGATATATTTTGAATTTTAACCCTGTATTGGATATATCATTTGCAAATACTGACTCCTATTCAGTGGATTGCCTTTTTGTTTCATTGGTGGTTTCCTTCACTGTGCAAAAGCTCTTTATTTTGGTGTAGTTTCAGTAGTTTATTTTTGCTTTTGTTTCCTTTGCCTGAGGAGACTTACTTAGAAAAATGTTGCTATAACTGATGTCTGAGTTTACTGCTTAGGTTTTCCTTTACGAACTTTATGGTTTCAGATCTCACATTTAGGCCTTTAATACATTTTGATTCTATTTTTCTTATAGTTTAAGAAAGTGGCCCAGTTTTATTCTTTTGCATGTAGCTCTCCAGTTTTCCCAGAACCATTTATTGAAGAGATGGTCTCTTCCACATTGTGTATTCTTGCCTTCCTTGTCATAGATTAACTGACCATATCAGCATGGGTTTATTTCTGGACTCTCTATTCTGTTACATTTATCTCTGTGTCTTTTTTTGTGCCCGTACCATACTATTTTTATTATTGTAGCTTTGTAAAGTTTGAAATCTGGGGTTATGTTACCTCCCTCTTTGTTCTTTCTCAAGATTGCTTTGGCCATTTAGGGTCTTATGTGGTTACATACAAATTACAGGATTATTTGTTCTAGTTTTGTCAAAAATACTATTGATAGATTTTTTTAAAAGATTATTTTTAAAGACTGGAGAGGGGTAAGGGAAGAGGGAGAGAGAGTCTTAAGCAGACTTTGCACTGAACATGGAGCCTGATGTAGGGCTTGATTTCATGATCCTGAGATTATGACCTGCACCAGAACTGAGAGTTAAACACTTAACTGACTGTACCACCCAGGCACTTCAAAAAATACTATTGCTGTTTTGATAAAGATTGCATTAAATCTAGGTTCTTAGTGTAATGCAGATATTTTGACTATATATTAATTCTTCTAGTCTATGAACACAGTATGTTTTTCCACTTATTTGTATCATCTTCAGTTTCTTTCATCAGTGTCTTATAGTTTTCAATTGACAAGTTTTTTTGGCTCTTTGGTTAAATTTATTCCTAGTTATTCTTTTTGATGTAATTGTAAATTTGACTCTTTCCTTAATTTTTCTTTCCGCTAGTTCATTAGTATATAGAAACGCAACAGATTTCTGTATATTAATTTTGTATCCTACATTTTTAATGAATTGATTTATTAGTTCACGTAATTTTTTGGTGGAGTTTTTAGGATATTTTATATATAGTGTCATGTCATCTGCAAATAGTGAGTTTTACTTCTTCCTTACCAATTTGGATACTCTTTATTTCTTTTTCTTAGCTGGTCACCACAGCTAGGACATCCAGTATTCTATTAAATAAAAGTTGCAAGAATGGATATCCTTGTCTTTTCTGATCTTAGAGTAAAACCTTTCAGCTTTTCATTATTGAATATGTTAGGTGTGGGTTTATCATACATGACCTTTTTTATGTTGGGGTATGTTCCCTGTGTGTACTCACTTTATTGAGAGTTTTTATCATGAATGGGTGTTGAATTTTCTCAGATTTTTTTCCATCTATTGAGATGATCATAGGATTATTATCTTTCCTTTTGTTAATGTTGTGTATCATATTGATCGATTTGCAGATATTGAGCCATTTTTGCACCCTGGAATAAATCCCACCTGATCATGATCATTTAATATATTGTTGAATTCAGTTTGCTAATGTTTTTTGAGGAGTTTTGTATCTGTGTTAATCAGCAATATTAGTTTGTAATTTTTCTTTTTGTAGTGCCTTTGGTTTTCGGATCAGAGTAATGCTGGGCTTGTAGAATAAATTTGGAAACATTCCTTTCTCTTTAAATTTTTGGAAGAATTTGAGAACAGTAGATGTTAACTCTTCTTGAGACATTTGGTAAAATTTATTTATGAGGCCATCTGGTCCTGGACTTTTGTTTGTTGAGAGCTTGATTATTGATGGAATTTCATTACTAGTATGCAGTTTGCTCAGGTTACCTATTTCTTTCTGGTTCAATCTTGGAAGAGTATACGTTTCTAGGAATTTATATATTTTTTCTAGGTTGTCGAGTTTGTTGGCATATAATTTTTCATAGTAATTGTTACAACTGTTTGTATTTATGTGATGCCAGCTGTAACTTCTCTTATATTTCAGATTATGAGTCCTCTCTTTCCCTTGATGAGTCTGGGTAAGGGTTTATTAATTTCGTGTATCTTTTCAAAGAAACAGCTATTCATTGATTTTTTTTCTGTTGTTTTTTCACTCTACATTTGATTTATTTCTACTCTAATCTTTATTACTTCCTTGGTTCTACTAACTTTGGGCTTGTTTTTAATTTTTTTTTTTTTTAAAGATTTTATTTATTTATTTATTAGGAAAGAGAGAGAGTGAGAGAGAGCATGAGAAGGGAGAAGGTCAGAGTGAGAAGCGGACTCCCCACGGAGCCGGGAGCCCGATGTGGGACTCGATCCCAGGACTCCGGGATCATGACCCGAGCCGAAGGCAGCCGCTCAACCAACTGTGCCACCCAGGGGCCCCTGGGCTTGTTTTTGTTTTCTAGTTCCTTTAGGTGGAAAGTTAGATTGTTGATTTGACTTTTTTTGTTTGTTTCTTGAGGTAGGCCTTAATCACTATAGACTTGCCTCTTAGAACGGCTTTTGCTGCATCCCAGGAGTGTTGAACCATGTGTTTCCACTTTCCATTTGTTTCTATGTGTTTTTTGATCTCCACTTTGATTTCTTTACATTGACCCATTAGTTTAGCAGTGTTATTTAGCCTCCATGTGTTTGTGTTTTTCCTTTTTTTCTAGTTAATTGATTTCTAGTTTTATGCCCTGCAGTTGGAAAAGATGCTTGATATGATTTCAGTTTTTTTACATTTATTGAGTCTTGTTTTATGACCTACCACGTGGTCTGTTCTGGATAATGTTCCACGTACACTTCAAGAGAATGTGTATTATTTTGGGATGGAATGTTCTGCAAATACCTTGGTCCATGTGGTCTGATGTATCATTGAAAGACACTGTTTGCTTATTGATTTTCTTGAAGTTCTACTTGTTGATGTAAGTGGGGTGTTAAAGTCTCCTACTATTATTGTTTTATCATCAATTTCTCTCTTTATGTCTGCTAATATTTGCTTTGTATATTTAAGTGCTCCTTTGTTGGGTACATAGATGTTTTCAGTTATTATATCTTCTCATTGGATTGATCCCTTTATCATTATGTAATACCCTTCTTTGTCTCTTGTTACAGTCTTTGTTTTAAAGTTTATTTTTTCTGATATAAGTATTCTACCTCAGCTTTTTTTTTTCCCCACTCCATTTGAATGGAATTTTTTTTTTCTATCTCTTCACTTCCATTGTGGCCTTAAGTCTGAAGTGAGTCTCCTGTAGGCAGCATATAGATGGCTCTTGATTTTTTATCCATTCATTCACCCTGTGTCTTTTAGTTGGAGCATTTAGTACATTTACATTTCAGGTTTTGTTAGATATGTGCTTATTGCCATTTTGTTCAATGTTTTCTAGTTGTTTTGTATTTCTTTGTTGCTTTCTTCTCTTGCTCTCTTCCCTTGTGATTTGATGATTTTCCTTGTTGCTGTGCTTGGATTATTTTCACTTTTTGTGTACCTGATAGAGGTTTTTGGTTTGTGGTTACAGTGAAGTCCTACAGTTCTATATTTATATGTGTGTGTATATATATATGTGTACATAGTGTGTGCTATATATGTGTGTATATACATATATGTATATGTATGCATATACATATATATTTGGCAGTCTATTTTAAGTTAATGGTTACTTAAGTTCACATTCTTCAAAGTACCACTCTTCCCTCCACATTTTATGTATTTGATGTTTTATATCTTTTTATTTTGTGTATACCCTAATTATTATAAATACAATTGATTTTACTTTAGTCTTTCAACCTTCATACTAGTTTTATAAATGATTAATTTACTAGCTTTACTATGTTTGCTTTAAGTGTAAATGTTTTCCTTTCATAATTTTCTTATTTTTAGTTATGGCCTTTCCTGTCGAAAGAAGTTGCTTTAACATTTCTATTAAGTTCAGTTTAGTGGTGATGAATTCCTTTAAGTTTCATTTGTCTGGGAAACTTTTTATCTCTCCTTCAAATCTGGATTATAACCTTGCTGGGTAGAGTATTCTTGGTTTTGGTTTTTACTTTTTAGCACTCTGAATGTATCATGTCACTACCATCTGGCCTAAAAAGTTTGTGCTGAAAAATCAGCTGATAGCTTATGCGGTTTCCATTGTCTGTTACTCGTTACTTTTCTCTTGGTGCTGTTAAGATTATCTCTTAATCTTTATTTTTTGACATTTTAATTATTTTTTTCTTGGGCACATCTCTTTTGGGGCTCTTCTGTGTTTCCTGCACCTGGATGTCTATTTCCTTCCCCAGGTTTGGGATGTGTTCAGCAATTACTTCTTCAGACCAGTTTTCTGCCCATTCTCTCATCTCCACATGGGATTTCTATAATGTAAATATTAGTGCACTTGATGTTGTCTCAGAGGTGTCTTAACCTATCCTTACTTTTTCATTGTTTTTTTTCTTCTGGCTCTTCAGTTTGGATTGTTTTCACAACTCTTTCTTTCAGATTACTGATTGATTCTTCTTAATTTTCTAATCTGTTGATTCCCTTTAGTGTAGTTTTCATTTCGGTTATTGTATTCAACTTTGATTGTTTTTTAAAATATTTTCTAATTCTTTGTTGAAGTTCTCACAGAGTTTGTCTACTTTCCTCCCAAGTCCTGTGAATATCTTTATGACTATTCTTTAGAACTCTTTATCAGGTAGGTTGCTTATTTTGATTTTATTTAGTTCTTTTTCTGAGGTTTTATCTTGTTCTTTTATTTGGAACATATTCTTCTTTCTTTTCATTTTGTCTTATTATCTGTGTTTGTTTCTGGGTATTAGGTAGTTCTGCTGTGTTTCCTGGTCTTGAAAGTAGTGGCCTTGCTTAGGGGCGTCCTGTGGGGACCCAGAAGCATAATCTTCCCAGGTTACCAGAACCATGCCTTCCAGGAGTATCCCCTCTGTGGGCTCTGTGTGCCCTCACCTTATGACTAGGCTGTGACTGCTGAAGGTGCACTCGTAGGCAGGGCCCCCAGCCTGGTTGGGTGCAAAGACCTGCCAATACTACTGTGGACACTCTGGTGGGCAGTACTGCCCCCTAGTGCAGTTGGCTGAGAGGCCCTGCTGCAGCTGCTGCTGGTGTCCCTGTGGATGGGATTAGCCCCCAGTATAACTGCCTGAGAGGCCTGGCTTCAACTGCTGTGGGTCTGCTGGTGAGTGAGGCTGGACCCGACACCTTTCTAAGGCAGGAGTTGCTTTGGAAAGGTATGCATTCTGGCTGGGGATGCCTGTCGGTTGTGGTGGGGTGGGAGCTGCTTTGGGGGGATGCTAGTCTTGATCACAGCTACCTGCCAGATGTGGTGGGGCAGGAGCCCTACTTTGGAGGGGTGCCTGCCACAGTGGCCAAGTTGGTTGGGGTGGGTTTGCATGGAAATGCCAGGGAAGGGTGAATAGTGCTAGCAAGTTGCATATATGTCAGAACTGGCTCCCTTCGGAATCTAATTAGCTAGACTAAAGGAGGGGGGAAAAAGGTGCCAGCCAGCATTTCTGTTCCTGGAGAAAGTTCCTATGGATTTCTACCTCTAAGGCACATACCCTATAATTAGTAAATAAATCTCCTTCAGGAATAACCCAGGAGCTTTTGAAACTGATGCCTCCAGGCTGGGTCATAGCATGATATAATGCCCTGGTGCTTAAAGAGTCAAGTCTCAGTTTCCTATAGCCCTCCTGCTCTCCTGGAGTTAAGCCCTGATGATTTTCAAAGCCAGATGTTACAAGGGCTCCTCTTCCCAGTAGAGGTCCCCAGGGTTGGGTGTGCTTAATGTAGGGCTTGATTCCCTCATTCCTGTGATACTCCTTATGTTTGAGGATCACCAATGACAGGAGTTTGGTTCCCAACATTATCTCTCCCCTCCCTGTCCTTCTCTATGTGGCTTTTTCTTTATATCTTTAGCTATGGAAGAGCCATGTTACTAGTTTTCAGGTTGTTGCAGTTATGAAAAGTGAACTAGTGTAAAATTCTAGCTGTTTTGCTAGTTTTCAGGTTGTTTCAGTTACATTGAACTACTGTAAACATTTTGAGGGGTGAGGTAGCTCTTTGGTAGTTAAAAAAAGGTGGGTGGGGGGATGGGGTAATTCAGTGATGGGCAATAAGGAGGGCACATGATGTAATGAGTACTGGGTGTTACATGCATTGAGTGTTATATGAAAAATTAATGATGTACTGTACGTTGGCTAAATTGAAATAAAAAAAAATGCTTTGATCTACATAGAACAAAAATGTTTTTTTCTGTGGTACTTAAAGTTTAATCTCTCATCTGAAAGTACATTTTTATGATTTATATTTTCCTAAAACACTATTGATTTCAATAATATTCTCAATACATAGAATTAAATACAGAATCTGTTACAATTTTATATTTCCCCATTTCTTTCAGTTTTATTGAGTTATAATTGATATACAACACTGTATACATTTAAGGTGCACAGTGTATTGACCTGACTTACATATATCACAAAATGTTATTTCCTCATTTTTGTTTTTTTACATTTATATTTTCTACCTTTTTTCTTGTTAGCTAAATAATGTTTTGGCACTCCAGTTTCTTGAACTGGGAACTTAAACTTTTATGTGAAGAAATTAACATAAATTATTAAGTTTATGTATTTTTGTCTGAGCACTGTGGTTATCCTATATGGTCATATATATGCTCTTCTGTTGTCTTTTTTTTTTTTTTTAAGAATTGTGTAAACTTGGGCGCCTCAGTGGCGCAGTTCATTGAGCAACTGCCTTCAGCTCAGGTCATGATCCTGGAGTCCCGGGATCAAGTTCCACGTCGGGCTCCCAGCTCCATGGGGAGTCCGCTTCTCACTCTGACCTTCTCCCTTCTCATGCTCTCTCTTATTTTCTCTCTTTACAAACAAACAAACAAACAAACAAATAAATAAATAAATCTATCTTTTAAAAAAAAAAAAGAATTGTGTAAACTTGGTTTTGATTTCCTTTTTGTTCCAAAAGTTGTTTAGAGAGTTGTAAAAAACAATTCTAGGGTGCTTTTCCCTATTTAATCAATTTTATTGGTACTGTTTCTACATCTTGGAATTGATTGATTTTTTTTTTAGGGTAATATATGATTAACTTTTGTGAATGTTCCAGAGTTCTTAAAAAGATGACACATTATGTACATATTTATGTGAATATAAAATGTATATTAGATACATATAAATATTACTAATTGTCAGATTCTCATTATGTATTAGTTACCTATTGCTATATAACAAATTATCACTGAATTTAGCAGCATTAAGCAAAGTTTATTATTTCATAGTTTCTGTGGATCAGGAATCCAGACACAATATATTTGTATTCTCTGGGTTTCTTGTAAGGTGGCAGTTAAGGTGTCAGCCAGGATTGGAGTTACCTTAAGGCTCAACTGGGGAGGATCTGCTTCCAACTTACTCACATGGCTCTAAGGAGGCCTCAAGTTTGCACTGCCTATTGGCTAGACATACCATCTCCTTCTCATCTGTGCCTCTCCTCAGGGCACCTTACAACATGGTAGTTGGGGTGTCCCACCGAATGAGTGAGGGAGAAAGCAAGAGAGTGATCAAGATGGAAGCTACAGTCCTTTTTGTAACTTAATCTCAGAAATGGCATGTCTTTACTTTGCTACAGTCTTTTTGGTTAGAAGAGAGTCAATAGAGACAGCCTACACTCAAGGAGAGGATTATACAAGGGTATAAACACAAGAAAGCAGGGATCAGAGCACCTGGTGGCTCATTTGGTTAAGTGTCCGCTTTCAGCTTGGGTCATGATCCCAGGGTCCTAGGATTGAGTCCCACATGGGGCTCCCTGCTCAGTGAGGAGTCTGCCTCTCCCTCTGCACCTCCCCCACTCATGTGCATGCTCGCTCGCTCGCTCTCCCTCCCTCTCCCTTCCTCTCTTTCTCTCTTTCACAAAAAAAAAAAAAAAAAAAAAGCAGGGATTATTTGGGACTATTTTAGAGGCAATTTATTCTCGTCTTCTTTATGTTCTCAACAACTCCTGTCCCTGACATATGCAAAATACACTCATTTCCCCTCCCAAATCCCCAAAGTCTCACCCAGTGTACAGCATCAGGTCACAGTTCACAACCTCATCATATAAAATCACATCCAGTTGTAGATGAGGGTCCTCGGGTATAGTTTCTTCAATACAACTCTTGGCAGTTCTTTTCCTTCTATAAAGCTTCTCTCTACCCACACACATGTAGAATAGTGAGGAAGGCATAGGATAACCACTACAGGCATTTCTATTCAAAAAGGGGGTATATGGGAGACACAAACAAGTCCCTATTCCATTGCAATCCTGAAATCCAGTTGGACCAATGTTAGAAGTTTCTTGACTGGGTCTCAGGAGCTAGTAATGACTCTTCATGGGTTTTGGGTCTGCTTTCTGGGCCTCTGGTTTTACCCTCAGAGTCGTTCTTTCTTTTTTAAGAACAGTATCATGTTAATGTCCAGAAGTTGTTTCAGCCTGCCTTTCTTGTCAGTAGAATTTGAGGGACTCTCTTGGCTTTAAAAACATTTTTTTTTTTTATGGTACTTTTCATTTGGTCCCTTTCAGTTCAAGCTGGCAGAGTTCTTGCTGATATAATTCTTGAAAAAACTTGTGGGCCCCCTGTGAATCTCATTAGGGTCCACTGCATCATATGAAAGTCACAACCAGAAAACTATTCTAGATGAGTCCTTTATCTTAGGCTCCTAGAAGTCAGTAGGATAAAGGTCTCGAGCTTCTTAGAGACCCTATTGTTTGAGAGGATCTGTGAGGCACACCCTTAATCTTTTAAAAAGACCCTTTGTGTGACTCATAGCATTTTGAAGGTAGCACCTTTTATCTTTCATAGTCTAACAAGTTTTTAGTCTTACCCTTGGTTTCACCTTTAGACCAGGGTTCCACTGGCAGTGCTACTGTATGAACCTTTCTTAGAAGTATTTCTTAATGTTAACATCTTTTAAATCTGGAGAGGCTGCAATTTTTCAAAATCATCAAGTTCTGAATTCCTTCAAAAAAATTTTTTTAGTTGTAAAATACACTTAACAAAATACCATATATAGACTGGGTGGCTTAAACAGAGGATATTTATCTTCTCACAGTTCTAGAGGCTGGAAATCCAAGATCAGGGTGCCTGCATAGTTGATTTCTAGTGAGAGGTGTCTTCCTGGCTTGCAGACTCCTGCCTCCTTGCTGTATCCTTACATGGCAGAGAAAGAGTTCTGCTCTCTCTTCCTTTTATTTTAAGAGTGCCAATTCTAACTAATCAGGACTCTGCCCTTATGACCTCATTTAACGTTAATCACTTCCTTTAAGGCCCTATTTACAATAAAATCATGGACAGGTAGGGTTTCAGCATTTGAATGGAGGGGGAAAGGCACAGTTAAGTCCATGGTGGCCAAGTATCTGGGCTCTTCATTACATTGATCTGTATGCCTGTCTTTAAGCCAGTACCACACTATTTTGTGGTAGCTTTGTAGTAAATTTTGAAATGGTAATATACAGCAATAGGTAACTAATACCATAATATTTATTCTACTTTTTCAAAATATTTTTGGCTATTCTGGGCCCATATTGTAAGATTTTCCATAATTTTAGGATTGATTTTTTTTTTAATTTATGCAAAAGGTCATTGGGATTTTACTAGGGATTGAATTGAATCTGGAGATCATTTTGAATAGTATCAACATCTTAACAGTGCCTTCTGATCCATGAGCATGGGTTTCCATTTTTTTATGTCTTTGATTTCTTGGGGTTTTTTTAGAGGTAGTTGACATATAACATCATGTAAGTTTACAGTATACAGTGATCTGTGTATATGTTGTGCAGTGATAACCACAATAAGGTGGTTAACACACCCATCATCCTACATGGTTACCATAGTGAGTGTGTGTGTGTATATTTGTGTGTGTGTGTGTGTGTGTGTGTGTGTGTGTGTAATAAGAACTTTTAAGACATACTCTGTTCAGCATGATGTACTTAATCCCCAGGACTTATTCATCTCATAACTGGAAGTTTGTTCCCTTTTCCCTTCACCCATTTCCCCTGCTCCTGGCAACCACCAATCTGCTCTGTTTCTATGAGTTTGATTTTCTTAGATTCCACATAAAAGTGAGATCATACAGTATTTGTCTTTCTCTGACTTACTTCACTTAGCATAATGTCCTCAAAATTCCTCTATGTTGTATGCTAGGATTTTCTTCTTTTCAATGTATCAGTGCATGAGTAATATTCTATAGCGTGTGTGTGTGTGTTTGTGTGTGCACGTGTGCATATACTTATACACATACCACATTTTCTTTATTCTTTCATTTGTTCCTGGACTCTTAGGTTGTTTCCATGTCTTGGCTATTGTAAATAATGCTGTAGTAAGCATTGGGGTGCATATATCTCGTCAAGATGGTGATTTCATTTCCTTCAATACCCAAAAGTAGGATTGCAGGATCATATGGTAGTTCTATATGAATTTTTAATTTTTTGAGGAACCTCCTTATTATGATTTCCATAATAGCTGTACCAATTTATATTCCCAACAATGTGTGAGGATTCCCTTTTCTCCACAACCTTGCGAACATTTGTTATCTCTTGCCTTTTTGATAACATCCATTCTAATGAAGTGAGGTTTATATTAACTTGATGGTTATTTAAGTATGGAAGTTCAAATCATTCTAAAAAAGGAATAATTCTAAATCATTCTAAAAAAGGGGAAAAAAGACCTCTTTCCCCTTTTCTTCCCTTTTTACTCCTTTCTCCATGTATGATATATATGTTGTCATACATCTTTTTATTAATAATTTTCTTATTTCTTTAATAGTCCTTTTAGCCCTTATTGTAAGGCTGATTTAGTGTGATAAACTCCTATATCTTTTGTTTGGGAAACTCTTTATCTGTCCTTCATATCTGAATGATAGTCTTGCTAGGTAGAATATTCTTGTTTATAGGTTTTTTTACTTTCAGCACTTTGAATATATCATGCCACTGTATTCGGGCCTGAAAAGTTGCTGCTGAAAATCAGTTCATAGTTTTATGGGCTCTCCCTTATAGGTAACTTTTTCCTTGTCTCTTGTTTGTAACTCTGTGGTTCTTGGACTTGGATGTCTTTTTCCTTCTCAAGGTTAGGAAATTTTCAGCTATCACTCCTTCAAATAAGTTTTCTATACCTTTCTCTCTCTTCCTCATTCTGGGAACCTTATAATTATGTGTAATGTTTGTTAACTTTATTTTCCAAGAGATTTCTTAATCATCCTCATTTTTAAAAGTTCTTTTTTCATTTGGTCTTCAGCTTTGTGTTTTCCATTACTTTGTGTTCCAGATCACTGATGCTCCCTTCTTTTTTTTTTTTTTTTTTAAGATTTTATTTATTCATTTGAGAGAGAGAGAGTGCGCACATGATGGGGGAGGGGTGAATAGGGAGAGGGAGAAGCAGACTCCCCACTGAGCATGGAGCCGATGTGGGGCTCGATCCCAGGACCCTGGATCATGACCTGAGCCTAAGGCAGATGCTTGATGTACTGAGCCACCCAGGCACCCCAGATACCTTCTTCTTTATTGAAGAGGATTCTCCTCTTTATTGAGGATCTCACTGAGTTCTTCCACTCTTTTTTCCAGCCAGGTGAGTATCTGTATGATCATTACTTAAGTTCCTATCTCTGTTTAATTTAGTTCTTTTTCTGATTTTTTTTCTTGTTTTTTGAAGCATATTCCTCTGTCATTTTGCTTGACTTTCTGTGTTTCTATGGATTAAGTGGAATGACTACTTCTCCTAAACTTAAAGAAATAGTCTTGTGTATGGTGTCCCCTATGTAGGCTGTATATGCTTGGTGACTTTTGCTGGCTGACTGGAGCTTTAGCTCTTTATGCTAATTATTCTTTTAAACTGTGGCATGTCTTCATCTCTCTTGCTGTTCTCTATCTTTGGTTATTCAGAAGCTCTTCAGTCAGCTCTCAGTTCTTCTTCAGGAAGAAGTGTTTTATAAATAGGTATAATTTGGTGTGTTCCATGGATGAAGTGAGTTCAGGGTCTTTGTGGCTGTGTCACAATGTTGGACCAGACCGATCTTTGGATTTTGACAGTTTGATTACAGTATTTCTTGATGTGGCTTCTTTGAGTTCATCCTACTTGGATATTAATGGCTTTCATCGAATTTGGGAAGTTTTCAGTCATTGTTTCTTCAGTGAATCTTCTCATAATCTTTCTTCCCCTTTCTCTGTCTTTCCTCCTTCTGGGACTTCTGTGATGTGTATGTTTTTCCACTTGATGGTGTCTCAAATGTACCTTAGGCCCAGTTCACTTTTCTTTAGTCTCTTTTCTTTCTGTTCATCAGAGTTGATAATTTCAGTTGTCCTTTCTTCAAGTTCACCAATTCTTTGTTCTGCCTATTGCAATCTGCTTTCAAATCTCTCAAGTGGATTTTTCATTTCTGTTAATGTACTTTCCAGCCCAAAATTTCTTTTTGTTTGTTTTTATGTTTTTGTTCATTGGTATTTCCACTGTGTTCATACATCATTTCCTTGACTTCTATATCTTCCTGTAGATCTTTTAGCATCTTTAAGACAATTGTTATAAAATCTTTGGTTAGTCTGCCATCTGATCTTTATCAGAGATAGTTTCTGTTGATTCAATAGATAGTTCTATTGATTCAATTAAAAAGTTTTTCTTTGTTTCCCAAGGTTTGCTTTTTCAAAAAATTTCAATTATAGGCTGTTTCTGTGCCAGCAATCAGCCTGAGGTCTAAACTTAAGGTCAACTCAGGTCCTTTCTGAGCCTGTATCTTTTACTGTGTATTGTATAGTGACTTTCTAAATTCCCCTGTATATGTGGTTGCTTTTGCATATCATAGTCTCAAATGTATGACTTCAACAAGAGGTAAAAGAGAAAAATGAAGGGAGGGGGAAATGTGCACACACTTTAAATCTCCGACAAATGGCTTCAGTTGGAGGGAGCGGGCTTTCAGCAATGGCAGTGAGGATTCCAACACTGGCTGCCTATCCTTATGTCTGTATCTTTGCAGTCTGAAGCAGCAATCAGTATGATTTCACTCATATGTGGAATTTAAGAAACAAAACAAATGAGTGAAGGTGGGGAAAGAAGAGAGAGAAGCAAAACAAGAAATACTCTTAACTACAGAGAATCAACTGATGGTTACCAGGGAGAGGTGGATGGGTGGGTTAAATAGTGGAAGGGATTAAGGAGGGCACTTATTGTGTTGAGCACCTGATGATGTATGGAAGTGTTGAATCACTGTATTGTACCCCTAAAACTAATATAGCACTATATTAACTAATTGGAATTCAAATAACTTAATAAAAAAGAAGTAGCAATCAGTGATCATAGATATTCAGTATTTGGAGGACAAATGCCTACCCTGGATTTGTCAAGCTGCATGCAAGCTGCTCCTGGAACTTGTACATGGATGCCTGTCACCCATCTAGGGAGTGGGCAATGGGTAGCTGCTACTGAGCTAAGAGTTGACATTGGCCTAAATTAATTTACCATCCAAGATTTCCCCTGGAGGTTGCAGGCCTTTGAATAGACTTCGCAGTTCCAAAATTATTAGATTCTGCCTAACAAGTAGGGAGATGAATTCCTGGTGCTTCCTGCTCCACCATCTTAATTCCTAAGTACTGATTCCTTTTTACTTAACCATTCTTCCTTTTACTTTATTATAAATGACAAGAAAAAAGCAGTAACTCTAGCACTTTGGGAATCTCAGCTAGATCACCCAGTTCTTTCAACATATATTCTGGTTTCTATGTTACTCAAGTCAGTAAATAGTGTAGCTAAACTTTCTGCCACTGCATAACTAGGGTCTCCCTTCTACTCTCCACTAATGTGTTCTTGACTTCCTTTTGTGCCTTTCATGGCACAATCCTTAAAAGTCCAGATTTCCACTTACTACTCTGTTGAGGGAGTTTAAAATGACCATTTTCTAAAATGCCCTTCAAAATGCTTTCAGGTTCTGTCTACTGCCTGGTTCCAAAGCCAAGCCAGCACCTCACTTCTGGATATGAAAATCTGTATAGTTGTCTATTGCTCTGTAACAAATTGTCCCAAATCTTAGTGTCTTCAAACAGCAAACATATATCACAGTTTTTGTGGGTCAGGAATCAGGCATGGCTGAGCTGGTCCTTGGGCTCTGAGTCTGACAAGGCTGCAAATTGTTGACTGGGACTTTAGACATCTTAAGGCTCAACTGTGGGAAAATCCACTTCCAAGCTCACTCACTTCGTGTTGGCAGGCCTCAGGTCTTCACTAGGTATTGACTGGAGATACCAGGTCTTGCCAAATGGGCCTCTCCAAAGGTAGCTTACAGTGAAGCAGTTGGTGTCTCTCAGAGTTGGTAAGAGAGAAAGTAAGGAAGAGAGCAAGATGGAAGCTAGAGTCCTTTTTAAACTAAATCTTGAAAATAATTCATCACTTTTGCCATATTTTGTTGGTTAGAACAGAGTCAGTAGGTCCAGCCCACATTCAAGGGGAGAGGATTATATAAAGCTATCAATACCAGGAAGCAGGGATCATTGGGAACTATCTTAGAGCCTGTTTACCACAGTGGGGTATACCTTTTTTTAAATTATTATTATAAAGTAATTATTTTACTTTGGACTAATGCTTTTTTGCCCTAAGTGTCTGTTTCCTACAGTCTTTACTAATAAGGTATATTAGCAAACCGTAGATGTAATATGTCAAGTTCTTAACTTATTTTAAGAGAGTTTGAATGTGTTTCCTATATTTGAAAGTCATTAGTGACTTATTTTCTGTGAAAGAGCTTTCATATTTTGTGGCACTTTCCTCTTATATTACTGTTCTTTAAATTTATTATTTTGAGGGCTTTTTTGTATTATACGAGGAAATTAGCCCCTTGTCTGTCATATGTGTGGTTAATATTTCTTTCATTCTGTCATTTAGCTTTTGATTTTTTCATGATGTTTATGCCAACTAGACTTTTAAAAAAGTTTTCATGTTGTTACAGAAATCAAATCTGCATATTAACTGACGTATACCCTGGGGTATCATTACACCCGTGGAATCATTTTTTGCTAATCCTTTGTTACAAGTCAATATCAGGCAGTTGGGGAATTAGCTTAGAAGGTTTGGATCAAGGAAATGATAACACTATCATAAAATTGAAAGAGGAAGAGGAGAAGAGAGAGAACAAGAGATAAATGAGGTTATCATTGAAAAGCCACATGTGGTGAGCTAAGTCTGCTCTCTATGACTATGATATAGAATCAGTCAAGAACCTTTTCAGGACCGGACAGGAATATGTGGCAAATGAACATCCCAGAAGAAGAAAATGAAAAGAGAATGGTATGAAATAATATAAGGAAACACAGAAAAAGAGCAGGCTGGGCTGTAGTTTGTGGCAGTAATTTAATGAGGCCTAGAGCCTATGATTGTTAAAATAAAACAGTCAAAAATACCAGTGCAGGGGGTAAAGGGCAAAAGATACAGTCCTGGCAAAATGGACCCTGGGCTCCTATTTCAGGCACCTGGTTCCCATTAATCTCTCATCCTTATAGACTCTTACAGAGCCTCCTGCATCACTAACCTTGTCTTGAGCTGCTATGTAAATTAAACCAGCAGCTTTAGTCTTTATAACATTATAGCAGAAGAAGCAAAGATAGTAAAAGTTGTAGATGGAGCCAGAGTCCATAGGATCCAAATATATAGTAGCAGAATGCCCCAAATGGAGAACAAGGACAAGAGAAAGAACTACCATAAAACCAGATTGTATTTCCTTCTTTGAACTCCTATCTTTCCTTTACCCCTTTATAAAATATGCATACATAGGTTGGGTTAAGAAAACCCTTTCCAGTTGGCCTTTTTCCAAGACAGGGGTACAGCTGGGCCGAAGGGCCACATGTTGAAGTTATTAATATGCCTATGCCCTTCTCCCCCACTGAGTTCACTGATCAAAGGCCCTGCCAGAGCAGCAATGGATAGCCTCGCATAATGGGAACTGAAATTCTACTTAAGAAACTAGCTTTGCCAAAACACACTACCTTTTTAAGTGAAACATTCCATGCACATATTAACCTGATTACAAAAAGGAAGGGAGATCTTTTTTCCTTCTGTACCCTGCTAATAATTTTCTGTCAAGTCTGATTTGGCTTTAGCTGCACTCCCAAGTTCTTGTGATGTGCCCGGATCACCAGTAAACTAAAAACAGAAGGTGTAGCACAAACTCTGAGACAGGATACTCTGTCCATGAATATAGACACTGCAGAATTCAGTTCCTGGCCAACAGGGAAGGCCAGTCAATTTTCCCGTCTCTGACAACCAGCAGCCTGCCTCTGATTCACACAGTCAGTGAGGGAAACACATGGAGAAAATGGTGGAAATAATTAAGGGTTCTTATAGTTAGCAGAAACATTGACTCTTTACACAAGGCCCCTGCCTCAAAAGAGAGTAAACCAGTATGCTTATTAGAAAACATAAACAGTAACAAAGCATTTTGAAGTCCCAGTCAGTTCTAGCCCCAAGTTGGAGAGCCAGATTGAAGACTTGGTTAGGTAAGAGGAAAGGGAAATAAACCAGACTTAAAGAAAGCAGTATCATTTTGCTCACAAAGAAAATTTTATGGTTTATTTCACTGTATTCCTGTACAACTTGGTTCCTATATAGCTGACAAAATTTTGTCATCAGGGTATCAACGATCTAGGTAGTATGCAGGTGTCCAAATAAGATACCAGTTCATGAAGAGTCTGAATATGATTGTCAGCTTTCCTCTTAGACACATCAGAGGGTAGTCTTTGTTGGAGGATAGTTGGATGTTCTACATCTTCTTTGAGAGCCTAAAGCACTGGGATGTAGCACATTGCAAACTCTGTCACAGTCTCTCAAATTCAAAGCCCCTTTGCCTATGTTTATAAACAGACCTGAGCAGTTGATATATCCCAGAAAGGATCCAAAAATGCCCCAAACAAAAAGTAAACAAAAGGCAGCAAGGTCTAAACAAGTCTTTTTCTGTTTGTATTTGACAACTATTAAAATTTCTTGTTAACAAGGACAAGGGAAGATTTTTTCAAGTGATGTCCTGCAAGACTTCAGCTAGGTGTCCCGTCAAAACACATTAAGAACTCAAAGAAGTTTTTACCTGAAGAAGGTAGGCAACTAGATATTGCAAGCAAAACTACCACATAATTAGACACAATATTCCATTATCCTTATATCTACTGGCTTGTTTTTGTTTTTTTCTTTCTAAAAATACTTTCTCCTATTATGAGAGCTATCAGATTAACCCAGAGTGAATGTCCTAGAAGTCCTGGACTAGATGGTACTCCTATTGACATCCCTCCAGCTTCTTTCCTAGACTAATGAAAGACTCATTGCTTTACAGATTAGAATATCTTATTGGCACTGGGGTTTACATTCTTCTCATCTTGGGTAATCAGAAAAGGTTATATTCTAGATTGACACTGTTTACAGTTTCTCATAGTTATGGTAGTGAAGATAAGGAAAGGTGGTTACTTACAAAAATACAGTTGGCCTTTCAGTCTTTCTTGTCACTAAATGAGGAATGACCATTGCTGGAATTCACAACCATTATCAGCCAAGAATCTTCAATGATTCACTTCTTCTTGGCATTCAGTAAAGAAGAGCATGGCTTTAAAGTGCTGAGTCCAAACCTAAAACTGAATAAACTAGGATGCTTTGATCTTGAGTGCTTACCTTTATAAATTTTAGCTGTAATGGCTGCATTTAGATATCAAAATGTAGGAAATAGTTTGTAAACTCTTGCTAGAGAATCATAATTTCTTGTGCATTAATATAGCCAGTCTGTATATCTAATGGACCTTTAAATTTAAAAAAAGCTATGACATAAATTAATCTTTTAAAGAAGGGAGGTTTCAGAAAATATTTCATTTCCTGTAGTAAAGGTCTTTTCATTTGTCTTTACTGTGTTATACTATGTTTTAGTATAAAAGAACGTTTCAGCGAGGGAAAAGAGGCTTAAGCAACATGACTATTTTACGTGAAGTTTTTGACTTAAAATGCGTAGAAGAAGAAAAGATGTCCTGTAATTTCCTCAGTGTACTGTATGGGAGGGCGTTTATAATCAGTCACTGGAAGTGGGATCCCAAACCACATACATGGAAGGAAGAAAGGAAGGAGGGGAGGAATGGAGGGAGCAGGAGGGGAGAGAAGGAGAAGGAAAGAAAAAAGCAAGCAAACAAGCTGAGGAGTATGTACATGTAGTCGTCATTCTAAAAAGAATTTGAGATAGCAAACTGAAGAGTTTGTCTTGCCTACCTATTAAGGTAGGCAAGACACTAGAACCTAGTGATGACCAAGTGATGAAAACAAAAGATACACAAATGAACCTTTAGAAAAGAGGATTCAGTGAAGTATACTTTGCTGAATGAGTTTTAAATGTTGCATAGAATTTTCTCTTGTTTTTTCTATTCCTAGCACTAAAATATATGAAATTACCAAAATTTTGCAAAATTATGAAACACATTACTGAATAAAAGCTCTCTTCTCATTGTCTTGGTTTTTCCTCCTTGTGAGTATTATCAGTCAGAAGTTTGTTTTTGTTTTAGTTTTTAGTTTTTTTTTTTTTTTTTTTGAGTGTTTAAGAAGCACATGGTGATTTATTCATAGCCACTCAAAAGAACAGAACATTTTTAGAAAAATCTTAGAACTGTTTGTCATGTGCTAGCCACCTCATGATTCTGGGCATTTCTATTCAAGTGATACGGATATGAGTAAATCTTCTGGTTGATGAGAGAGAAATGCCTTCATTCCTAAGTGACACACATTTAAGCCTTGTCACGTCACCTGTTTCTCTTAGTCCTGGAACCAAAGTGACTTTTTAATCACTAGTGTATAAAACTCTACTGTGGTGGTACTGTACAAAAACACTTAAAACTAGGGATGTTTCTTGGTTCCAGACGTAACCCAAGGAGGTAAGCTGTGGCAATAGGAAGCAGCATTTGTATCTAAATCTTTTCTTCACTGGACAAATCTGAGATACTCTTTTTTGTCCTACTATAATATCAGGCTCATGTAGTATAACATGCAATTTTTGTTTTGTTTATGTTTTAAATAACATTTAAAATACATCTTTAAAAGTAATACACTTGGTATAAAGTTCAAACAGCAAAAAGGGAATATAACGAAAATTAAGTCTCACTTCCACCCTTGACCCCCAGGTCTTCAAAAAGCAACCACTGTTACTAGTGTCTTGTGAATCCATCAGAGGTCCACACACACACACACACACACTTATACATATGTACTTCTTTATGAATAAAACATATTTGTTATTTATTTCTGTATACAAATGCTAACATAATATGCAACCTGTTCTACCTCTTACTGTATTTTTAAATTTATTTTATTGTGGCAAACACACCTATACAGAAAAGAGCTTAAAAGTACAGTTTAACTAAATCATATAAAGGAAATACCATCACCTATGTTAAGAAATAGAACCCCACATCTCCAGAAGTACCTTCCTTTATCCACATGCCCCTTTCTGATCACCATCTTTAGAGCAGAGTTAACCACTGTCCTGGCTTTTATGGAAATTACATTCTTTTTTTTTTTTTTTTTGAAGATTTTTACTTATTTATTTGACAGGAGAGAGATCACAAGTAGGCAGAGAGGCAGGCAGAGAGAGAGGGAGAAGCAGGCTCCCTGCCAAGTAGAGAGCCTGATGCAGGGCTTGATCCCAGGACTCTGAGATCATGACCTGAGCTGAAGGCAGAGGCTTTAACCCACTGAGCCACCCAGGTGCCCCATGGAAATTACATTATTTAAAGTTTCATATGTAAGTATTTATTAATAAATTAAAAAGTTTTCAGTTTGGGGTCTTTACAAAAAAGTGTGGCTAGGAAGGACATTTTTATATTGCATGCAAGAACCTGTTGCTGAATTTCTCTAGGGTATACAAGTAGGGGTGGGATTGCTGGGAGATACCGCTTTACTGTATATTGCCTGAGTGTTGTTCTCGTTTACATTCCCACCATTGGTTTACAAGAGTGCTTGCAGCTCTCAATCTATGGTAGCACTTGGTATCATCAGATTTTTAGCTAATCTGGTGTATAAGTAATAGTGTCACATTGTGCTTTTAATCTGTATCTCATATTACTGATGAGATTGAGCATCTTTTCACATGTTAATTGGCATTTTGAATGTCTTTTGTGAAGCGCCTGTTCAAGTTTTTGTGGTACTCAGTACCTCTTGTATATAGGTTATTGCAAATATTGTTCTGAAATGCTTAACTTCAGAATTACATTTTTTAAAGTAAATAATTGTTTTAAATCTATTTTGTAAAGATATAAAGTACAACAGAATTTCTGGAGCACAGATTAAACTAGTTGCACTAACACACGTGATGTGCATGATTTAATAAAATAACTTTACTCTCCCTAAAAAAAAAAATGGGCAATTTATCTACTTGTCCATTGTTTTCTTAATGACTTGTAGGAGTTTTTTGTATATCCTGAACACCTAGTGCTTTGCTTAGGTATACATGTTGCGAATGCTTTCTCCTACTCATGGCTTTTACTTCATATTTTTATACTGCTTTTGATGTGTTGAAATTCTTGATATAGTCACAATTATCAGCATTTTCCTTTCTCAAAAATGACTTTTTGTTTTAAAGGTTTTATTTACTTAATTGACAGAGAGAGAGAAAGCACATACAGGGGGAGTGGCAGAGGGAGGGGGAGAAGCAGGCTCCCACTGCGTCGGGAGCCCCACACAGGGCTTGATCCGAGGACCCTGGTATCATGACCTGGACTGAAGGCAGATGCTTAACTGTCTGAGCCACCCAGGTGCCCCAAAAAATGCTTTTTAAGAAAGAAATTTCCCCCATGAAACTTCTATCTTCTAAAATTTTTATTGTTTTGCTAAGAGATTTTAGGTCTATAATCCACGTGAAACTGATGCTACAGAGGGGTCCAGTTTCATACTTTTTCACACCTAGATTCTCAGTTTTTCTAATACCTTTTACAGAAAGGACCATTCTCTCCCCACTGCTCTGAATTACAATCTTCATCATAAAGTAATTATCCATATATGTGTGCATGCGTTTCAGACCTCTCTGTTGTGTCTGTATTCTATTTGTCCATCTCTGTATCTATTTACATTGTTTTAATTACTATAGCCTTATATCGAGTCTTGATAGCTGGTAGAATGTGATATTCTACCTTGTTTCTGTCGCCAGAACACTATGGTTCTTCTTGGTCTTTTGTATTTCCTTATGTCTTAGTCTGTTAGGGTTGCTATGACAATATACTACAGATGAGGTAGCTTACAAACAGCAGGAATTTATCCCACTTCTTGATTCTAAAAGTCTGAGATTAGGGTGCCAGCATAGTTGTAGGAGGGCTGTCTTCTGGGTTTCAGATTTCTCATTCTCACATGATGAGGGAGTGAGCTAGCTCTCTGGGGCCTCTTTTAGAAGAACAGGAATTCCTAAGGGGTCTGCCCTTAAGACCTAGTCACTTCCCAAAGGCCCCACCTCCTAATACCATCACCTTAGATATTAGGTTTTCAACATATGAATTGGGAGAGGGGCCGAACATTTAGACCATAGCAACATACAAATTTTAGAATTAGCATGTTGAGTACTACAATAAAGCCTAATGAATTTTTGATTGTTAAGACACTAACTTCAACATCAAATTATAAGGAGTTGACAGTTTTGAAAAAGAACAAAGCTTAGGGGACTTGTAGTACCTAATTTCAGCACTTACTATGAAGCTACAGTAATTAAGGCAGTGTGGTGTTGATTTGGATAGATATAGAAATCAATGGTACAGAATAGAGAGTCCAAAAATAGTACCACACATATATGGTCAATTGATTTTCAACAAAGATGCCAAGGTAATTCAATGGCGAAATGACAGTCTTTCCAACAAATGGTACTGGAACAGTTGGACACCTTTATGCCAAAAAATGAACCCTAGTCCATGCTTCACATACTAGTGTGAAGTAGTAGATACCAAAACAAAACAAAACACCTCAAAATGAATCATAGACTTAATTAACTGTGAAACCTAAAATTAAAATAGTGTAATTACAACTGTGAAACCTAAAACGTACAATCTTTTCTACAAGAAAAGATAGGAGAAAGTCTTTGTGACTTTAGATTAGCATAGATTTCCTAAGTCACAGGAAGTATATAACAAAAAATTGACAAATTTGACTTAAAATTTAAAGCTTCTGCCCTTCAATATAAAATTTTTTTTAAGATTTTATTTATTAGAGTACAATGGGGGTGGGGGGCAGAGGGAGAGGAAGAAGCAGACCCTCCACTGAGCGGGGAGCCTAACGTGGGACTTGATCCCAGGACCCTGGGATCATGAACTGAGCTGAAGGCAGACACTTAACAGTGCCACTCGTGGGCCTTCTTCAATATAAAATCTTAATGAAATGAAAATATGCATGGCAAATAAGCACACGAATATATAGTCCAATTTATCAGTCATAAGGGGAAACATAAAATCACGAGATAGCAGTAGACATACCTTTTAATGTTGTTATAATTTATAAAAACTGACACTACCAAGTACAGTGGGTGCTCAAAGCAGCTGAAACTTCCATTTTGCTGCTGGAAATGTAAAATGGTATAATCATTTTAGAAAACAATGTATTAGTTATCAGTTGCCACAAACAAATTACATACGTTTAACAGCTGAAAACAGTATACGTATATTATCTCAGTTTCTATGAGTCAGGATTCTGGGGAGGGCTTCCCTGGGTTCTCTTCTGTTCAGAGTCTGCAACAAAGCTGTAGTCAATGTGTCAGTCATGATTGGGGTTCATATGAGGCTTAAATGGGGACAGATCTGTTTTTAAGCTCATGTCATTATTGACAGAACAACCACATTCCCTGTGGGCTAGGAGATCGAGAGCCGCAATTCATTGCTGGCTATTGGTTGCTCTCACTTTCTTGCTAATGGACCATTCCATATGGCAATGTATTTCATCAAAACCCAGAAGGAAGAGAATATATAAAGTCTGCTAGCAAGACAAAAATGAAAATTTTATGTAACATTATCATGGAAGTGACATCCTTATCACCTTTGCTGTATTTTACTATTTAGAAGCAGATTCTGCCCATAGTTAAGGGAAGGAGCATTATAAGATGGTATAGATAACAGGAGGCTGGGATAATTGGGGGCCACCTAGAGTCTCTCCACCACAGGCATCTTCTTAACAAAGTTATATGTTAAATTTACCATATGACCCAGAAATTCCATGCTTAGGTATTTGCTCAAGAGAAAAGAAATATGTGTCCACGAAAAGATCTGTACATGAAAATTTATAGCAGGTTTATTAAAAGTTGTCCCAAACTGGAAACAACCTAAATATGTATCAACTGGTGAATGGATAACTAAATTATGGTATATCCAGGCTATGGAACGGTATTCTAAAATAAAAAGGAACTACTGATAAATCTAATAACATGGATGAATCTCCAAAGCCTTAAGCTTAGTGAAAGAAGCCAGACATAAGGGACAGGCACAAAAAGGAAGCTACATACTGTATAATTCTGTTTATATTATATTCTATAAAAGACATAGGTATAAGGGAAATAAAACAAATCAGTGGTGCCTTGGCTGGGTATTGGGAGAGGACTGACAATAAAAAGGGGGAACTTTTGGAAGGTAGTAATATATAATTCTGTATATTGATTTTGGTATTATATATACAACATATACATTTGTCAAAACTCATAAGACTGTACACCTAAAAAGGATGATTTTTTCCTGGGTGTATGATTACACCTTAGTAGGTCTTACTTAAAAGTAAGTCTTTAGTACTCAAGGATTTTTTTAAAGGTAGTAGAGTCGGAGGTTTAGCTAGTAGATAAGTTCTGTTTTGCTAATCTTGAAAGTTAGAAACTTATATATTTGTTTGTCTTTTTTATGGAATGCTGATTTCTCCTTTATGGCAAGAATGTCTCCTCATTTCATAGACCACTTACTGAACTGAGAGAACATTGAACTCAACATTTGCCTTCTATTTTTGAGTATTGAATACAAATGTATAAATGCATAAAACTCAAAAAAAGACATTAAAACCATCATTCTTAACATACAAAACCTAAATGGTAATCAGTACTTCTATTTTCTTCCTGGATAATACAAGATCTTTAAAAGCTTTTAACTCTGTTTATTCTTTTCCAACCTAAATGCTAATGTTGAATATTTTAATTCCATATATTTTTTAAAACTTCACAATTATTGTTTTATGTATTTATTTCTTTATTATTTATATAATTTATTATTTCTATTTTATTTATTTTTGTTATTGAGATGTATTTGACATGTAACACTATATTAGTTTTAGGTGTACAACTTAGTAATTGGACATGTGATCTGCTGCAAAATGTTTAGCACAGTAAGTTCAGTTAAAACATTAATCACCACACAAGGTTGTAATTTTTTTCCTTGTGATGAGAACTTTATTAACATTTACTATCTTAGCAACTTTCAAAAAAATACTTTGTTAACTATAACTGGAAGTTTGTAGCTTTTGATCACCTTCACCCATTTCACTCATACCCCAGCCTCTGGCAGCCACCAATCTGTTCTCTTTTTTTGTTTGTTTTGTTTTGGATCCCACATATAAATGAGACCATAAAGTATTTGTCTATCTCTGTCTTATTTCACTTAGCATAATGACTTCAAGTTTCATTCATATTTTCACAAATGGCAAGTTTCCCTTTATTTTGGAAAAAAATACCTTTCCAGTGTGTGTGTGTGTGTGTACTTATACCAAAATAAATACTAAGTGATGAAAATTTAGGTTGTTCCCATGTCTTGGCTCTTGTAAATATAGAATGCTTTGGGTGGTATGGACATTTTAAAATACTAATTCTTCCAATCCGTGACCATGGGTCTGTGAATATAGGGGTGCAGTATATCTTCAAGGTAGTGGTTTTATTTCATTCAGATAAATATCCAGAAGTGGAATTGCTGGATTATATGGTTGTTCTATTTTTAATTTTTTGAGAAAACTTAATACTGTTTTTCTTGGCGGCTGCATCAATTTACACTCCTACTGACAGTGCACAAGGTTTCCCTTCTCTCCACACCTTTTTCTTTTTTTCTTTTCCCAAATATGTTTATTTTTTTCAGTGTTACAAGATTGATTGTTCATGCACCACACCCAGTGCTCCATGCAATACGTGCCCTTCTCAATACCCACCACCAGGCTCACCCAACCCCCCACCCCCTCCAAACCCCTCAGTTTGTTGCTCAGAGTCCACAGTCTCTCCTGGTTCATCACCCCTTCCAATTTCCCCCCATTCACCCTTCCCTTCCTTCTCACAGTGCCCTCCATGATTTTCTTTATGTTCCAGATGTAAGTGAGACCATAAGATAATTGACTCTCTCCGCTTGACTTATTTCACTCTGCATAATCTCTTCTAGTTCCCTCCATATTGATACAAAAGTTGCATATTCATCCTTTCTGATGGAGGCATAATATTCCATTGTATAGATGTACCACATCTTCCTTATCCACTCATCTGTTGAAGGGCATTTTGGTTCTTTCCACAGTTTGGCAATTGTGGCCGTTGCTGCTATGAACATTGGGGTACATGTGGCCCTTCTTTGTATTGCATCTGCTTCTTTGGGGTAAATACCAAGTAGTGCAATTGCAGGGTCATAGGTAGCTCTATTTTTAATTTCTTGAGGAACCTCCATAC
>CM052803.1:37094669-37126323 GCA_028533885.1 Nasua narica | reverse complement strand
GTCATATTAGAGTACGGCCCACCCTGTCAGCTCGTTTATCTTCAATTTGGACTTCATTTCCAAATACAGTCACATTCTGAGGTGCTAGAAGTTAGGACTTCAATATAAGAATTGTAGGGGGACATGATTAAGAATTAACACTGGGAGAATTGGTTGCATCTAGAGACTTGATCATTTCTTTTTATTTATTTTTTTTATTTTATTTTTTTTTAAAGATTTTATTTATTTATTTGACAGAGAGAGAGAGAAATCACAATTAGGCAGAGAGTGAGGAGGAAGCAGGCTCCCTGCCGAGCAGAGAGCCCGATGTGGGGCTCGATCCCAGGACCCTGAGATCATGACCTGAGCCGAAGGCAGAGGCTTTAACCCACTGAGCCACTCAGGCGCCCCACTTTTTATTTTTTTTTCTTTTTATTTTTTAAAGTAACTTCATGAATGATATTATATTCTTCCATAAGTAGTCACATAATGTATGTTTGTTTTCTCAGTAGTATAGAATAGTAGGGAGTAAGGTAAATAGTATTTATGTCTAGAAATGGGCGTGCCTTTTCTCTGTTAGGGGACTGAGTCAATAAAAGAATTGATAAGTACACCCTGGACTTCAAATTCCTTTAATTGTATGCTGCTGTTGCCCTGTGTTTAGTTCAGTGCTGTGGGTTTCAGAGAGTTTTTACCAGCGTTTTCTCTCGTCCCTTAGGCTTTTAGCCACTCCTGTATGCCTGCACCATGAAGAGAGTCTTTCTAATGAAAGACTCTGAATGTTGCTCATCGCTTGATGATAGGTTCATTGTGGGAGCAGTGAAGGGTTTTCTGTTGTCTAGGTTCAGCCTCAGTTTTAGGGAATTCCTTCATATCTTGGAAGGGACTTTTCAGCATTTTTACTCTTTCTTCTTTTCCTTTTGGCAGCCAAACTTTACCTTGTCTTATGTATTTGGCCCTGGGCAGTTTTCTGCTCCCTTCTCAGTGACAGCATGTGTCTGCTTAATGTAGGATTCTGGGCCCAAGATATTTTCCTGCCCTTGCCCCAGGAATGTACGGGTTTTTTCCTTTATACCTCCTTCTCCAGCCACCAAGTGTCTTAACAGTGACTTGGGGCAGAAGTCCTCTTTGATGCTTTTACTTTGGAGAAGAGAAGGGTTGGGAGAAGCAGGCAGTGCTCAGTGCTTATTTCCAAGCAGCCCCTGATTACCTCCCACAGGTCTATTCTAGTTTCTTCAGAGCACCTGGTAGAGTCCTGTGTTAGAGTTGCAAGTGAATGCTGTCACTTGGCCGTTAACATTCTGTTAAATATGTAGTTGGTTTCTTTCTCTGTGCTCTGCTAAATGTGAGACAGTCATGAGTCCTCTCTGCCTTGGAAGGGCTTATTCTCTTCAGAACCCAGATTACTTCATTATTATCTAACCTCAGCTCTCTAGTGGATTCAAGAAAAATAATTTTATATATATATTTTTTCTGAGTGGGAGTGGGAATCTGCAGCTTTCTACATTTTAGTAGGAAGCAGAGGAAAAAACCTCTTTATATCTTTTTGAATCTTAAAATTTTCTTTTTCAGTTTCTACTTTTCTTGAAGGATTTTTGGTTACTCATCCATTTTTAAAATACTTATTTCTAATCTTGTCCCAAGTTATCTGAATTCTGATTATTCTAATTCTAATGTTATTTTATATCTAATATCTTTTCAAAAGTTTCCTTTTGGTTCATTTTGAAATATTAAGCTACATAATGTTCATCTATTCATGGGTGAGTCCTTTTTTTAATAATTACTTTTTATAGGATTCAATCACAATCTTATCCTGTTAATAATTTTTATGTGAAATTAGTTTTTCTGAACTTGTAGGAGTAGATGAATTGGGATAACATTTTTAGTTTCCTGGATCTAGCGATCCCATTACATTATTTTCACGAAGTGTTCAAAAATATAGTCTCATAAGGGGAGAATTCTTGGTGTATTTTCCTCCTCAATTTTATCTCCTCCTGCTTGCGTGCATACTAACTCTCTCACATGTCCTTTCTTTCTCCTTCTTCCCGCCTCCATCCTTCCCCCCTCCCTGTTATCCCTGTCTTGCTAATTTTGAATTATCTTGATGGCAGTTTCTTATCATTGGGGTGTTTTGTTTAAAAGGGAACTAAAATTCTAATCCTTTCAGATCTTATCTTGCCTTGTTCCCCATAATTAGAGCATGCAGAACCTCTCCTAGTTGCAGCTGTTCTCATGAGTACCTATTGGTTATTTTAGGGTTTCTTTTTACTCAAGCTCATCTCACACTTCTTAATGCCATATAGCACATGTAGCTTTGGTGGTTTGTTTCTTTATATTCATATTTTGGGGTTTGTGAAGGTATCGTAACACCTATTTTTTTTTTCTTGGTAGATCTTGTTTGTAGATTTTGGTTTTGTTATTCTAGCCATTCTATTTTCATGGGGGCAATTATTAAAGATTTTAAAAGTTAACTTCTTTTTTTAATTTTTTTTAAAAGCGTTTATTTATTTATTTGGCAGAGAGGAGAGAGATCACAAGTAGGCAGAGAGGCAGGCAGAGAGAGAGAGAGGGAAGCAGTCTCCCTGCTGAGAAGAGAGCCCGATGCGGGGCTCTATCCCAGGACCCTGAGATCATGACCTGAGCAGAAGGCACAGGCTTTAACCCACTGAGCCACCCAGGTGTCCCTAGAAGTTAACTTCTATTACAGTTTCCCCAGGATTTCTTTAAATATCCAGTTTATCTGGATATAGAAATCTACATTGCTACTTCTTTTCTCTCTGCACTTCATGGCTGTTACTCTGTAGTCTCCAATATCTGTTCTTGCTGATTAAAAAAAAAAATCTCCTCACTGGCTAATTGCTTTATCTTTGCCAAATATTAAATGTAAAAATTGTTAAAGCCACCAAGGAGAAATATAGCTAACCCATTACCTGTAATTTTACTGGAGTGTGTTTGTGTGTACTTACTTAATTCATCCTCAATATACTATATGTACTTTAAATCTGAGGAGTATTTTCCCATTCTGGAAAATGACCACATCATTGTCTCTCTGACTATCACTTATTATTGAATTCCGTTTCTATATTTTCATATATAGTACTTTTAATTTATTTTTAGTTACACCTGTTTGCTTTTGTTTCATAATTAGTTGTTAATGGATCACAGGCCATTAGATTTTAAGTAAATCCATCTACTGACTATTACGTTCTTGGTTATCTTGGTAAATTTTTTTCATGTGATTTGGAATTTTTATTTGAGGACTTGAGTAAAAGTCCCCACCCCCAATCTCTCTTAATATTCACCTATCCTTCAGTAGTGGCTTTGCAGTTGTCTCTGCACTGGCCTGAAAAGGTTTGGTGAAAGTTACCCATGAAATATTCTGGGCATGCTGCTTTTTTGGGGGATGGAAGGGGATGTTTACTTATATAGCTTTTTGACAGCAACAAATATTTTAAAGTTATAGGGGATGCCCTATAAGTCAGACCCATTTAAGCTGAGCTATGCAAGTCTACATCTTTTTTTCTGTACTTCATTCTATTGTGTTTATAGATAACCTATGGAAATATCTTAATTGGAATGAGATTTTACAGACAGAAAATCATAAAAATATTCCATATATATTTTTTTCTAATGAGCCAACTAAAGAAACCAATGGGTAAAAATGGAAGGCAAATTTCAGACTTAAAAAAAAAATACTTATTTAATTCTATTAGGGTTATATTCTTTTTTTTTAAGATTTTTTAAATTTATTTATTTGAGATAGAGACAGTGAGAAAGAGCATGAGAGGGGAGAGAAGGTCAGAGGGACCTGTGGAGCAGACTCCCTGTGGAGCTGGGAGCCCGATGTGGGACTCGATCCCAGGACTCTGGGATCATGACCTGAGCCAAAGGCAGTTGCGTAACCAACTGAGCCACCCAGGTGCCTCCTATTAGGGGTATATTCTGATGTTCATCCTAGGTTTGGTGTGAGGCCTGGCTTTCACATGTTCTACAAACATTTCCATTTTGATTAGAAAAACATATCCATGTAACTTTTTTCCAAATAAGTTCATAATACCATCCTTCAATCTGGTTAAAGCTACAGAGGGTTTCAGTTGGTACTTCTAAATTCCTAGACTGTTTTTTATTGCATTTTTATCCTTTAAAGCAAACTTTTGCCTTCTATAGTTTTTCATTCTGTCTCATTTGATTTTTTCATTGACTTCTATTTTCCTTTACTACCTGCTGAAAAACATTTTCTTTACTTAGTTTGGAGACTGAAAAATTTTTAATGTGTTTTAGCCTAATTATATTTAATTTGATCTGTACTCACTCACTTAAGACGTAGCTCTCTTCCTATTAAGAAGCATAAAGATGAATGTGACTGCTCTTTCCTTTACTTATTTTTTAACTTACTCATTCAAACATCAAATATAAATGTAGGATAGCAGGTGATAGAAAAGTCGGATAGCATGTGTATCTAATGGTAGATCTATATGTGTATTATTGCCAAAAGACATTATGTGTACTATAATAAGGGGTCAGATAAGGGCCTGGGAAACTGTGATGAGATGTCATGCAATAAATATTTCTAAATCTTTAAATGTAGAGGGTAAAGTACAGGGTGTGTTGGGAAGGTAGGCTAGTTTTAGTGGAATAGATTATTTGCAAATTAAGAAGAGTGGAAAAGGTATCCTGGAACAAATCTTCAGAGTGAAAGCAAGCAATGAGTTAACACCTTAAGAATTTCATGTACTATGGATGTATTATATGCCCAGTTTAATTAGAAATAAATGTTTGCTAAAATGATAAACATACCAAAAAAAAGAAAAACCCCAAAACCCATGATTTGAGTTTAGCAAGAATAACCCTGAAACCTAAGAAATGGTTTTCCCATCTATCTGGCATTACAGTATGGCAAAAAGCTAGAAGAATTTGTGCATTTACCTACCCTTCTTCCACCTGTGATTATTGTGATTAAGCAAAAGGATCAATTAGTTACCATCTTTATCCCAAGAGTGAATCAGTACCATGTCATGTTCTAAGAAGTCTACTGGGAAAATAAGGCTCCTATGTTAATTTAAACCTTTTGGGAAATTTCCTAAGTCAGGTAGCACTGTAGGAAGGTATACAAGACTTTACTTGCATATATCTAAAAACTAAATTTGACTTTTGCTTCCAGCTGACATGGAGTAACAGAGACCAGACCTAACCTTCCCAGCTGAAACAACTAAAAAAAACACAGGACAAAATACATGAAAGAATGGTTCTCCAGCCACTGAACATCACACAGTAAAGGACAGTGATTGCTGAGAGATGAGAAACAAACAAGGTAAGCCCTATGATTTTTCCATCTTACTTGTTGAGAGAGTTTCCAGGCCACAGGAACCTAGGTGGAACCCAGGAGACTCTGTGTAAGGAGATAAAGCTGAGTCTGGGGAAATCAAGGCAGCTGGAATTTGCAGGACATAGTACCAGAAAAGAGAGACCTCTGGAGATCTTTACAGAGTACCCCCACAAGTAGTTATAAAAGTTCTGACCAATGCTTGCATGTTAGGAAACGTGAGGCTGGGAAAGAACTAGCCTAAGGTATAAGAGGGAGCAGCGCCTGATGTTCACACAGATTGGTAAAGTTCATGGGACATTTTTTTTCTCATGAGACATTTGAGTAGAGCTCTCAGAATGGTCCTTTGCAGTAGTAGGGAATAATTAGCCCTTAACTAAGTAGTGTTTTCATCCTACCCAACAAAATTTAGAAACGACCCACAGGGATCAAACTGTTTTCAAATCACTTAAGGACATCACCTAACAAACTGGAAATTTATAGGAATACTAAAGTATCTATCCAACAAAGCAAATTCACAATTACTAGGATTTAATCAAAGATCACTAGACATGCAAAGAGGCAGGAAAACACAACTCGTAATGAGAAAAATCACTCAATTGAACCATTGCAAAACTTATGTAGATAATAGAATTAGAAGATTATTGTCACTGTATTTTTATGTTCAAAAGTAGAGACATGGAAGATATAAAAAAAATTCTCAAACTTCTAGAGATGAAAACTGTTTGAGATGAAAAAACATACTGGATGAGATTCATGGCACATAAGAAGAAAAGATAAGTGGACTTAAAGCATAGCATTGGAAACTATGGAAAATGAAGCCCACAGAGAAAGGATTAACCCCTGCCCTCTCCCCAACTCCCTCCTCTGATGAAACCAGATCCTCAGCAAGCTACAGGTTAACCTCAAATGGCCTAGCACATATATAATTGGAGTCCCTGCAAAGGAGGGCAGCAGTAAGGAGGGAAGCAAGAGAAATACATTTGAAGAAACAATGGCTGAAGAATTTCCATTTTTGATGAAAAGTGATATCCCAGCGATCCAAGAAGCTCAGCAAACCCCAAGCATAAGAAACAGAAATAAAACTACTGCAAGGTTCATCACAATCAAAACATGATGTGATAAAACTAATGATAAAGGACTGAATCTTAAAAGCAACTAGAGGGAAAAAAAATTAAAAAATAAGGTTGACAGCAGATTTCTTGTTGGAAACAATTCAGATGAGGGAATCAGAGCAGCAACGGCTTTATAGCTGTGAAAAAAATCAATTCAGCTGAATACAAATCATATTTTGAAATTATTCACTGTCTAACTTAGAACCATATAACAAATCAAATGCAGACACCCCATGATGAAATCCGATCTATAGGCAATATGTCAAACTACATTTATTGATTATCCTCAGAGAAAAGGAAAAATCATCCACCAGTCATCCTCCACAGCTTTTACTAGTCCTCTCACACCAATGTCTGCATTATTTCCAATACCATCACTGTTTTTAAAATGGAGAAAATTTACATACGAAACTATAGCCACCTAAAGCTCGTATCACGGATGATATCACGGATGATTTCTGATACACTAAGGCTATTATGGAAACATTCTGTTCAAACCTTTGCTCTGTGCTAATTTTTTTTCCCCACTTATTCCCATGCCTCTTCCAGATGTTTATTTTGTAGGTTACTAGAATAATAGTAAAAGAAATATTTGGCATTACACAGAGGCAGAGAATACTTACTGATGCTGTCCTCAGTTGCTACTCTCAGCTGCTTCTTTGTACTCATTTCTTAGCCTGAAGAATCTTGGCCCAAGAGTAAAACTTAAAACTATTCATCTGAAAGTTCTTATTCTCATGTTAAGGGATTCCTAAATTGGATTCCATAGTCTTTTTGTTCCATATAGGATAAGAAATGAGGCAGTCATAAAGGATCAAGAACAAATTTATTTTTGCACCTACAATTTAAAAACTCAAGAAGATAGACTGAGAGGAATCTAAACTAATTGGCTAAGACATCTTAAAAACATGTGCCTTTAATTTTAAAAAGGATTAAAGAGAGAGGAAGGGAGGGAAGAAGGAAGGAAGTAAAGAAGGAAAGAAAATATCCACCTTTGCTGTGAAGTAAAAAGTAATGGAAAGCTGCCTCTACTTTAATGGCCTTGAGAGCACTAATTTCTTTACAAGTTTTGCCAGAGCCTTGGCTGGTCCACCCCCAGCAGTAATGTACGGAGACTGAGTGGGCACATGTGTCCTGCTGTAATTAAGGCTGCAGAGCAGAGCAGCAGGTGCAAACTTCTCATCCTTCAACTTGACTCTTAAACTGCTTGTGCTCTTGTAACTTAAAGTCTAAACTTGTTAAAAGTGAGATTTGGAAGGTCATTAGTCTATAACAGGAGCTAGGCACTACAGACATTCTTTAAAGCAAAATTAGAAACAGCTACCTAACACATATCAGCCATTTTAAGATGTTGCTGTTTCACATTTTCCGGAGGGGAAAAACTATTAATTCCAAGGAGATTAATATCCACATGAGCATGATGTTGAAGCCAGATTGGAAGCCGCCTTTTCCCTAAAGAAAAAGCTTTTCTAGTAACAGAGTCCCTTGCCCAGCCCTCCTTCAGTGTAATTCAGGTGCTTAGAGATTTTCTGATACAAAGGGTTCAACCATCACTGAGGTTTGGTTTTATTTTCTTGTTAAAAATTTATCTGTAGAAGAATTTGAATCGTAGTCACCTTCCTCTAAAGAGCTGAGGCAGCAAACCCTCTCTGCAAAATAGTTCCATTTAAAATGTTTCAGTGTGATCCTGCCAGATCCTAAAATAATTATAGTTTAGAAAGACAGACGTGGCTTTGGGTCTGAACAATTTATATCATCCTGTACCTTTTCATGGGATCAGAAGAAAGATCAGTGACATAACTCTGCCCGGAAAACATACTGATACAGAAGCCATGTGCTTCTGTGGGAACACCCAAAAGAAAGGTACGATGCCTGCAGGAACAAGGGTTTTATTAGGGATAGTATTAGGGACACTATTTGTTTGACACGGAGGTTCTAGCATTGGCAAGGGAACCAAACGTTTCCTTTCTAAGCACTAGCAATGCCTGTGCCAGTTGTAGAATTCTTTGAAATTTTTAGCTAATAGGGTCACTGCTTCTTCTTGAATGCCTGCTCCAGGAACTAAGAAAAAAAGACTTGGTTGACAATGGCTGTCATAGCCAATAGAAGAGGATTTCACACAGCTTAACTCCTAGGGTAGAAAAGACCCCTGTTGGCCAAAGGCAGATGCCACAGGCCTTGCAAGGACCCAGCTAGCCTCTAATGCTGTCCAAGCCCAGCTACTAGAGTTTTGTAAATTATTTATCAGCTGTGGCTATAAATTAGAGATGAATGGAAGGCCTTTGGGCCTGATCTTGGATATACTCCTTATTAATGAATTTCAGGCATTTTGTGCTATAAGAGAGAGTTTTTTTATGAGGACTAAAGATTCTGTTGTATGTAGTAATGACTGACGCTATTACTATTTTGAAGACTCTTCTTATCTCAAATTCTGGTCTTAAAGGGGTTTAGAAAAGTCTCTTGGTAGGAAAGGTAAATGTAATGAATCACCCACTTAATTCAACTTACCTTTTATATCCTTCTGTCATAGACAGTGGGTCCAATTCCCATCTCAGAAAGTTTAACTTACCTCTCTTCTGGACATCAGCAAAACTTGCTCATGGTTGTGCCAAGTGTCCACAATTCTCATAGAAACAGTTGGAAATACATATATATATATATAATATAAAAATAATATATATATAATATATAATATATATATATATATATATATATATATATATATATATATATATAAATGAACTGTTAGGGCTCTTGAGGGTCATATATTATCCAAGCTGTCAGGCTTACCCTTCTTAAAGAAATAAGCTAGTCAGCACCATAACCAAAACTTGTTGCACTTTCATGAATGCCAGGAAATGGGAAATACACAGACACTTAGAAATACTGTAAAAGCTGTGTACCCTGGCCTAAGTACATGCAACCTGAAGATACTGTTCAGATTTAAACTTTGCCAGTCATTAATCTCTCTCACATATGCACACACACAAAATCTGATAGCATAAGACAACAGCTTTTGCTCATATTTTTTTAATGTATCACAATGAGCAGGAAACATACTTGATGAAATATTTTCAAAGGAGTATATTCAATTACCATCTACAATCAACTTAACTATGACAACAAAGTTTTGTGACAAATTTTTTTTTTTCAGTTTGAAAGTTCCATGTGGTTCTGTTAGTCTCCATGTATTTTGGTACAGTTCGAGATCAGCATTGTTACAGTAACAAAAAAGCTAACAAGACTACATTATAGAAAAACACCAAGAACATCATTTTTGGTTTCACTTGCTCTATTTTTTTTTGTTTTTTGTTATTTTTATTTTTTGTTTTTTGTTTTTTGTACATTGCAAAGGCTGTTCATATACCTCTTCACCTCAGGGTCACGTTCATTTATGCTTTCTTTCCTACCCAAACTTGCCCCCCTCCCCCCCCAAGAAAGTAAACAAACAAAAAAAAACTAGTCAAAGCTTTGTTTCACAGTGGGCAGTATCTCAGCGCCAACAAACAACCAACTCAATTTATGCTTCTATTTAAAATGTTTAATTTAATTTATTTAAAAAAAATATATGTCCATGAACATCAAGTGCACTGGCTTGGGTCACTGCCTCTCTCTCCTGCAACTTCCTGCCATGCCTGATAAACTCAGGTTTAAACACATGCCGTCTGTTTTACTTTATTTTCAATCATGTAAAACTTTGGCCACATTCATCTCTTTAAATAGTTTTTAATTAAAAAAAAACAAACTTCCTAGATTTATTAAACTTTCGTGTGTGTGTGTGTGTGTGTGTGTGTGTATGTGTGTGTGTGTGTGTGTTTCCTTCTTAAGTTTCTTTTTGGAGGGATGGTTGAGATAAGTTCCATTTGGTGGGTTCATATGGTGCCATGACTGAACGGTGTCAAGCGCCAATCCACACTTCGGAGTATTTGAAAAAAACAAAAACAACAAACCAACCAATCAAAATAAGAAGTGTCAGTAGAGGTGAAGAACTAATTTAAAAAGTGAGTTGAGATATCCTATTCGGCTTCCTACTATGCAGGACAGGAGTTAAATTCTCCTAGTGAGACCAATCTCAACAGTTGAGCATTGTAGTGAATTCATGCTTTGTAAATGATACCAGTTACAGCCATAGTGGATGTTAACCCACAAACATCTAACTAGCTCATATTTGACCTCTAATTGTCACCGTCACTGACTGCTTTGCTACTTGTGAGTTAATGCTGAGAATTCTTTTTTCTTTTTTGAATGAACATATATGTGGGTGGTAGAGCTGTAGAGGAAAGCATCAAATGTGCAACCCACTCCAGGATGAAACAATCACATAACCCCTCTGAGAAACACTGGTGGGTGGAAGCATGCTTAGCCAATCTACCCAGCCACCTTGCTGTTGCCAAATACACCCACAGGTCAAGGCCATGGCATAACAAAACACTGTCAGTCACTCTGCCTCACAGAGGGAGGATGGCATAGTAGCTCAAAACAAACAAACAAAAAACACCACTGTGGAGGGGGTGGCAAAACTATAAGGAAATGAACTTAAAGGTGAGGGGGGGAGGGAAAGGGATAGAAATTGCACTATTACCAAGCAATATCATTTTTAAAAACAAAGGTTTCAGGAAAAACCTAGCAGAATTTGACAGGTAAAGCTAGTGTTAAATTGTTAATTTGTATCACATAGAGAACCAAAAACAAAAACAATTTTTTTTCTATATGATACAGACACAGAGTAACATACAACAGTTAAATGGCAAAAAATATATATATATATTTCATAGAGTTACAAACAAGATAAAATAATGGAAAACAAAAAACTGTACAACTTTAAAATTTAAAAATGTTCATCTCAAACACAGGGAGAAATACAAGAATTCTTGTTAAAAGAAAATAGCTTGTTAAAACAGCAAATGGTTTTGTGTATTTGTTTTTGACACCTTATGCTACAACTGGATACTGGTATGAATAGTTAGATGGTACTCTTTAGTATTTCTACTTAAAAAAATTTAAAAAAAAATTTGCACTGTGCATCAGCCTAGTTAGAAATATATACAACAGTTCAGGATCTACTCTTTCATTAAACCAAAAACAAATTCATAAAAATAAGACAGTCCCGGCTAAAAAAAGAAGAGAAAAAAGAAAAAAGAAATCCATGTTCAGATCTTGGAATGCTCCAGTCTCTTGCAAAGTCGTTGAGTGGCTTCAGCACTGGGGAAAGAAGCCTGAAAGATGACCAATGGAACCTGCATTCACAGTCTTCAAAGTTCCCTTTTGAAACATAAGGAAGAGAATGAAGGGGAGAAGGATTTCACACTTTGAGGGCAAGGGGAGATTGTTTCTGTTGATGTTTGGCTATGAAAGTGAAACAGCAAAGCATCTATTTGTCTCCAAAATCTACGTTTTAGCAGCACAAAGTTTTCCTTTCAAAGTTCAGACCGTTGTTTTAAGATGAGAAAGGGTGTATGTTGTGTTGTGTTATGTGTTACAGGAATACAGATATTAACATAAATACAAGTGCCTCACATACGGTTCCTTTTTTGCTCTCTGTACATTGCTATCTGCTTCTTTGTTGGCTGCACTCTGGATCACTCGCCGCTCAGACTGCCTAACACAAGGACAAAACTTTGAAGTAAAAAATGTGTCTTTTGGTATATGGAATTGTCATTAACAGTTGCCTCTCTGCTTGCAGAAGAAGCACATAACAACCTGGGAATCTTTTGTTTTACTCTTTCTTTTATTAAACTAAGTCTTGTTTGTTTAAATCAGAAACAAATTCTCAAGTAACAAGAACCCTTTCCCTTTTTTCTGCATCAGCAGTGAAAGGGTGTGTCTTTGGATTTTATTTAAAGCATGAAATTTCTTTTTCTGAGAGGAAAGAAAACAAAAACAAAACCCCTAACCAAAAACTTTTTTAGAAAGAAAAGCACACAGCCCAATTACACAAACCGAAACCAATGCTTTAGTTTAGGAAAAGAATATTTGAAGCATCCACCAAACAAGGAGGAAAAGAAGGGATAAAAAGAAAAGCTAAAGGAAAGATAAATAAAAAATAAATGGCACAAGGCTTACAGACATAGGTAACTAGAATTATATGCCTTTAAAAAGTTTCAACTCCCCAACCAAAAATAATCTGTGAGGATCCTAATGACCCCTAGAACCTTTTGAAATTCTTTCTTTAGTTTTATAAAATAATTCTGCAGCTACCCTCCAAGAAATGAAGGCAGCTACCTTAAGTGGGAGATTATAGGGTGGGAGGAGGAGGAGAAAGTGGAATTAAGGGACAAAGGGGAGAAAAGCTTAGGCGAATCAACGGATTGCAATCTATCTGCTAGGAATGAACAAGACAACATCAAATGAGGAGCTGTCAGCTGGACCATACAAAAAGCTAAATGTACACAAAAGGTTTTTTTTTTTCCTTTTAAATCTACCATACTGCTTCAGTTCATTTCCAATGCAACAATCTACTCAACACCAAAAATGGTCATATCTATCATAAATACAGAAAGTCAGTTTTTAAAACTTATTTTTTTTTAAGCTACAAGTCCTCAACACTCTGTGTGTGGGTTTTTTTTTTTTTTTTCTGAAAGTGGGAGTGCTTAACTTTTCCCCTTGAAATTGGCTTCAGCAGAAAAGCTATCCCTTAAATCCCCAGAAAGCTAAAGCAGTTCACATTGTTTTTCTCGAATACTTTCTGCCCGTTTTTAAATTAACAAAACAAAAAAATCTTTTCTGGAACAAAAAAAAAAAAGAAAGAAAAGAAATATATTATAAAACAATGATTCTGAAAACAGAACAAAGTGTGAGCGATTGACCTGAGAATAAAAAGACATTACATTTTTTTTTCTTTTAGCAAGCCATTGGTATCTGAATGCTAAGATAGCAAGAAATTTAAAACTGTAACAAGGTGGACTGCTTTCCCATACAGTGCATGCCGGGCTCCTCTGTGCTATCAACGTGGGGCGTTTATTGAAAAGGGGCAAATATACAAGGGGTTTAAGCTCCAAAGACATTAGGGAGGCCCTGCGGACTTCTGTTTCCCAGACCGATAGTACCTTCAAAAGGACACAATGTAACAGGTTTAAGGGTTTTTTTTTTTTTTTTTGATATTAAAAGAAAAAAGAAAAGAATGTAAAATCACCGGCATAGATAGGTATATGGGAAAACAACCCACGCTTTTTCTTTTTTTTCCTTTTTTTTTCTTTTTTTTTTTTTTTTTTTTTGGTTAGAAGCTTTGGAATTGCAGTTAGTCTATTTTTGAAATTGGTTTGTTATTAATCTTTTTATTTAAATTCATTTGTTTGTATTGTTCATCTTCAAAGCTTACAATCTGAAGGTGTCCGTTCCTACACTGGTCAGACCACTGTCCTTGGGGCAGCTGGGGTCTTTGGGACCCTCCACCGGGCTCGCCGGTCCGTCGGACTTTTGGCTGAGATCCGTGTCAGACTCCTCCGAATAGTCGTCTGTTGGCATCGAGGGCTGAACCCCTGAGGTGCTGCATGAACTTGAGGTAACCGTTGAAGATGAGGAGAGAGGAGGAAAAGAAGGGGGCTTCGCGGCCGAAGCCCGGGAGACCACTTGAGGCCAAGACTTCCTGGAGGCGTGGGGGGAAGCGGAGGACGAGGAGGGGGCGGCGGCCGACGGGGGAGGGGGGCTGTCGTTTGAGTGAGCGGCAGACTGCGAGGTAGATGCGGTGCTAGGATCGGGGAAGCAGGCAGAGTGAGGTAATAAACTAGGGTGCTCTTTGGCGTTTCTTGCTGCTCTCGTGATTGTTCTGTGTTTGTGCAAGGCCGACTCGAGATGTTGACTCAGAGCTTCCTCCCCACAGAGCGCGCTCTCGCACGCCAGGCAGTGGTACGAGCCGCCGCCACTACCGCCGCCGCCGCCGCTGCCGCCGCCACTGCCGCCGCCGCCCGTGGGGACGTGAAGCACCATCTCTTGCAGGTTCACCACAGACTGGCCGAAGAAGCAGAGGGACTTCAGGTGGCTCCTCGCCGCCTCTTCGTCACCGAAGCCCGCCTGGCACTTGCGGCAGACCAACTTGTACTGCACCTTTGGAACAATGAAGGGGTCGTAGAGGGAGTCCGCACTTTTGCTTTCTGCTTCTGGCTCTTCGGGGGGTTTCGGCAGGAGGGGGGACACCTCACGGGGTGCGTTTTTCTGCTCTTCTGGTTTGGGGGATTCTTTGGCAGGGTCTTTGTCTGGGGAGGCAGCCCCCTGGGGGACTGGGGTCTGGCTTGCTTTGGGCTGCTGCTGCACTTTTTGCTGCTGCTGCTGTAGTTGCCGCTGCTGCTGCTGCTGGATCGCCTCCTGCAGACTCTGCTGGTATTGCTGGTACTGCTGCAGTAGGGAGCCCGGGGACAGCCCCATCAGGGCCTGCGACAGCGCAGGGCTGTAGGGGAACAGGCCTTCCATGCCATACATAGGCTGCAGGTACCCACTCTGCAGGGCGCCAGGGATCTGGGGGGCATAGTACGGAGAGAAGCCTGGTACAAAGTAAGGAAGGAACTGGCTCGTGAGCAACGCCGTGGGGTCTGAAGTCAAGGCTGCCTGCAGGGCCTGCAGCTGTGCAGGGTCCACTGCATACTCCATGGCGGGCAGCGGGGCTGAGATCGTGGCTGTGGCCGCTGCGGGGGCCTCTCCTTTCTCTTTCTTGGGGACAGGGAGGGGCTCCCCTTTCCCTTTGTGTGCCTTTTCCTTCTCCTTTACCTTTTCACCGTCTTTGTCCTTGCGTTGCTGTTGCTGCTGTTGTGGTGGGAGCTGTGGCGTGGGGGGTGGCTGAGCTGCGGGCGGCGGCGGCTGCACCTGTGGCTGCTGCTGCTGGGGTTGGGGGGGTTGCTGAGGGGCCATCGCCATGGTGGCTTGTGCTGGGGTCGGGGAGCTCAGCGATGCTGAGGACGGTTTATTTGGTAATCCAGATGTGGGGAGGCCAGGGGAAGGAACTGTTGTGCTGGGCAGACCCATCAAGTTCGGTTTAGGAGACGTTAAAGCTGAAAGAAACGAAGACAGAGAACCATAGGTCAGTTTGGGGTGGTGAGGCTGAAGCACAAGATGTTTGACTTGTGTCACTGGCATTTAGTCTGAGATCTCAAGGTTTAAAGGTCAAAGACCCTCCCAAAACCACCATTTTCAATAGTGGGGTCTCACCAGGCTCAGGGTTGGATAGCCTTGTATTCTAATCAGTGCCCAATCCTAGGAGCTCCCCTACTTCCCCTTTCAGTTAAACGACTTCTAACACCTTCCTGCCACACCCACTGATGCATATGTTCTTTGCCCAGTTCCCTAAACTAACTGTTCCAGCTGGGACATGTGAACCAGAGGCCTTCATCAAAGCTCCACAGAAAGAGTGTAGCTAAGAGGCCCCATCAGAAGTTGTAGAAGAGTGAGGTAACAAGAGAAGTGAGCAAAAATGCAAGAAGCCTGGCCCAGCCCCAAGACTATGTGAAGAAACAAATGCACCTCTCTGGTCTCCACTGCTATGAGTGAAAGGATGTGGTAAGAGGGCAGAGAAGAGGAGGAGCAATGGGAAGAAACAAAAACAATCCATTCAGGGAAAACGTTCCCATTGTCTAGCTCAGCTAATCTGCTGTAACCAACCTGCTGAAAAATGTAACCATCTAGGAAGATGATTGTGAGCTTTGCTGGAGAAATGAGCGTTCTCTCTTTGCACATGCACACTCGAATGACATACAGAAAGACTGAAGATGCTTGGTAAAGCACCCCCAGGAGGAGGAGAAAAGCAGTATCAGAAGTGTTGGTACCACTGATTTCTAAGACATCGCCATCTACTCATACCTATGGGTAGCAAATGTCTTTGACCGAGTCACCAGGCCCACATGGGGTGTAGCCCCATCTGCAGTCACAGTCTGCCTATGAGGCCTTCATCCAGTCCAGAGCCTAATATCCTCCCTCACCCATATTTCTCTCCTGGTTTGAGTCTTTTGTTCCAGAGTGATGGAGGACAGTGTTGCTCCTTGTACATCAAGCTGCAGACGCATTAAGACTAGCAAGGTGGTGGTGGTGGACAGCAACGTGGGGCAGGGAGAAAAGATGTGCTGAATGATGACATGCTGAGAATTCCACAGGCAGCAGACCTCGGATTGTTCCATTCACCACACCTAAGACACTAGACCATATTCACCACTTCTCTTCAGAGGGCACCAAAATGTAAAATAAAAAATCCCCCAGCTCACTATTTCATGTGGACCACTTTCTGCCAGAAGGCTGGGGTTGAGGGGGTTCTACGACGTAATGCTGTCCTTGTGAGAAAAAAAACGGAGAAGCCCAGACCTGGGGGAAGACAATGCTGGCTTCATACTGGTGCAGCATGTAAAAAACCTCAAGCTTCAGATGAAGAGAACAAGGTTTCCTCAAGGTGCCAATCCCAGAAAAATATCCATTAAATGTTTGGAAAGTCAAGGAGGATGCTTCCCTTGGCTTTGTATAGCAGCATTAATTTACTCTCTCAAAACAGCAGACAGGGACCACTGAGATGAAGTCATCCAATTTCCTCAAGGCACAGAAGGAAATGAAACCAGAAAGAAGTATCTGACTCCGAAAAAAGCCAATAAAGCTTCATTGGTTAAACTGGCATGCACAAGATGGAGAGTGAATGGATTAGGAATTCGACAACTTAGGACATGGCTCTTTCTGTCTACTTCTAGGCAACAGGCCTGCTCCAAGTTGTAGGTTGGAGCAGAGCCTAAAGATCAGCGAGGCAAGGAAAAAACATCTAGAGATTCCTCCATCTGTGTGGCATCAGGCTTTCAGGAGAGAGACCCGGGTCAGGAGGTCTTAAACTGTCTTCTGCATCTTGAAGAGAAAGAAATTTTAAGGATCATTTACAGAATCCTAGCTATATTTACCAAGCTCTGTACTAACCATGTTTGACATAGTAGCTCAGCATATTCTCGGAATAATTCTGTGGCCTCAGTTTTCTCATCAGCAAGATTAGAACCAAGCTTGGCATTTCACCGCCCTGATACTGGTCATGCACCTCTGGAGTCAGACTGAGACAGTATGGATTGTGTTCGACGCACAGCTGCCATGTGGCTTTAGGCCCACTGACTGCACGGAACCTCAACTTTGTACAATGTGTGGTTGTAGCGACTAAATGAAAGGTCATATGGAAAGAGCTTACTGTTGGATCTGACACATAGTAAATACAAGTTCCTGCCCCCATTTGTGTCCCGTGAGCTGTGGTACAGTCAGGTGGTGGCTAAGTGGGACACACTGGTAACCCTGGCTGCCTCTAATCGTGAGCATACCTCTCTATCGTGAGTCCACTCGTAGTGGTCAGAACCTGAGTAGCACTAAACATATACCTGTTGACTGACTGGCTCATAATGGGTGTTGTGGAAGGAGCACATAGCTCTGGGAGCCTGGAGGCCTGGGTGGGAGCTCTGGCTCCTACCCTAGCTTGCTGAAATGGTCTTGACCTCTCTGGCCCTCAGTTTTCTCATCTGTAAAACAAGGGGAATAGATCAGACATTCTGATTTTTTTTTTTCACATTATGATGAAATTTGGGGCCATCCCAAGCCCTTCTGCCAAGGTCCTGGGCTGCAAGGGTAATTCAGGGTCTAGACACTTTCCATAGCTTGATTCTTGGCTTATGTCTAGTTGGCTTTAGCATAATTCTGTGACCTTACTTGTCAACAATGACTTCTGTATCTTAATTCCTTTACCACTTCAATCCCTGGGAACAGGGACCCATTTTGAAGGCAAGGAAGCATACTGAAAGGCTCTCCTTTGGTAAAGGTGCACTGGTCAATGCAGGCCTGGGGTGGGGCGGGGCGGGGGGGAGGACCTTGCTGACCCGTGCCTAAGTTTCACAGGATCCTGGAGGTCCAATTTAGGAAAGACCGCTGCCTGTAGAGAAGACAGGTAAGGACAGAGGAGGAGGAACAAGAAAGGGACGCAGGAAGAGCTATCAAACTCCCTATTAACAATAGTAGAAAAATAAGAGTACCAAGTATATGACTGAATTAGGGAGCTGGGGTGAGCAAAGAGAGAGAGATGGGTGAAAGGAAATGAAGGAGTGAAGAAGACTCCTAAAAATGAGCATTACTGCTTTTTGTCTGTTTGAAGATTCAGAACCAAATTGCCTAACACAAGAGTCCTGGTAGTACAAAGGCAGTCTCGCCACTGTTGTTCTGTCTGGGTAAGAAGCCCAGGAGTAAGGATCCATTTATGAGAGCTTCTTCCCGATAGCAGTTCTGCCAGAACAGCTCTCTAAAAAAACAGGGCCCAGGACCACAGGTAAGGACAAGGATTTAAGTTCTCTTGAACCAGTTTCCATAAAGCACAATCCAGAATCAGCTACGATATTCAAATGTCTTCTATTTTCAACTATCTAGATGGGATTGGCAACATCACAAAGACTGACTAGAAGGGTCTATGCTGGAAACCTTTTTCTTGAAAATAATCCAGGATTTAGGATGCCAGGACCCTCAAGTTCTTCCCTGGTAGTGTTACTGAACACAGGGCAAGAGAATAATTGCAGAACAGACTGTTCCAACTAGAGGGTCCCATCCCTGAGACTGGGGAGTCGTAGAACCACAGCACTAGGGAGACTTAGTGGAAGGCACCAGAAGTTCTGTTGCTGTTAGAAAGCTAGAAAGGAAAGCTTCCGCCTACGTGCCTGACATTCAGAGGATCTGGGTGGTAGCCACAGAACAAAATGCTATTTGGGCAGCTATATAATGCCGTAAGAATCACCTAGAGCAGAACCCACCTGTGTTGGATGGAGTAAAGCCTGGCAAGGAGGGGCTGTTGAGGCCGGGGAGCAACACAGGAGGAATGCCCTGGAGCGCCGGATATGCCGTAGGAAGGTTAAGAGCCTGAAGAGGGGCATTGTCAAACATCCCTTGCTGCTGAGCTGCCAGTCCAAGGACCTCATTGGCCTTTTTAATCCGGTCCAACTCTTGTTGAGCCATCAACTGACGTACAGTGGCTGGGTCAAAGTATTCTTTCTCCTTGTCCAACTGGCTTCCAATGGTGTCCTTAACTTTGGAGATATGCTGCTGGGAAAAGATATGGTCACGTACAGACAGCCGAGCGCTGTACTTGATGCCACACAAAGTGCACTCTGTTTTCGGTCCCTCATAACTTGTTTGGTTTATACCAAAATGCTTGGCCATGCTTAACTTGGACTTCTTTTCTTTTGCCCGGGCATTCTGGAACCAGACCTGAACAACTCTCTTTGGCAGTCCAATATCATTGCCCAGGACCTCACACTCTAGCATGGTGGGCGTCCTGTAGTCATTAAAGCATGACTTGAGGACTTTCAGCTGCAGATTGGTCATTTGAGTGCGAAAACGTTTCTGCCCTGGCCGATCCCCACTGTCTCCAGATTTGCCTGCTGACCCACTTGCACCCGGACTCGGGGAGCAGGGGTCTGCAAGGCTGGAGGTTTCACTGTAGTCCACTGTACCTTCATTGTCATATTCCTTGCTGTAAAAGCTTGGGGCTGGGCTGACCAGACCAGATGACAACCGATCTTCATACTCAGACATTGCCATCATGGCTGCTTTGGTCAACCCCTCACTGGGTGCAGAAGAGGATTTGGTTTCAGTTGCTATTCCCGTCGCGCTGTCATTATCTGCATTGCCCTCGTCTCCAGTAGTGGTATCTGTGATGGCCGTGTTGACGGAGGAACAGTCGTCGTTGTCCAGCTTAGTTTGGTCAAAGTTCAGATTAACTGAGGACATGGAGGGGCTTTCAAAGTCTTCAATCCCTTCCACCTTGATGGAAGAAGGGCTAAGAAGAGTTCGGGGAGACAACTCCATGGTTTTACTCACAGGTGAGAGGGGGACCCCTTGGCCATCACTACTGCTTGGGGGTAGGTGGGAAAAGCTGGCTCCATCAAAAATGTCTCCTTTCATCTGGAGTCCCCCATCGCAGTCTAAGAGCATTGCAGACAGAGTGAGGTTGTAGCCAGCTCTCTTGGCTTCATGCCAATGACGGGACCGGATATGAGCCTCGAGGGCAGTCTTGGCTTTGAAGAGCGCTCTGCAAAAAGGGCATCTTCTGTGGGCCTGCGCTGGGCCCACAGCCCGGAACTGTCCTTTCCGTTCCCGGGCTCGGGTATTCTGAAACCAGACTTGTACCACGCGTTTCTTCAAGCCCACCTCGTGCGCAATATGATCCAACATCTTTCGAGTTGGATTGGAGTCTAAGAGATACTTTTGGTACAGAATTTCTAGCTGTTCTGGTGTAATGGTTGTCCTCAAACGCTTGTCTCTCTGGGGTTCTTCTCCTCCTGTCCCACTGTCATTTTCTCCAGGGCTTGCACTGGCCTTTTCCTCCAGCTTCCTCTTCAGAGTGTTCATTGTGGAGGTCGGAGTTGAAGGCGACGTGGCCGAGCTGGCAGGAATCTGAGGTATAGCCCCAGAGAGCAGTTGGCTTGCCAGGAGTGGGTTACTAGGGTCAAACAGCATGAAAGGCATATCCAGTGACCTGTCCAAAAACTGGGGGTGGATGAACTGGTTCTGTGCACTCAGGAAATGAAGCTGCTGATGCTCCTGCCAGTGCTCAAACGATGGAAATGCCAACTTACACTGATCGCACTGGTAGGGGATTAGCTGAGGAGGTAGGTTTGCCAACTGTTGAGGAGTCGACGTGTGGAGGGGCTTGAGGGGCAGGTGGGAGAGCTGGGAAGGACTGGGGCTTGACTGGGGCAAGGGGCACTGAGGTGGGGGTGCTTGCGGAGGAGGCTGTGGTAACGAAGTGGGGGAAGTGAGCTGGGGGAGCTTTTGCTGGGCTGCGTTGGCGTTCGTCTTCTGCTCAGGCGGGTCTTGTTGCTGCAGCTCTGCCTTTGGTTGTCCTTGCTTTTCTTGGGTTTGGTTTGGCTGTGCACTGGGAGGTTCAGCCTGCTTTGGTTTCTCATCGCTTGCCTCTGTTTTTGAACTGAAAGTGGCCAGTTCATCCGCCTCTGCTGTGAGCTGTAAGAAAGCAGAGGGAGCTGTGTTGGCTGAGGGAGCTGGGGCGCTGTAAGCCTGTGAGGGCATTGGGGTGCTGCAGGAGGAGCTGGTGGGTGTCAGGATTTCCATGGCATCCATGGAATCCTCATTTTGGCTGTCATCCTGCCCCTCCTCATCCTCATCCTTGTAACACAGCTTCTTCTGGTGCTTGATGAGGTCAAAGATGCGCTGAAACACCAGGCTGCATTTTTTGCACTGGTAGTTCAGGTTGCTTGTTCGAATATACCTATCGTTTGTAAGCTCACGCCGCTCTCCATCTTTACCCTCCCCCTGATTTTCATAATTTTTCCTGGCCTTCTGTCGGGCATTTTGAAACCACACCACTATGACTCGGGTTGGAAGGTTGAGTAAATTAGAGAGTTGCTCAAATTCGTCATCCTTTGGGTAAGCATTGGCATCAAAGAAGTCCTGCAGGACCCTCAGCTGGTAGTCAGTAAACCTTGTTCTTGAAGACCTCTTGCTTCCCCAGTACTCCTGCTTCTGAGGTTCTGGCGAAGGGGGCCGGGAGTCGATCTTGAGCTCCTCCAGGCTGGTGATCGGAGGATTGCTAAAGTTGTAAGGGGAATCCTTGTTACGCTGACGCTCTTTGAAGAGGGTGTTTCTGAACCAGTGCTTGATCACTTTCTGGGGCAACCCAGACTTGTCTGCCATTTCTTTGATCTGCTCTTCACTGGGGGAGTTGTTAATGTCAAAATATTGCCGCAGGACCCGGAGCTGGTCATCGGTGATCCTGGTGCGAGGCCTCTTGTTCTGCTGCTGGAGCAGGCTGGGATTGAGCTGGTGCTGGTACAGCTGGGCCAGGTCTGCAGGCAGAGGCTCCACAGGTCCCAGTTGAGGGGGCAGCTGAGCCGGCAAAGTCTGCAGTGGCATCGTCTGCATCATCAGTGGTGAGAAGATGGGCAGCTCCATGGGCATCGAGAGTTGGGTGAGGGGCACGGAGGGCTGCGCTGGCGCAATCGTGGGTGAAGTGATGGCTGGGGCTGACGCAGGGATGGCTGGCGTGGAGGCCGGCTGAGGTGGCGCTGCAGGAAGCGGGGGGGGAGGAGGTGGCGGAGGAGGTGGTGGCGGCGGCTCTGGGGTCTGGGGCCTCAGGGGGTACAGTTTATCGTAGTGCTCTCGGTACTGTTTCGCAAATCTCTCTAGCTGTTTAAAGGGAAAATAGTTTTGATGAACGTGCTCTTGATGACTCTTTAAAATCAAGATGTTAGAGAACAACTTGCCACAGGAGTCACACTCAAGCTTTTCAAGATTCTCGCCCTGCTCAGTCTTCCCATTCTTCTTCTGCACCTTCTGCTTGTTCTCATTGTACTGAATGACCAGCTCAAAGCCAAAGTTCTCCAGCAGGGCCTTGGTGGCATTCCCTCTTGCGTCTGACGCGATGCGTGGAGGGAGCATGGAAGGCTCAGAACTAGCTGCTGGTGCCACCTCTTTCTTCTCTTTAGCCTTCAAGGCATCTGGCAGCGATTCCTTGGGTCCTGGGTTGCCCTCTCCCACCTCAGCACTTTCCCTCTCCCTCTGGCTTTCTTTTTCCTTTTCTTTGATGATCAGTTTGTTTTTCTTTTCGGAGTGCTGGCTGGGTTGTAGAAGGGCAGAGTGAGTCTGGGACAGAGAGAGCTGGCCTTGCTGTTGCTGCTGCAGGATCTGCTGGTGGCTCTGTGGTGGCATCTGAACCTGAGCCTTGAGATCGTCTAGCAGGCCGGGGCCTGTCCCCGTCAGTGTCAGCGCCCCGCTGGTCACTGGCAAGCTCACCTCAGGGTTGAGCTGGAACTCCGCGCTGGGGATGTAGAAGGGGAAGAGGAGATGCTGCTGCTGCTGCAGCTGCAGCAGGGTCTCTGTGGTCATGGGGAAGTGAGGCAGCAGCGTGGGGCTAAACAGCTGAGACTGGATCAGGGCAGCCTGCTGCTGCAGCTCCTGCTGCAAGTGCGCTTGAACTTGAGCCTGGGCCTGGGCCAGGGTCTGTGCTTGCTGCTGCTGCTGTTGATGCTGCTGCTGCTGCTGCTGCTGTCTGGATGCGATCATATCCGCCAGCTTCTTCCGATTGGCCTCCTTGGGCTCTGAAGGGGAAGTGATGTTGGCACCGACGGGATTCCCCAGGGGCGGCATCCCTCCACTTTCAGTGGCCACTTGGCTCAGTAAATTGGAGCTCGGAGTGATGCCAGCACTGCTTGGATTGGTGGTGGTAAAGGTGTTACTGCCACTGGTGCTCACAGGACTTGGGGTGGAGGAGCTCAGGGAGACACTGCTGCTGTTCCCTGTCCCATTGCTACTGCCACCTGCAGCCTCCAGCTTGGCTGCTCGGGCCTTGGTTTGATGCAACACAGACCGCATGTGGATCTCCAAAGTGGAACTCTGGCTATAGGCCACGTTACAAGTGTTACACTTGAAGGGTTTGTTGTCTGGGCTGCTGGTGGGCTCCGGCTGGCCGGCTGCCGATTCTTGAAGGGCTCTCTTTAACTTATGCAGGTGGGAGACAGAATTGTAGTGCACTAGCAGGATATTCTTTTGAGTGAAAGATTCCTTACAGACGGTACACTTGTAAGGGCGAGAAGGGTCTAGAAATTTTTCCATGGTGAAGTTGGGGCCTTTTCTGAAAGGTAGAGCTCTCTTTGGCTCTGAGCCTGAGTCCTCTTGTACTGACCCAGAGTCGCTGCCCGTTGGGCTCTGTTTATCTTCTAAGTCACTCTCTTCCTCCTTGTCTTCCTCCACAATGATGGTGTGGTCCTCTGCCAGGGTAGGGTCTCCCATTGCCAGGAGGTCCCCATTGGCCAGAAGGCCTCCATAAAGCTGTTGGATGTCAGCCTCACTCAACTCCAGGTGGCTTGTCTCAAGGTGTTTTTTCAGAGCCTGAAAAGTTCGGAAACTACGCTGACAAAGACAGCACATTGTGGCAGCTCTGATCACGTGGTACTGAGAATGGAGCTGCAGCTTTTCAATGGTCTTGAAAGCTAGGCTGCACTGATTACAGCGATACTTGTACACGTGGCGATCTGACACAGGCAGCTGAGGCCTCTTGGCATGAACCTCATTGAAGTGCGTTTGAAGAGTGGCAGAAGTTTTGAAAACCTGATTGCACCCCTTCTTCCAGCATAGGAAGCCTGAATCTTCTCTCACAGAGCCTGGGTCAGCAGAAGAGGGCTTCAAATCTCCACTGTGCTCTGCGCTTACAGAGGGTAAGATGTTTTTTCCCAGATCCTCTGAGGTTTCTGTAATTAAAAAGAAAAAAAAAGGGGGGGGGTGGAAAAAGCCAAGCCCGGTGATAAAGAAGGCTTTGTTTCAAGGATGGCACCCATAGCTAGCTACTTGCAAGCGAGTGCTTGCAAACACAGACTCCCTCCACATAGGCCCTGAAAAGAGGATATATATATATATATATATATATATATTAAAAGAAAGTGCACATGAACAGAGGGGATTAAAAGGAAATACAAAAGATAGGCCTGTATCCTATCTTGGATCTGTCTTTACACGCCATTCAGTTGCTTGGCTCAGAATCTTGAATTTTTCAAGAACTGGTTTAAAGGTTACTGATCTTACACTGGATTCCCCTTTTATGTGGAGCTGAACTATAAAATATGTGAATTAATGCTATCCTAAATTGTGGGGAATTTAAGATAACTGTTGTCCATTGTAATGTAAGAAATTTTGGTCATTAAGAATTTTGGAATATGTTTTTTAGCATAATTTCTTTTAACATTACTTTTGTCCTCTCTATTCAGTAAGAAATGAACATTCAACTGGCAATTAAGTTATATAAAAATTATTTTCTACAGTGATAGCCTCATACCCATACATATTCTGACCCTTTTAAAGTCAGGTGTCTACCTTCTAATACGGAAAAATTATAAGGGGGGGTGGGGAGTTGGGGAAGCAGTGGGGCTGAAGTCTTCCCAACTTAAATCCTAGCTGCTGACAAGAGGTGAAAGGTGGAGGTCTAATGATCCTTGTAGCTAGGAACCACCATGGGGTACCAGAACATGTCTGAAACAATGTTCTTTCTGAATGCACCTCTATGTAAAGTCCTAAGGCAATCCCAGAAGACTCAAAGAAGAACTCTGTGCAGAGGAAAGTTAGAGAGACAGCTAATCCAGTGCTTTGAATTCCTTCACATGCTCCAAACATCCTGAATAATGAAGTCCTCAGAGACTGTTTAACGGCTGAGAATGGGGTATCATGGATCCACTGACAGTCTCTGGTTATTCACTCCCTAAAAATATAGTCTAAGGGGAAACTGTGTCCACCAAAAATCCCACTGGTTCTCACCTTATTTTCTTTCCGCTTTAAACCATATGAATGTTCTATAAATACATGCCAGAAGCCGGCGTATACAGTAGGTAACAAAAGTGCCCCCACCTCTCATGATCAGTTACATTCACCTTAGGAGGACCATAAGGCTTCTTGGCACTACTGTTCAGTGAAAATTTTGGCCTAATGCTTCATTTTGTTCCCATTTCTAGGGGTCAAGAATGACACTAACCAGGCTGCTTTCCTGTCTCCTCCAAAGTGGAGTTCGCGTCTCGATCTGGAACGGCTGCTGGGAGGAACATGCTGCTGGGCATCACCATCTCAGGGGTCGTCACCTGAAGAGTAAGAGGCACAGAAATGAGGAGAGTCAAAGGGATAGGAAAGAGACACAAAATAGGGACATGTGTAAAAATTATTTAATAAGCAAAATTAGCCTTCACCAGTGTAAAGCTGGAAGTGTCACTTTTCATAGCTCACTGAAGATTCATGTTTATTAGACAAAGCTCACATCAGTCAAAAGTGTTTCTACGGTTACATTCTGGACATAATTAGCAGTGCACACTTGAAGAATAATCTTATTATTAATATTTTTCCTTTATGCAGAATTTTGACTTTGATCACTGACAATGTTTTGTCATGGGCTGTGAAACTTCTTGTGCAACCAATTAGGTAGATAAGTTGAAAGGCCCACCTTAAGCTGCTGAAAACATAATAAGGGCCCTAATTAAATCATACCTAGTAAAGTACACTGTAATCTTGAAGCAGGGAGCATTGTAGTACTGTTTTCAAAATGTATTCAGGCAAGAAGAGGAGGGGAATAAGAGCGAAGGAAAGGGTAAGAAGAAAAGAAGAGAACAAAGAGAAGCTAAGGACATGCAGACACACTGGCAGATTCTCCAGGAAACAATATTTTGTAACCCTTTAGAAGCTAGATCAAGTGCAAATGAGCATTTCTGACGATTCACTTCAGCCAGGATTTCTTCTAGAGTCTGCTTGAGGTGCCCACCATCAGCGGGAACGTCGGGCCAGTGTCGCAGCTACACAAGGTGGGTGTCCTGTCCTTGGGCAGCCCCACCTTGACCAGGGCTATTGTTTGCTAATATAGCAACAACTCCAGAATCAGCCTGGGTCAAGTTAGATCTTCATTTTTCTCCAGGCTTCTCTGACATTGGGCCAGAAGTTTGCCTGAAGAAGTTATCGTTTACCCCCACATTAACATGATAAACAGCCTTCAAATTCAACAGAAGGATAAAAGGTGGTTGTTCATTTAAAAAAGAACTAATATTCCTTTGCCTGCTCTAGGGTGGAAAGGTAGGAGGCGATGATCTTGCGAAATGAATGAGAAATGGTCTCCTGTCTGATGACAGCCTCAGAGATGAACTGCACAGAAACTACAGTCACACCACTAACCTTTCTACACGGCTTCCAGCCCTACCTGAAGGAATTTTCTCCCATGAAACTCAGGTATCTCACTCATATATGTCCTTGCTGGTGCAGAGACTGGAACCCCTAGTTTACTGTTCAAAATTAAGTATTTTAAATAAATTATTAATTTTTAATGGTTTAAAGATCCTGGAGTTGCTCATAATAGCTGAGGGCATGGTCCCTGGAAACACTGGCTGGCAGGCTCCATTGCTAGGGGAAACCCAGACAACTTTCTCCAAAAACACCAGAACGGTAACTCCTCGATACATTTAGGGGTATTAGAATCATCTCAGTAACTCCCACACTTAAAGGTGTAAAAATTAAGTAACAGGCACTACGGAGAAGGATTTTGAGAAAGCTAGTGTTTGTGAAGAGCAGGTGCATGGCAGGTGAATGTGCGTGACACAGAATTCCTGCTCAGAGACATCTGTACCCTCCACACAAAGCTCGTCAGCAGCTGGCTAAGGCTAGCTGTTGATGAATCGTTAGGAATGGAGCAGAGATTGCCAAACTCATTCCATCCATTTTCTTTTTAATAGAAAGCATTTCTGACCAGTATGGTTGGGAGTCCAGCGGGAATCCAAGAAGTGAAAGGTCACCGATTAATTTATAGTCCTCAGCCAAGGGGGAGCACGAGGTTGGGGGCAGGAGGGGGAGAAAGGGAAAGAAAAAAAGACTCCCCCCCACCTCCTTTCTCGGTTGTAGCTGCAGGATCAGTCCTTTCCAGGGATCTTTAGGAATTATGAAAAATGAATCATGAAAAATAAAAAAAAACCCTACAGAGTAAAAAAGAATAAAATTATCTAACACCTCAGCTGCACATCATTATAGAAAACTGTGGGCTTTTTATACGCATTACAGTAAGGCAGACATCCCCTCTAACAGACTCAGTACGACGGATCAGTAATTGTTTTCATACACTTTAATTAGAAAAACTCAGATGGCTATGAATAATAATGGAAAAGAGAGACTTTTGCACTTGAAAGGTTGAAGTCAATCAAGTGTGAATGACGGCAAAAAAGAAAAAAAAAAAAAAGACACCAATTCATCAGCCCTCTGTTGTCTCGCCGCGACTTTAATCATAATTCCTGATTGGGATTCAAGAAGGCAGTAAGCAGAGGTTCTTTGTCTGCCTTCACCTTCCATCAATTAACTCTTCCCGAAATATAATCATCAACCTCACATGCTCCTCTGCATCTTAATCTGGGCCTCCAAACCTGTAAGTCTTGCCCCACATGTGTTTAAGTAATGACTTTTATCTGCCTGCATCGTCTCACCTATAGTGTACCAAATTCTCTCTGGGGGAAAAAAAAAAGGTTTGGTATATAAAATTTTGATGGGCCAGAAACTCCCAGGAGGCAAAGAGGAATATCCGTAAAGGGAATCCTGAGGATCTAGAAATTCTGGTGGGGGTCTATCTGTGCATGTGTCTCAACAGCGAGGTCGAGAATGGAAGCTCCTTCCTGCACAGGCTATTGGAGGGCCTCACAGCAGCTTTCAGACACCAGAGTTCCCATGCCAGTGTCCATTCCTTCCTCTCGTACTAGTTTTCACAAGTTCTCACTCAAACTTTGCATGCATTGTAAAGAGCCATAAATACAGTTCTACCAAAAGCTCATAGAGGGGTTCTCCATGAGGAAAAGGAAAGTTGGCCAAAGGCAGAGTTCCTTCAACACTCGCCTTGGCATCTCCTTTGTTTTCCAGTCCTATCTGGCTACCAAATGGTGTGGAAGGTTCAGACTCTTCTGGCCAGAGCATCTGACGGATAGCTCAAAATTACGGGAAGGGCAGTCACTCAAGTGTGCTGAGCACAGTTCTGAGAAGACCTTCCCTTTCCCGAGGCACACTGGAGCATGTAGGCATAAGAAAGAACACGACCTGACTGCAGCACAACCAGAGCCAAACCAGATGTGCCCAAACCTCAGAAGCCCTCAAATAATTGGATGGTACCACCTTCCCCTGCAGAGAAAACACATGCCTGCAAACAGTCTTTCCTCCCTCCCACTTCCCCTCCATCCCGGGCTCAGAAACCAAACAAAAAGTTACAGGTTTGGTCAGATGACAGCACACAATTGATACAAACAAGTACACTTTCTAATTTCATTATACCACCCTATAGATTGCTGCTTCTAATAATCTGTACACCCACAGACATTCAGTATGTTAAATCATGTTCCCAATACTCAGCGTATAGAGGGGATCTGAGACTGTTAAAACAGACTTTTGGGGCACCTGCCTGGCACAGTCAGTTGCACAACTGACTTTTGGTTTTGGCTCAGGTCATGATTTCAGGGTCATGGGATTGAGTCTCGAGTCGGGCTCAGCGCACTGTCTGCTTGGGATTCTCTCTCCCTCTCCTACTGCCCCCACCCCGGCTGTGTGGACACACATCTCTCTCAAATAAATCTTTAAAAACAAAAACGGACTTTTAACCTGAAGTATAACAAAGCTTGTTCGAGTAAGAAAATTCAATTGATTAGAACCGTTATTTCCTCAGAATTCGGGTATTCCAAGATTGGCTTTGGCCATCAAAGGGCAAATCTGTGGTAATCTAGATACCACATATGATTCTCCCAGAGTATGCAAAGTTGATGGGAAGGTAGGAAAAATCAACCATCTGATCTGGGGTGCTGAGAGTCAGGAAACAGTAGCTCTGCTATCTTCCTAACAAGACATCTCATATATACAAGAAAAATGTGAAGTTCTGTTTTGATGCTAGAAATCTTCAAGTTTAAGCAGTTCTCATAAATAACAATAGAAATTAAAGTGTTCCACACTGATACTTAAAAGTCTTAAAGCTTAAGCAATTTCAAAACGATGTTGACAAGGGTGGGCCTCAAGTGACTCTCTGCTCACCCATCCATTTGGCCATCATTCACTATATATTGTACAGGATCCCTGTATTGCACGCTTGTAAGATAAAGTGAGACACGATCCTTGTGCCCAAGAAGCTCATAGGACAGAGTATCAACCTTCCAGAGATCATAACCTCAGAAAATCTGATGAAGGCTGCAGATGCCTAAAGAAATAGTTTCACACAGAGACTACTGCAGATCATTTCAGGAAATCACAGGCTCCCCTGGGGGAAAATCCATGGACTCAAGTTAACTATCTTTAGATAGTCACCCAGAGGGGATCTGGGTTCATAAATAATACCTAGGTTCCTACCTCAGCTGGGTTCACCATTGTTTTGGATTATGATTTGATGCCTTTAAATCCTCTATCAGTGAGCTGGACCCGAAAACCCCAAGGACACTCCTTATAAAACCGAGAGGCTTGGATGTGGGTCTGGTTCCTGTTACGATATTTGGGAGGGGCCACTGGTATTCTTTCTTGGTAAAAGAAGCTGGAGTTATTAAGAGACTTCCTCACTTCTTGCTTTCTCCAGCAAGATGATGTGGAATGGTCAAATCCAGCACCCCAAGCTGCCAAAGGGTCTAGCACGCTAAGTTCTCATGGGACTGTGCATGCAAATTCGCCTCTCAAGGCCACCCTGTCTGAGGTTAGACTGATACAAACAATGTGTTCCACCTGCTGGAAAGCAAAGACATTTTCTTAGAATAGATGCTGAAGCTAGTTTCTCTGAGACGCTCATCTGTACGGCCTTAGTTGGCATTGCTCACCTAGCTAGGGTATCTTTCTGAAAGGCTCACTCTTACAAGTGAGAAAATACACTGGCCCAAACCTGGACTCCCAAGGAAGCGTCAAATCCTTCACTTTTCAATGAAAATCAGTACAGTGAAGAAGAAGATCAAGTGGAAGGAAAAAGAGGCAAAGCCTCAGACACAGGCCTTCCTGATACAGACGGGGCCAGTCTCTACATCCTTGTGAATAAGGAAATGGTTAAGTTCAAAAAATGAAATTAAAACCCAACTGCTTCTAGAGGTAAGCATTCGAGCTGGTAGTGCAGCTGAAGGCTGCAGTGAAAGTCGGGCTGCCCCCTTCTGCACCTAGTCAGCAAACCAGAGCACCTCTTGGCAGCGGGGCCTCAGCCGTTTCCTCTTCCTTTACTACCTTGCCAATGTGCCAGGCTGGGCACTGGACCAAGGGAGGTTAGACGACCTAGTACCTCTGTCTTGTCTCCTTTCAAAATCCTTTCTTCTTTCTTTCTTTTTTTAAACGTAAAACTCATGAGGAAAAACTTCAGGGCCATGTTCACAATCGTGTGGGCCAGAAACCAACATAATCCTAACCAGAGTTTAAAAACTAAGAATGAGAAAGACCAAAAAAAAAAGGTGAGTGGGAGAATGGGAAACACAACAATAGTTAACACACAGACATACATACACACAGGGCAACAGCAAAGAGTGGGGAAGGAGAATGGATTGGAGAGAAAAGCTTCATTAGACTCAGAGAAGCAAGCAGTGGCAGTATACCAAGGTCACTTCTAATTTAGACCATCTAATTGGCAAACAGGCTCCAAATGGCTATCATCTCACAGGGCTTGGAATTAATGAAGCCCGATTATTTTCATTACCTTCCTCTGAGATAGAGACAAAGTGAGAGAGCTGGTACCCACACAGGTGCAAAAGCCCCAGGGCTGGTGGCCGCCCGCTGCCCCAGTGAGTGGCGGCCGGGGGGGGGGGGGGGGGGGGGG
>CM052803.1:37062948-37094569 GCA_028533885.1 Nasua narica | reverse complement strand
TACAGGATACTTTAGAACTACCAAAGAGAAAAGATGAAGGGCTAGATTAAAAGGTGTTCTGGGCTGCTCAGGAGCCCATCCCCAACTCCAGTATGAGGTTGTATTTTGTTAAGTGACCGAGGAACAAAAACAATTTCCTCATATTAATGCTCCAGGAGCCCAGTGGTGTGTCCTGTCACTTAGAAGGACATTGATCAATTAGAATAATTTAAGAGTATTGAAATGCATGGTAGGTGGCCTTTCCCATTCTCAAATAGGGGCCAGAAACATGTTCCCCTCCACCCATCCTCTCCCCCTTTCTCCCCACAAGAGTGGGAATATGAGGGCACAGAAAAGCAGCTCCTATATCCCCACCACCAGTGTGAAATCTGTTAACTTCTCTAAGTAGGTAAGAGTTCTGTGCAGCCAACACTGGGGGCAGCCTGCTCGGTCAGGTCTGGAGGGGCACTTATCTCATCGCCCTTAGGTTTTATAGATTTCCTTCTTTCATATGACGTGTACAAAGACAGTCTTTGGAGGTCTGTTTCCAATAGGCCAAAGCAGAATGAAGTGCTGCGGGTGCAGTTTCCACAGTGGAGGACCAGAGCTGCAATTGTTCCCAGTGGAGAATATTTTTCAAGCCCCTTCATCGGTAAAGAGAAAGGGGCCCATGGAAGACACAGATATGAGATGCAGAGCATAAGCAAGCAGCTGTTACCATAGCAACAGACATATTAGACACTGCAGGTTCCTGAAAGCTGTCTGATAAGGTATTATTAAATGAAGGCTCCTCAAAACACTCTCCATTTACAACTGAACGGAAAGACATTGTGTAGAAAGTAATCTATTTCCATTTATCAGGGCGAGATTTACTTTTAGAAAGACTGAACCCAATTCAAGCCAAATCCCGTGACCTTGGAACCAGACAGCAGAAAATATTTACCAGAATTCATAGCTTTCAATACCCTGGACATACCCCGTTGTCTACCAAGAATTGTCTATTTGGTAGATTTTGCTGGCTTTCCCGATTCTGCAGCCGACCGCAGCTAACAGTCAAACCATTTGGCAAGGAAGGAGATTCACTCCTCTCACTGCCATTCATCCTGGCCACTCAGGGATGAAGCAGATGTAACTTTCTCCTCTTGGAGGATGAATGGCCACACACTGGCGACTCCTTAATGATGTGTTTTTGAAAAGGGAGCTCTGATTGGAGGGGCATTTTGCATCGGGCTGTTTTCAGAGTTTCCTGCTCCAGGTGACCAAGAACAAACAGATACATAGTCAGAAAGTCCAACCAGTACTTTCCCATGGCCGATTTTCTAATAAAATTACAGATAAAATACCCTCCAGGGGCATGATTTTAACCACAGGTTTACTATAATCACTTAGTTGTAAAACAATTGGAAACTCCATTTTAACACCAAACTTTCCAAAAGAAGAACAGTGGCATCTGTTTTGATTCATCGGAGCAAACTCCAATCTTCAAACAGGATTCTGGGTTCACCCTAAGCTACAGCCACAAATTCCCCTCTAACCCTGGTTGCTCATCTTTTCCTGCTGAACTAAAGGATCAAGGTGGAAATGTTTCATCATCTAAAGGCAAACCATCCTCATAGCTTGAAAAACCAGTTCAATGCTGATGGCCATGCAGTAACTCCCATCTTCTCATGTACAGAATACCAAATCATCCTAACGTATACTTGTAAGAGTGAAACCCTTATATGATTACATTTCTCATAACTTTCAACTTTGTTTCTGAATCCATTAACTTTCTCTTGTTGCTAGCAAAATGACCTCCTATAATCAATACATTTCCACAATCTGCACACTTTTCAGAAATGTCTACAATTTCTAATTATAAAAGCAATCCCATTTACAACTGCACCAAAAATAATAAATTACCTAAGAAACAAACTTAACCACAGAGGTGAAAGACCTGTATTCAGAAAACTATAAAACACTGATAGGACACCTGGGTGGCTCAGTCGATTAAGTGTCTGCCTTCGGCTTGAGTCAGGATCCCAGGATGGAGTCCCACATTGGGCTCCTTGCTCAGCAGAGAGCCTACTTCTCCCTCTGTCTGCTGCTCTCCCTGCTTGTGCTCTCTCTCTGACAAATAAATAAGTAAAAATCTTTAAAAAAAAACACCCAAAACACTTATAAAAGAAATTGAAGACAACACAGAGAGATGAAAAGACATTCCATGCTTGTGGACTGGAAGAACAAAATTGTTAAAATGTCTACATGACTCGAAGCTACCTATACATTTAATGTAATTTCTATCAAAATACCAACAGAATTTTCCACAAAACTAGAAAAAAATCATCCTAAAACTTGTATGGAACCACAGAAAACCCTGACTTGTCAATGCAATTTTGAAAAATAATTTTTTTTTCCCCAAGACTTCAAGTAATACAACAAAGCTGCAGTAATCAAAACAGTGTGGTACTGGCACACACAAAAAAGACACACAGATCAATGAGACAGAACAGAAAACCCAGAAATGAACCCATGATTATATGGTTAATTAATCTTTGACAAAGCAGGAAAGAATAAGTAATGGGAAAAAGACAGTATCTTCAACAAATGGTGTTGGGAAAACTGGAGAGCAATATGCAAAAGAATAAACCCGGACCACTTCCTTATATCATACACAAAAATAAATTCAAAATAGATTAAAAACCTAAATGTGAGACCTAAAACCATAAAAATCCTAAAAAAGAAGGGCACCCGGGTGGCTCAGCCGGTTAAGTGTCCAACACTGAATTTTGGTTTGCGTCAAGATCTCAGGGTCATGGCTCGAGCTCCACTCTCAGTGGGGAGTCTGCTTGAGATTCTCTCCCTCCATTTCTCTCTGCCCCTCCCCACCTGCACTCTCTCTCACTCTAAAATAAATAAATCTTAAAAAAAAAAAAATCCTGCAAGAGCACAGGCAGTAATTTCTCTGACATTGGCTATAGTAACATTTTTCTAGCTAGGTATGTCTCCTGAGGCAAGGGAAATAAAAGAAAAAAAACCATTAGGATTACATCAAAATAAAAAGCTTCTAACAGCAAACGAACAATCAATAAAACAAAAGACAACCTACTGAATGGGAGATTTTTGCAAATGATATATCCAATAAAGGGTTAGTATCCAAAACATATAAAGAATTTAAAGAACTCAATATCCCCTCCCCAAAAAATAAGCCAATTAAAAAAATGGGCAGTTCCTATCTTCTGCCCAGAGCAATATATACTTTCAATGCCATCCCGATCAAAGTACCAATGGCATTTTTCAAAGTACTGGAACATACAGTCCCACAATTTGTATGGAACCAGAAAAGACCCCAAATCACCAAGAAAATGTTGAAAAAGAAACATAAAGCTGGGGGTATCACATTGCCTGATTTCAAACTATATTACAAAGCCGTGATCACCAGGACAGCATGGTACTGGCAGAAAAACACACAGATCAATGGAACAGAATAGAGAGCCCTCAATGCTATGGTCAACTAATCTTCGACAAATCAGGAAAAAATATCCAGTGGAAAAAAGACAGTCTCTTCAATAAATGGTGCTGGGAAAATTGGACAGCTAATATACAGAAGAATGAAACTCGACCATTCTGTTAACACCATACACAAAGATAAACTCTAAATGGATGAAAGACCTCAGTGTGGGACAGGAATCCATCAAAATCCTAGAGGAGAACATAGGCAGTAACCTCTTCAGCATCGGCCACAGCAACTTCTTTCAAGACACATCTCCAAAGGCAAGGGAAAGAAAAGTGACAGTGAACTTTTGGGACTTCCTCAAGACAAAAAGCTTCTGTACAGCAAAGGAAACAGTCAACAAAACAAAGAGGCAACCCATGGAATGGGAGAAGATACTTGCAAATGATACTACAGATAAAGGGCTGGTATCCAAGATCTATAAAGAACTTCTCAGATGCAATACCCAAAAAACAAAGTCAAAAAATGGGGAGAAGACCTGAACAGACATTTCTCCAAAGACATATGTAGATGTAGATGGCCAACAGACATATGAAAAGATGTTCAACATCACTCATCATCAGGGAAATGCGAATCAGAACCACAATGAGATACCACCTCACACTTGTCAAAACGGCCACAATCAAAAACACAAGAAAAAGCAAGTGTCGGCGAGGATGTGGAGAAAAGGGAACCCTTGTGTACTGTTGGTGGGAATGCAAACTGCTTCAGCCAAAGTGGAAAACAGTATGGAGGTTCCTCAAAAAGTTAAAAATACGACTACCCTATGATCTAGCAATCCCACTATTAGGTGTTCACCCAAACAGTACAAAAACACTAATTTGAAAGGCTATATATACGCACCTCTCTATTTACTGCAGCGTTATTTAGAATAGTCAGACTATGGAAGCAGCCCAAGCATTCACCAATAGATGAATGGATAAAGAAGATGTGGTATGGCATAGATACACAACGGAATATTATTCAGCCACAAAAAAGAATGAAATCTTGCCACGTGCAACAACATGGATGGATCTGGACAGTGTAATGCTAAGTGAAATAAGTCAGAGAAAGACAAATACCACATGATATCACTCATATATGGAACTTAAGAAACAAAACAGATGAAAAAAGGGAGCAGGGAAAGAGAGAGGGAGGCAAACCAAGAAAAAGACCCTTAACTATAGAGACCAAACTAACGGTTACCAGAGGGGAGGTGGCGGAGGGATGGGGGAAATAGGTGATGGGCACTGAATAACTTACAGAATTGTTGAATCACTACATTGTACACCTGAAACTAATATAACACTGTTAACTATACCGGAATTAAAATAAAAAACTTTAAAAAATGGTCTCCATTTCTGTAGACAACATCTCCGTTATCTGATGTGGGAATATGAGGTGCACAGGATTTTCAGTACAAGATGCCAAGGGCAGCCCCTTTAGGGCTCTCATTTCTCCTACATAATTATGTCGTCAGGGATTCTTCTAGAATAGGGTTTTATTAGCCTGGTTCCATTTATGAATTTTACAGTATTCTTAGGCTCATTGGCATTGTACACACAGTTTTGTATATGTAGAATCCTCAAAGGTGGTCTCAACAGTGGGTGTCCAGTTTTACTGTGCGTAGACTAACCCAGTAGGGCTACGGAATCCCTTTCATCTGAGTCTCCAAAAAGGTTGAGAATCACTGCTTGAGAAGGTGCTAGGGAGTGACATCCAGAAATATCTTAGGGATTGGTTCCCCAGAAATATAGCAGTAACATCTCGTCCTTTAAGACTTGTTGGTAAATGAGGATTTATAATGACCACCTGATTCACTACGTGAAATGTACCTTCTGCTGCTCTAAAAATATGACAAACAATGGATATTTGAAATATAATTTATATTCTAATCCTTAGTGCTATGTAAATGAAGCCTACTGTTTAATGTAAACCGGTCATATAGATTACTATAGCTCACATTTTATATACTAGATTTGTATTAAACAGGAGAAATAACCAGCTGAACAAAAGAAAAATGTCATTACGTATTAAAAATGTTTCCCACATCTCCTTCTATTCCGTCAGGCTCCTATGGTTCCAGGCCATCAGTGTGAAGTGTGATGAGGCCTGAGAAATTACCCTTGTTATTTCCAAGGTTGGTGAGAATGCCAGTATCTATAACCCAGAAACCCATCCATCCCAAGAAGATGGGTCTTTTCATGATGTTCACCAGTTTATCTGAAAATATTCATGGAAAGTGAATTTATACTTGAAAGATCTCTCAAATGAAACTTATGCTAGGTCACCTTCAAGTTTCCCATTGGCTGCTAAAGTTCTCTTGATGCATTATCAATTATATGTTCCTCACGACTAAACATCACTTAGAACATTATTCATTCATCTTGCATAACCAAATGGGATAGGAAATGCCTAGAGGTTATATGCCTGTGACCTGCACGTTATAATGTCGAATTCTCTAGGAAGAATACCTCTTTGGGACTCTTCAGACGAAAAGGCAATCAAATTAACTTCATTACTCTACTACTGAAGTATGTTAGAGGTGAGAATAATTCCCTTTGGTAGTTTTTCCTCCAGTGATTGGGAAAGGGCTCGCACAGCAGTCCCACCACAGAGAGAAAAGTAGGATATTAGTATGATGTGTAGTATTTGGAAAAGTTCTCACATGACAATTAGATTTAAATCTTTACACTAAACTTTTGGGCCATGTTACAGTAGTCACTCAGAGCCAGGCTTTTAACCCCTAAGGTGTAGCATTACCATCTTCAAAATGCAAAGCTCTCGTCCATGAATCAACACGTGCTATCCCACGAGCCATTTTCCTGTTCGGAGCATCAAAGTAGCCACTTGAGAAACTCGCACATCACAGGGTCACATTTGTAGCATTGGAAAATACAGGCTCAAATCTCAACTCTGCCGCTTACAAGTGGCATCAAGTCAGCTAACTTTTCTGAGTCTCGGTTTCCTCTGCTATGAATGTAAACACATCAGACTCTTACTCTTTGAAACAAGGCTGTTGTCAGGGTGAAATGAGACAAAGAGCAACCTAGAATGTGACCTACTTATTAAAGGTTTGAGAAGTCCAAAGAACAGTTCCTTCACGTGAATGTTTAGTTCACCTAGACCTCTGCATCAGACCGGGAGTGGAGGTTGGCAAGGGAAGGCGGAGAACAAATATCCTCAGTGCTTTGGGTCACAGTCACCCCATGGTCATGCCGAGCTGCAGGCAGGGACAGGAGAACCAAGGTCGCAGATCTAGGATCAGTTTTGGTATTTCCAGCTCTACACTGGCTTTCTCATCCAACAACACAGAATCGTGTCCGTGTTCCTACGTCACCTTTGACCTCTGGGGAAAGTGACCCCACGGTCTGGCTGCCGCATGCCTTACCGTCATAATGAGCTTCTCCACGCAGTCAGGCGCCACGCTGTGGAGGTGAGTGAGGTGCAGCTGGAGGTGGATCTTGTTGTTGAGCATGTCCTGGCACAGGGGGCAGCGCAGCATGGGCTGCACGGAGTGCTGCGTCATGGCGTGCACCCGGAGCCGGTTGACGTCGGCGTTGCTGTACTTGCAGTAGGGACACTGGTACATCTGTGCGGGAACACACCCACCCCTCTGGCTGAATCTTCAGTTCCCACCAGTGCCTGGGTCTGCCCGCAGCCCGCCCACCCGAGGGTGTGCTCCCCCCGCTGGTGTCCGGAACACGCCTCCCCCCCCCCCGCCGCCACCCGACCAGCAGAGCCCTTTCTGGTCTCACCTGCTCTGGTTTGGTCTCCTCGGATGTTTTAGGTCGCTTTGAAGAGAGAGGAGATTCCGAGCTACCTGTGAAGGAGATGCGTTTGGAGGCAGCAGGAGAATCTGTCAGCTCCTTCTCTGCTTGGCTGGACGACGCTGGAAGAAAAAGCAGAAGACGCGATACAGCAGCCAGACCAGGCCAGCTCCCAGAGGGTTTGTGTTGGGTGAAAATCAACATTCATTTATAGCACAGGATTTTCTTGAAACACCAAAATTCAAGTAGGATGAGCATCCGGACTGACTTATCAAGCACGCTGGAAAAGAAGAAAGTGTTCCTTTTCCCCCCCATGAATTTCAATTTAACAACTGAACACTAAGAAAAAAAGATAAAGAAATGGACTGAAATGCTCAGAACGGGATGAAGCTAAATTCAGCGTCCTGACTTCCCCACTCAGGACACGCTCCGCTGGTCTACGGGGGCAGTGGGGCCGAGAGTGGGTGGGAGAGTCCGACCAGACGCTCTGCCGACCACCACACAACTCAGCCGCCGACACTCTGCATCCACAGATGTGATCAACTACGTGCTCCCGACCTGACTGTCCCAGGGCTCGGAATCACTGCACAGCACGTCACAGGAGACATAATGTGACCAGAGAAAGGTTCACGTGGATCTGCATACAAATACCTGGGGGAAAAGTCAAATTTGGGTTTAGCAACCTGCTTTCGGGGGAAAAAGTAATCGAAGAGTGGAATAGGTTGGGCATGAATCCAACTTCTAATCTAGCCAATGCTCCAGGCACAAGCGTTTATTCAGAGTGGGCAGTAAGGGGGAAAGTCCCCTATCTGCTTGCCCAAACCACACCCCATTCCACCCAGAAAACAAAACAAAAACACCCAAAAAACAAAAAAGCTACTTAGTTAATGAGGAGAGTCGCATGAGACTTAAGTAGCGAACAGTGTGGGTAGAAGGAGTTCTTTGAAGCATGGAAAAGGATCTGGAAGATTCTGACGAGAAAACCACTGGGTTAAGGGATCAACTAGGATAAGAGGGGGGTGCTTCTCCATCGTAAACACAAATCTCAACATGACTGGATTTGGTCATTCCAAAACCTGGTCAGTATTCAAAGGTTGGTTCTCTCGCTTGTTTTGGACATAACTTCATTTTTCATAATCTTGCTAAAAATGATTATTAAAAATCCTAAAAATGGTAGTGAGAAATACATACCCATTCCCCTCAATGAAAAATACTTTGACAAAGCATTGAGGTCACTGGTTTAGAAAGCCTAATTTTTGCTCTTTCATAAAACTGTTGCCTGTCTCATTCAGTCTAGTTACCTAGACTGTGTCTCCACTTTATGCTGCTCAGCTTTGAAATCTGCTCTGACATGGATACCAAGATGCCGCCATTATAGATGTGTGCTTTAATACACAATTTGAGAAAATCAATTTTATTCATTAAAATCATAAGGCCACAAATAATTTTGAAAAAAAGAGGCTAAATGCAGGAAATATTCCAGGAAGTTGATGCTCTTCCCAGAATGCACATCTTGTGACCTTTAAACCCCAGTATCTTGGTAACCTGGTCTACGTAAGTTTGTAGGGCATCTATTATTTAAAAAGTACAAGGACAAGCATTTTATACATAGACCCACCCCCTCCTCCTCCCAACACACACATTCATAACAGTACTTTAATCTGTCTCGAATCGACTTCAAACCCATTTTGCTCTTAATGGGAGTTATTCATTTTCACTTGAAAGGTAATACATGACGGCTGGATATTTAATGTGATGGACTGGCTGCCGATTAACTAGGTGCTATAACATTCTAGACCAGTTCCCCCACAGCCCACTTCCCATCTCCCAGCCCCTTAAGGAACCCCATGTCACAGGTTTCCGACATCCCAGTATGATGGGCTCCTACCTCAACACTCCCTCAACAAGAGTCCTCAACTAATGGTTCAGGGACTTAAGGGTCCTCCACCCCCAGAAGGTTCCTTATTCTCCATCATTTTGCATTTTTGCTTACTGGTTATCCTCTCTACATCAACAGTTCAGATGCGTGCTACAGATGGGGTGAGTGGAGGCATGATGTGATACTTTTAGATGCTTATTTGGTACGGCCATCCCTTCCCCATTTCCACCTCCAACCTGCGGGCACTGGTTAGGCTCTGTGCTTAGTGAGGAGAGAGCTGCTATTTGCTCCTCCTTCCACTTGAGGCAAACACAAGATACAGATGCCATTCCGAACACCCATTCCCCGTCTTTTTGTTAGTCTGCCTGACCTGAAAACAACACTCTTTTCTACGGCCATGCACTATCTTATAAATGCTCTCAGTCTGCCACTAACCCCCCCCCCCAGAAAGGTTGTCAAGTGTGCCACTGCACAGCCGTGTGAGCGGGTAAGCACACAGGGTAAGACCACCCGACTCGTCTCGCTCCCTGGGAACTGAAAGGCAAACACAGGGTAGCCCAGTGAGGCGTCAGCTTCCTCGTCTGGCCAGAGTCCACCCTCTCCCTTCAATGCGAAATGTATGGCGAATTGTGATGAGGTTGCAGAGGTGAGAATTCTGGTTTCAGAAACCACTATTCTTTCCCCCTGCGTGGAGCAGGAAACTTTTATTACCATTTTTTTTTTCAAACTCTCAAACTGCTCTGAAATTCTAAAGCTTCCTTTGTGAGCTCAAGCTAAGGAGTCCTATGAAGTGTTTTAAAAACTAAAATCAGCATGGTCTCCCTTGTTCCTCTTTCTCCCCAGTAACACACCAGCCCTGCTCTAATATGAAATACTGTACCCGCTGTTGTAAAAAACCTCGGGAGCTCATCTCCCTTCTATCCTGGACAGCCTGCATGTTTATGAGACCTGATCTGTTTAGAAGTGGACATTAGCCACCTGTAGCTCACGAGCTCGTTCCCTGAAGAAAAAGCTGTGCCATTCTTGTCACAGATTCTATTAACATCCAGTTACAATCCCATTGTGTTTCCCCGGTTGGTGTGGGGATGGCTCCGAGGAGTGAGGTTCACTAGGCCGACAGCCACCTCCTCGCTTGAGCCCCGTCATTACAGTGTCAATCTCTATCAAGATATGGCACCGAGGTCTTTATACGATTTCTGTGGACGTGCAATCAGTTGTGCAAGTTCTCCGTCAGCATGCTTGAAGAGGGCTGACTACAGGCCACAGACAGTCTGAGGTTTCCTCAAGCTGCTTCTCGCTGAACTACTTCAAAAGGGTCAGAGTCTCAAAATCAATTTCTATTTCAGTTCTGTCCCAGATACATTGGAGGCCTAAGTAAATGAGGCTGTATGAATACCAAGAGAGAAAGTACCGTGGTTTTCTGCTTCGAAGACTTTTCTAAACTTTAACTTAAATTCTAGGAGAGATGTCACAGTCTAGGAAACATTATTTTAAAAATCAGTTACTGGTCACTTTAAGGCCACTATGACATCAGAGTAGCTAATTGGAAATACATGCACTTCAGAGACCGGCCTTAGTTGAAACAGTGCCTGGAACCTTTGGTTTATACTGGCAACAAGAAGCCAAACAACTTGAAGGGTTACTACCTCTAGTGGGTTTTATAATAATGACAAAATGAACTGGAAACAATCTAGGTCTCTTAACAACAGGGGATGGTCAAATAAAGAATGGTATAGCTACCCTATTGGGTCCTATAGGACATTGTGAATGATAGCTGTGAACCAATGTAGAAAGTTCTTGAGAATGCTGATAAGAAGAAATATAAGATAAAATATATACTACACCATGATACTGCTATGGAAAAAAACAGATACTAGAAAAGAAGACTAGGGCGCCTGGGTGGCTCAGTTGGTTGAGCATCTGCCTCTGGCTCAGGTCATGATCCCAGGGTCCTGGGATCGAGTCCCGCATCGGGCTCCCTGCTCAGTGGGGAGCCTGCTTCACCCTCTTTGCCTCTCTCTCTCTCTGTGTCTCTCATGAATAAGTAAATAAAAATCTTAAAAAAAGACTAGAAGACAATGACTGTTCTATTTAGGTAATGGAATCATAGACCACTTCCCCATTTTCTAAGATTGCCAGGTAGTTATATTATTTTTAATATTAAAATTAAATAGCTCAACATTTAAATTCAACTGTCCATGAAAACGTTGATATTTGGATCCATACTGTGCAAAACATCGGGTGTTACTGTTTTTGGGGTTTTTTTACTTTGTCGTTAAAGCAATTTTCTCATTTTGGCAGCTATGTCACACAAAAATATGTGTTAAATCTTCCACGGGCAACATGCTGGGTTCCCGGCACTTGGAGATGTGGCAAGGACCCACGTGAGTGCATGCGCTACAGATTACATACTCTCTAGAGCTAGGCAGATGGAACAGTGACAATGGGATGGGGGGGTCCCAAGCCCTGCCACAGCCTGACAGGATGTAAGCTGTGCATTCCTTGCCACACAAACTTACTAAGGAGTGCAAAAGCACTTGCTTGTTAGGAATTAAGGTTGTCCTACCCAACTTGCTGAGGCACAGAAAGGATTGTCATGTCCTTCTTATAGGGTATGAAAATTTCCAAGTTGCCTTTTTGGGCCAAAAGCCATGCCACTGTTTCCCCCCCCCCCTTAAATTGTGGCCACCACAATTAAAAAAGACATTTTTACTAAGGGAGGCAGACCTGATTCGTGACTCTCTGTCTTACTCTCTACCCAGAAGGCAAAATAATTTTATCCCAAAAGGAAACATAGCAGTCAACGCACAGCTTCCATAAGGGGACAAATCATTTCTGCACAGAGACATCAACTTCCAGATTAACTGTGGCTTTAACTTATTTGTTAAATAAGTATTTAACCTCTAAAAATAATGATTTAAAAATAATTATTTAAAAATGTACCTCTCTTGTCATACTTAGAGGGAATGGGAGAAAAGGAGCACTAACTTGAAATCATGCAAGTTTTGCTCGCAATTTTCCAGAAATGGTCTTAATTTCTAGGCACAAAGAATAATTAAAACAAGCCAAGTAAAGTTTCATGTAGGAAGTGAGTGACTTTAAAAAAAGAGGTAAGAATAATATACACTTAGGGGGCCTTACAGAAAGACAAAATATGGTTGAAAACACAGCCTCTGTAACTTCACCTGTTAGAACCAGTCTTCTAATTCCAGTCCTCACTGATGAATTAAAATCCGAGTCACTGAAATTTTGGCCACAGAAAACGTAAAAGAGGTATTCACAATGCCATAGACACCCGTGGACTTAACGCCCCATTTGTCACCTGACGATGTGCTCTGTACAACTCTGAAGCCAGGCAAGGCATGGAGTTGCTGCCTCATGAAAAAGAAAGCTTAAGAAAAATTGGAAATGATGTTCTTTCCTTCCTCCAACTACCAGCCAAGACATCGACAAAGATCCAAAGTACGGAGAAATAGTTTCTCTATTTCACGAGCAAAATTCATCTCCTCACTCATCAACAACACAATGGGGCTGTTGGCACAGCAGATATTCTGGGCCAAAGGCCAGCCTCCCTTTGGCCTGGGACCTCCCTCGGGGAGATCGTAGGCATGCACTGAGCTGTTCATGGTGCTGGGAAGTTTCTTCTGCATTTCTCCTCCTCATGGTGGGGTGGCAAGTGGGTCTTCTTCCTTATGGGGGCCCCAAGGTGAGCCCACTGAGGGCCTAGGCTGCTGCCTGATATTCACGTCTTATGGAGAAGCCAGAGGCAGCCACCACCTGCACATCTCAACCGTCAAACTCCTAGCTAAAGTAGCGCTGACAGCCCCTCCATCTAACCTTCCATCTCCCAAACCAGCAACATAATGGAGGAGCCAATTAAATGATTATTAATTCATGCTACTTTCCGTAAGCCTGAGGTTCTCATCGCCTTGCGTTCCGTAAACCAGCTTGCCACCTGCCCCAGAAATTTACAGCAATCTTTCATCTATCTCCATTGACTAGGGGAGAAAAAACTCACGCAACTCCTTATGAATGTTTGAGTTGGGGTAACTACCTGAACACACGAGACTCAAAAGCTTCACTAGATCTGAAAATGGTCATTTCAGCTCATAATTACAATGAAAGGAAAGGTACAGTGTGCTCTTCCCATAGCTCTTCTCCTTCAGCCTCGGACTTCCTTTAGACGACAGAAATGCAGTGTTAGCACGGGGTAATCTGTGCTTCTGGACTTTGTGATCTTTATCCTGTCACTGAAAGTGGAGCTGCTCCTGGCATTTGCTTTTCAATTCCCTCCCGAGAGGACAGGCTAGGGTTTCACAGTCCCATCTCCTATGGCGCTACTGCTCTTGGTAAGTGGCCAGAGATCTGGCTAAATTCTCTTCCTCCCCTAACAGAACAGCAGTTCCTCTAAAGGATTTGCTTTGCTGCCAACTTGGTCTTTAAACATGCATGGTCTCATTCTACCTCAACGCATTTAAAGATGTTTCCAAGAGACATCAGAGGCCTGCACTGGTCACCCAGGGGGTGGTCTCTGGGCTGCGGCTCAAACAAAGCGGGGGCTCCTTTCCCGTCCCTGCCCAGAGGTGTGGGATAGGTCTCAAACTCCAGCCCGGCGGGGTTAAGAGCCTTCTCTTCAGACACAGTCTCATGCTCTGTAACTGCAAGCTACGCTGCTTGTGTTCGTCCCTAGAAAGCATTTTAGAGAAGTACAACCGCCTACTCAAGGGGTACGAGAATATGCCTAGATGGAGATAGTAAGACTTCCTGGTTTCATCGACTTCTCAGACACGTCTTTCTATTCCTATAAAGGGTTTCAAAGACAATCTAAGTAATAAGACTATAGATGGGTATAACTTGCACTCAGGGAACCGCTACTTATTTTTCTCTTCCAAGTCAGATGTTAACTAGATGGACCAACACTTTGGAAACGCAGAAGATCTTAGGTATTGCTGTTGCTATTATTATTATTATTATTTTGCCTTTTATTTGGGAAGAACTACAGATTCCCAGGAGGTTGTACCAACTCTACAGAGAGGCCCTGTGTCCCCGTCCCTCATGGTACATGTAACCAGTGTTCAGGCAAAGATTTCTAGGCCTTCAATCACTCTTCATGGCGACACCCTATCTCTCTGACCAGACTTCTCTCTCACTTCCAACCCTGCTATCCGAGATGACACCTCGGATGATACATCCGAGATGATACTCAGGACTTGGCCTCTTCTAGGCACTACCGCCTTTTGGGAAAGCTCAGTACCTACTGCACCCAGCAGGGGCTCAGGACCTGCCATTCAGTTAAAGGAGAAATAGTTCTCGAAACCTTACGCATGTCATGAGATCACAGCCCCAAGGTTCTCAGACTCAAGGGTGAGTCAGAAATCCCCGGGAGGGCTTATTAAAACACAGATAGCAGGCCACACCCCCCAAAATCGGTCTGATTCAGAGAATCTGCATTTCTAGGAGTGAGGCCTAGAAATCACTCACTCATTCCTGAGTGTTGCCCCAACTTTCAGAACCACCATCAGAGTCAGTCAGTGCTTTCTGTAGCTGATGGGGACCAGAATTAAAAGAAGGGGCCCGGCAGGTGTAGTGGATCTGCCTGTCTACTTCCAAATGACTGCTGCCAACAAGACACTCATCCTCTCTGCTTCTGGAAGAAAGCTAGGCCTGGTCGCCAAGCTAGGTGTTTTCCCCCTCAGGCCAAAGGTCAAAGACTAAATATGGCCGTACCTCAGGGACCTTGCGTGTTCTAGAACAAATGGAGACACATTTTCCAAGGCAGAAATTCAGAGGACTAGCCTCCATGTGCTCTGCTATCCTGCTGTATGATCCCAAATAACGACAGACCACGTTGCCTCTGAAGTCTGGTTATACGTGTCCCGAAGAACCTCTGTGAAAAGAGGGCAGATGCCCGTGGGCTCTTCCCACTCTGCAGAGGCAGGAAGTACCTTTTCAGCGCTGGCTTGCCTGGTCCTGGCACCGGCAGGCCTCAGCAACCCCAGGTCCTCTCTGCTTCAGCCCTGAGGGGGATGCAGAGACCACGCGGGCCCCTGGGCGCCCGAGTCAGCCGGCCGGGAGAGCGGGATCACGCCGTGCTTCGGGGCCTCGGCTTCCCCAGTAAGCAGCCTCACGGTGGACTGGTGGGCCCGGGCAGACTGGTGGCTGCTTGCTCTGCATCTTTGGGGAGGAAACAGTGCTAAGCCCTACATCAGAGGCATCAATCTGTTACACTAATTCCTTACTGAAATATGCATCAGGCTGCTTAACCGTACTGACTTGAGCTCCCAAAAGGCCACCCCACAATCTGATCTGGAGATACCTTGCTCCCCGTGTAGCAGGTCTGGGAGGGGACCACCTTTACAAAACAGAGCCACCAGCTACCTTTTAGACCAACAGTGGCTGTCGGTTTATTTAATAACTTCTAGTTACTGGGCTGCCACCATGAGCTTGGCTTGCACGCCGGAGGCTGGGGGGCCCCGGGGGCCGAGCAGTGACTCCTAACCTTGAGGTCTTTGTCAGCCTGCACGTGCTGGCCTCTTGTCAGCTCCCCACGAGTATCCTGGCTTCCTCTGGCACAGCCTCCTGAGCTGCCCACAGATGCTGCCTGCACCCGTGGTCACAGTGTCCTTGAGGACGGAGGACCACGGTGGGGGGTGAGGAAGGGGCTGCACTATCACTCAGCCCCATGGCTGAATTATAGGGATTTGGGGAAACCAGGGCGGAAAGGACCTCAGAGACCCTTGCACTGACAGAACACAAGTCCAGAGGTGTAAGATGTAGGTCAAAACAAGGGGGCAATGTGGGTTATTCAGAGACTAGGCCAAAGTTAATTAACAGAGGTTCACTGAGTCCCCATCAAATCCAACATTAATTGGGCAAGTTAGGGTCTCTGAGCCCCAGCGTGGCACAGAGTCCCAGAGACAGGAATAAAACAATACTTTTCTAGTTTTTCCTCTGTTCCAAACCTATCTTCCTAAAATACTCATGAAATTTTCACAATGAAAGTTAACTTGTGAAAATAAACACACAAAATCCGGGTCGAGCATGGGAGGGGCACCAAGAGCTCTGAAGTGCACTTCTCAGCAACTTTTCAGATCAACTTCCCTCATGATCTGCCTAGGGATGTTTTTTGAAGTTTTTGTTTGTTTGTTTTTTGTTTTCGTTGTTTTGGCTGGTTCAGGTTCAGCAGGACGGTATGAGAATCTGTACTTGGGGAAAAAGACATCATCACTCATGGCCCTGCAAGGGTGGGGATGGCAACGATTATCCACTTTCTAGTGTGGGGTTAAAGGACCGAGAAGACTGGAAAGGTCTTGTCTTGGTATTCGGCACAGTACAGAGAGAGGGGAACCCCGGCCGTGTTCGCACCCCTGCTTCTCTTGGTACCCCCCGAGTCCCACGTGCGGGTGGTTCGGAGCATTCTGAAGGGCTGGGACAAGCCACCTGTGCAAAGGGGTGGGAGGGGGCTCCAGCGCACCTTCAGGGACTCCCCCAGAACTGGTGTTTCCCACATGCTGTTTTCCTAGGACGGAGATCCCTTTATACAAAGGCCTCAGTCCCCCTTGCCAGCTAATGAAGCGCAGCGGTTGGCAGTGCTGACCACACAATGGTTCCCAGCCTAGATGTGTGACCTCTGGCGTTAGACACGACTACGCTGAGCTCTCAGTTTCCCCATCTGTCAGTGGGATCACGGCGTCTGCTCCTGGGGTTTCTGTGAGGCTGGCGAGAGAGCAGGCATACAAAGACTACCACAGAGTCCAGCACAGAGCGAGGGCTCAAACACCACTTGCTGTGGGTTCATTTTTAGAAATATCTCTGGGAAACGAAACGGGTCCATAAGAAGCCTGGTTTTGTTTTGTTTTGTTTTTTCAAGATTTTTATTTTATTTATTGGGCAGAGAGAGACATAGCAAGAGAGGAAACACAAGCAGGGGGAGTGGGAAGGGAGAAGCAGGCTTCCCACTGAGCAGGGAGCCCAATGCGGGGCTCAATCCCAGAACCCTAGGATCATGACCCGAGCCAAAGGAAAATGCTTTACCAACTGAGCCACCCAGGTGCCCCGAGAAGCCTGTTTTTTTTTTTTTAATTTTAATTTTTAAAGATTTTAATTATTCATTTAACAGAGAGAGAACACAAGCAGGCGGAGAGGCAGGCAGAAGCAGAGAGAGGAGCAGGCTCCCTGCGGAGCAAGGGGCCCGATGCGGGACTCGATCCCAAGACGCCGGGATCATGACCTGAGCCAAAGGCAGTTGCCCAACCAACTGCGCCACCCAGGCGCCCCGAGAAGCCTGGTTTTTAAAGAAGCACAGATACCCGACATTTGCCACTCCACATATTAACATGGAGCAGTCATACTGACCCACAGGTTTACCGTCTAAAAAGCAGAAAGCAAAATGACTTGGATTTGAGAATGTTGATGGTCACGTTATTTCACCAAAATGATTGTTAATCAAACATTCCAATGGTATCAAGCCCTCGCGAAGTGCTGGAGATTGCAGGAAAGAATGGATGCCATGTTGGGGGGAGACAAAGATGCAGAGTGTGGAAGACTTTGAGGGCAGTGGAAATATACAATGTGATATAGTGATGGATATATGTCGGTGTACTTTGGTTTAAACCCACAGCATGTACAACATTAAGAGTGAATCAACACTAAGATAAACTCTGACTTTGGGTGATTTCTGAGGTGTCAGGGGTTCATCACTGGTTTAAAAAAAAGTGCCATTTTGGTCAGCGACGTTGATTATGGGGGGGAAGCTGTGTATGTTTGAATATATGGGTGCAAAGGGTGTGTGGGCCATCTCGGTACCTCCCTGTCAGTTCTGTTGCAAACTTAAAACTGCTCTAAAAAAGCAAAGTCTTATTAAGCAAACAAACAAAAATGAATGAATGCCACAAAGTTCAAATCATAAAGAAACGGGATTTTCAAGTCTTCTCCTCCAATCTTCACATAATAAGAGAAAGCTACCATGTTCTGTGTTCTTCAGCTCTGTGACCTGGGGAATGTAGCCCCGACCCACAAGGCAGACGGAGGTTTGAGCACCAGTCTGGCTCCCAGGTGTTCACCATCCTGCATCATACTTCTCTCGTTTGCAAAACAGAGAGCACGTTGGACCAGGAAGAATGTGAGCCTGATGAAAACTGCTCAGATATCCCTAAGACAGTCACTATGGTGGGTGGTTTTTTTTTTTTTAACTCATGATCATTATTCTAATAACAGAGGTGCTTCCCCCATCAGCAGGAAAGCTCAGACTGAAACAAAGGAAGATTCACATGGCCCCTTTCCAGGAGTAGCATGCAAAGCTAAGGTATTTTCTATAGCAATGAAAAATGATTTGCTCCCCTTAACCTACAATTCCACTGCCCTTTATCTATATACCTTGATGAGAAGTCTCATCACACTATACCACAGTTACATGATCACATCTGGTGTCCCTTCTAGAAAGTGAGTTCCTTACTTTTTTGCGTATCCCATATCTGCCTTAGATTATCTCTGCTACTTTTGTTACTTCATGCAAAAATATTTGCTCAATTCATGTGGTCCCTTTCCCTCTCTTACAATTTACAATATAAATTCTCAACGCCAAGACCTCTGAATTACTGGAATTCAGGCGAGTCCAGATACACACCACACCCTATATCTATTTTTGCTTCCCAACATAAAAATAGTTCGAATGGTTTGTTTCCAATTGTGAGGCAGAATTCTGCCTGCAGTCACTTTAAGCAGCCAAGTTCTACTGAAAGAGGCCTGGAAAAAAAGGAGGGTGGGGAATGGAGGTGGGGGAGGGGAACGGAGGACTCTGGAAAAGCCCACAGAGCGATACAATTCCCATCCGCGTGTGAAACGTAAAACCGAAAATGGTTTCCGTCGGCAGGAATGCGAACCACAAAGGAGCCATGCGAGCCAGGCTCCCGGCATTCCCTCGCACACACCCTACTGCAAAGACACATTTACTTTTGGGTGAGGTAGAAAAATGGAACCAAATGCCAGAAGGACACAGACTTGGGCTGAAATGGCTTCTACGGAAGGGTGGTGGCGGTGGTGAAGAGCCTGGTTTCCAGCCAGAAACAGAGCTTGACGGGCCGCCACTCAACGCAGCCCTGTCAGCCTCCGGGGGCTCCTCCCCGCTGTCCTCACGACGCGGGGCTCTGATGACACAGCACCAAGCACCACAGTCACACAGGACCAGGTGGGAGCGTGTGGAGCGCCGATGCCCCACCAAGAAAGGCAGCCTGGGACCGGCCGACCCTCACGGAAAGAGCCGAAGGGGCCTGTCTGAACTCTCCTTGCCATCTCAACCGGTGGGCAACTAGGGAAATCCTGCCAAGCGACCAGCGTCCCAACCTTCGACATTATTCTTCTCCAAGATGCTCCTGTACAGCTCTTCCTCCCCCATTACATTTTTTAAGGAATTCCAGCACTGCAAAAACCTGTTTAGTCCAAACCTGCCATTCTACAGATTTGGAAACTGAGGACCACAGACCAAAGGCCGTGCGGCTCATCTCAGCGGCAGAACCAGGCCTCGAACCCGGGGCCTTCTGACTTGTGGCAGGCCAATGCTTCTCCAAACCCAGAGTGCTCCCTCTCCGCATACACTGTCTTTTGTCTTAACGGACTCAGTTTGGTGGGCGGGGGCAGGGGGAGGAAGGGTATTTCTTCAGCCCCTTGCCATTCTCTGTCACAGATTACGCCGTAGAGGCACTAAGTTCCCATTCCATGGCATCCTTATTTATACGAAGCTGTAAACAACAAGGAGAAGAGAGGGAGGGCTGTAATAGATTTCCACCAGGATGTGCCTGACCTGCTTTTTTTTCAACCTCAGTAATTAGAAAGGCAGTGGGTCTGCAGGAATTATTCATATGCAGCAAGAACCGTACACTATACATTTATGTTAAACATGTCAAACCCGATTGAAATCATACCTGCCAGCACCATATTCCATAAACACTTACCCCCGCACAGCCGCCCCGACCTTGCTGGCCCGTTAATACCTCCTCTAATAGCAGTCTTCCATAGATTCAAATCAGGGACGCTCCATTGAACTAATTGCTCAGTGTTAGGTGAGCATTGTGGGTTTAAAAAAAATTAATAAAACCCCTTCAGGCCATTCCCCTAGAAAAACAACACTCAAACTACAATCCTGACTCAAAATTTTCCAAAAATACAGGCATGGACATCAGTGAGGGATCTCTGAAGCATTATCATGTTGGTACGGCCCCATCTTTGTGTTTGAAAGCACCAACACCCCCTGGTCATCTTGTCTCAAATTAGCTTAACTAGACCCAGTTTAGTGCTCCGTGGCTGGAAACCATGGCGGCTACAGGATTTAAATAACCATCTTGCTATGATTCTTTGCCAAGAGTTCAATTTTTCCCCCTAATTATTGGTGATAAAGCATCACATTAATTGTATATCACTTAATTTATAGCAATTAACGGTTGATTGGATAATCACTGCATTAATTATTGTTCAGTTGCCGACACTGGGGCCTCTTCAATCTAGAACACACACTTTTAAATCCACACTGCTAAAAGAGAACGAGGGATCATTTTCATGTTTCACAAGAGAAAAACCACAAAGTTGGATGGTGGAAACTGCTGTGCATTAGGAAAGAGACTTAGCTTCAAAGAACCTTCCTGCCCCCGCAGTTGGCCCGCAAGAGTGTGTCACACTCACCCCGAACAGATGGAATCTCTGAAGGGTTCACGAAGGGCCACCCCTTGCCAACACGGAGCCCTCAAGAGCCCTCATCACGGAACCTGGGGTGCGGTGGTGGGAGGCACCCATCCATGTTTTACAGATGAGATGCCCGAGGCTCCAAGAGGCCAAGGCCATTCGCTGAGAGGTCCACTTCCCCAACCAACCTGCTTTCAGAGAAAGCAAGACGTGGACTTACCACAAGGTACACCCGTGGCGGCCATCCAGCTACTATTACTACCGTCCAACTTGGGGAGAGTGCTACCCTTCACGCTCTGACTGGAGATGAAAGCCAGACTGAATGATTCTGCAGAAAGATCCTGTTCCTGCATCGGTGGGACACTGGCCCGGTACAAGCACGGGCTCCGTCCTAAGCAGCCGGGCCAATCTGCAGATCTGAACCTCGCTGTGTGCCTTTCGGCAACCTGCATGAGCTCAGCTGTCCCGGGCTCAGTTTACTTCTCTGCACCCTGGCAGGGGGGCCTGTGGACGGGGGCAGGGGGGTTGCTACTTATAGCATCTGTCTCACAGAGTGAGGGGTGAGAACCCAATGAAATAACGTGGGTAAAGCAGAGCTTCCCAACTCTCTATCCCATCGCTGCGCTCACAGAAAATGACAGCAAGTGAGTATGGGCAGATGAAACCAAAGGACCCCAGCTTCAGCAGCGGCCCCCCTTCTCCGCGGCCAACTCGAGGGCTGTAGAGGTCAGCACCTGTGCACCTGTGAGCCATTCCTGGCCTGCTGCCGGGAAGGACAGGCGCGGCGCCCGAGGACGGTGCCCGGCACCCAGCGGCGTGGAGCGGAGCCTTCGCGATAACCGGGAAGTGAGCGTCACTGGGATGCATCGTTTCAGGGGCAGCGTTGGTCCCCCTGAGTATCCAGGGCTGCACTGTCCAGGTTTAAAGAGCCACATTTCAACTCATTACAATGAAATAGAATGGAAAATTCGGTTTCTCAGGGGTACTGGCTACACCTCAAGGGCTGAAAAGCCACCGTGGCTAGTGGCTACTGGATAACCACACGAGGTAGTGGCGGAACCTCTTCCTCAGCCCGGGAAGTCCGTGGGACAGCACTGATCTAGAGCCACGCTGTCCTGAGGACGGTTCTTCCTGAAAGCCCGGGGGAGTGCTACGTCCCCCTCATCTGTCACCTCAAGGAACCCGTGATCCGTGGTACTCTGCCCAGCACCCTGCATGAGGTAGCGACCCAGCTCCTGACCATGGGGTGGGCGCTGCTGGGATTCAACCCACGGTCCTGCCCGCCTTGCTGCCACTTGAGGCCAAAGACCTGACATCTGCAACAAAAGAAGCCCAGAGTGGGTGGCCCAAGAATACCGAAAAGGACCCCCGGAGTCCACTTCCAACATAAAAATGAACAACTAAAAATTTTTAGTGAAGATCATCCATTCCGGCACAAACCCCAAACTACATAATCAATAGCCGAGAAAATGCCAATTATCCAGGCTCATTTGAAATATTATTAATCTGCGCCGTGAGCGGCCACTAATCAACAGTACAAATTGTGAAATCACTATTTATTTATTTGCTGGGAGGAAGCACTCCCCATCACATTTAATCAGATAGGAACAGCTCAATTTAGGGCATTAATGGAACAAACGCATTTTTTTTTTTTATAAAATAGTAAGGATCCCAAAGAAAGCTGCGAAGAGGCTGCTGCCACCTGCATCGATTCCAAGATCAAATCGTCTCAAGTACCTTAATAAAGCCTGTCATTACACACTCAGACAACATAGACAAAATTATGCTTCAGGTCAAAAGAGGACCATTTGCAGGAGTCAGGGAAGAATTTTCCCTTCTCTCTTTACTACCATGGGCCTGGTAAGGGGCACCTCTGAGTTACTCCTCCGCAGTCTCTGTCTCATCTCTGTCTTCTGGAGATAAAGTACAGCCTGCTGCTTGAATGAATGAATGAACGAATGAATGAATGAGAAAGTGGGGCGTTATTAAAGACACTCATTTTCACGGGGCTTCCAGCTACCTGGCACGTCCACTGGCTCTTGCGAGGACACGCTCCCACTGAATTCCAAACACTCGGAATGTCATTTAGTTGAACTCCCCTCAGTAAAGCTTGCCCTCAACTGGTGGAAGAACGAGAGGAGCCCAGGGGACGTGCCCGGTACAGGGCCTGGCACACAGGACCAATTTCGCAAATGGCAGTCACGCGTGTCACTGACTCGGTGTCCTTAGCGTGCAGAATGCGGGCAATGCCCCACACATACTGTCGGCACGATCCAGTAAGTTCTTACGTGCTGTTCCCCCTCTGCTTCTCGAAATTCCTTGAACCCACAAGTTGCCCAGCGATAGTTTCACCTTCACAGGAAAGGACCCGAAGAAAAACTGCTACTAGTTTTCCTCATCTTATTTAACCAGATCATTAAAAGGACAACAAAAACCTTGCTAACAGAGAGTTTCCTGTGGGCCAGGCACTGTTCTAAGAGTCTCATAGTCAAATAATCCTCACAGGGATCCTCTGAAAGTGGGTACTGTTTTAAATTCCCATCTCTGGTGAGAAACGGAGGCCCAGAGAGGTGAAGGCACGTAACTAGGAAGTGGCGGGGCTGGGATTAGAACCCAGGGACCCAGACTCTGAAAACAAAGGACGGATGGCCTGGAAGGTTACTCGGCCTTCTAACATTGCGTGTGAAGTCCTCTTGCCAAAGTCACCTCTGTCGGCAAAGTCAGTGTCCATCTCGCCTTGACAATAGGGCAGAAAGCCAGATCTCGGTCGGTGTCAAGCAAAAACAGCGTGATCCTCCCCATGATGAAGGCCTCTGAGGGGGGACATCTGCTTCCTACCTCCTGGCCTGCCCTTGCATCCCTTCCTGGGGGGCTCGGCCCCATCCCTCAGTGTCTCTCAAGTGTGGGCCTCTGGCCACCACAGTTTGAAGGGGACAGTTCCGTTCACTCGGCTGTGGGGACACCCTGTCTCTCCGTCCCAGGAAACACCGAACAGACGCTTCACCTACTCCGCCCCATCGCTCCTGAAATTTGGAGGCTGGTAAGCTGCCTCTCGAATTTCTCTTTTACAGACTGAATAGCCCCAATTTCTTCAGCCTCTTTTCAGAGGCAATATTTCTCAGCCTTCCGTGATTTTCATTGCTCTCCCCTGGCCTCTCTCCAAGATTCTGTATCTTGTTTAAATAGTGAAGGCCAACACGGAACATGATTTAAGAACAGTCGTGCCTGGAAAAGTAACAAAGGCCCAACCAATACAGACTCCAGAAGGTAAATATTTTCTTGAAAAAACACAACGTATTACAATATTAATAATGGAGGCAGTAAGAATTAGGTTGACCAAATAAAATAATTTCTGTTACTTGTCATATCATTTCCTCTAATAACTGTGGTGGTTTCTGGGAGACTTCTCTGTCCCAAGAAGTCTTCTCAGAAACAACTTTGCTCCTCTCCTCAACACAACCTCAGCTTTCCTTCTCAGCCTCAGCTCTTTCCTCCAGTACAGCAAACCTATCATCACGAGAGACGGCTGTTCCCCTTCTCACAACACCAAGTTTTCCAGAAATAGCACTTCCTCCCCTGACTTCAACTTCTTCCGCTTTTGGTAACACATCCGTCTGCCTGGCTTCACTGCCCGCCCCACTCTGGGCGTGTTTCGGGGTGCAGGCGCTCGCCCTGGGGGCCTGCTGGGACACGGAGTGTGCGGAAGGAAGCCCACCCTTCACTGCGGACGCCCTGGAGATTCCGGGGTGACCCCAATCAAGGTGTACAGGGAAAACCCCTCAACTGGGTCTGGGGGCAGGGGTTGGGGTGGGCCAGGCAACTGGACCTTCGTTGGAGCAAGAGTCGCATCAAGGGCGACACACAGCAAGGAGGACCCATGGAAGAAACGTGACCCCAGCAACACAGAAGCCCCTGGCACAAAGCCAGATACCTGGATGCTCCATAAACAAGCTGGTCTGGGGGCCATTTAGGAAACACTTTAAAAACTCTTGAATATAACCTAAGAGAAGGAGAATGAAGCAGACCACTCAAAAAAAGCAAATCCTTCTCCGCCTGCACAGAACTGACAGTCTTTCCAGGTGTGTGAAGGACGCATCTGCTCCCTGATCGGCCGGCCACACGCTACCAGGGGAGAACCGTCGGGGATCCGGGGGCCGCACACACGCTACCTGTCCACTTGCTCTGGTCCTTCTCGCCTCCCCCCTCCTGGTCTTTAGCAAGCTCCTCTGGGTCAGCAGCCGTGTCACTGGGGCCTTCAACATCTTCCACGGCTTCTTCTGCAAGAGAAGAAAAACAAAATGTCAAGGATCAGAAGTGGGACAGAAGATGAAGAACCCTTGGCTCCTACTCCAAAGAATTACCGACTACAGCACACAGATGCCAGTGACTGCTCCCCCCGCACCCTGGCCCCCGAAAGGCTGACTGTACTTCGGCGATGCCAAGGTCTAGGTAAGCCGCGGAGCCTTCCCGTCCCCGCTAACTGGAACGAGACTGACTCGTTTGAGACGTGTGGACGTGAGGTATTTCCAGATGGATTCTGAATGCCTCATTGGAGCTTTTAATATGGGAAAGCCCATCCTGTTGAAGAAATAACTCCATCTAAATTTCTGAAGTTGCATGCAAGTCTTATGCACTTGAAAAATGCAAAAAAAGAGCCCCATGTTGGCTCCTGCCTAGCCCCAACCCCCGCGCGTCCTCGACTGGGCCCAGACCAGACCCTGTCGCTGACCCTTCGCAGGCCTCGCAGTGCAGGTGCACGTGCCAGACCGTGGCGGGAGGTGTTGTTGTTTTTGTGTGTTTGTTTTTTAATAGTCCCTCATAGTCTCAAGGATCACAGAATATCAGTGATAGGATTTCATTAATGTGAAGAGTTCTAGAAAACAAACAACATCTGTACAAACAACATCTGTAGGCATGCCAGGTGTCAGTGGCGAGAAGCTACATTTGTAGAGAAAGGGAAAATATCTGCAAGAGAACCATGTATTTTCCTTTTGAAGTCAGTCCATTCTTTACCCACCTCTGGTTTAACACCAGTCATGGAAATTCTCTCCAGCTTAACACATTATGTTTTGGGTGAAGACAGAAGAATGGTCATTTCCAACAAGAGCCAACTCCTGAAGTAAAACACGACCTGCCCAAGTGGGAAGGCAGAGGCTAAGATACGCTACAGATGCTGAGGGAGAGGAGGCGAGACATTTCTCTCCTGCTCTCCTGTCCCTCTGGATCATTATCCAAAACACTCACTAAGGATGGGTTAAATGAATGAATAAGGGGCTAACCGAGGAGGGTTCAGGACGACATTGTCCGCGGACTTTGAAGAGCACAGCTTCCGGGGATGAGAACCTGGCTGCCCACATCCATCGCCCGGGGCTGCCGTCAGCCCGGATGCACGGGAACCAGGTGCTGGACTTGGGGCTCTGACCGATGTCACCCTAGGTCTCTGGAGCCACCACGCTGCCTTTCAATGTTTCAAGTTTCAAGTGTTATCCTCCACAACCCCCACAACAACTAGAAGCAGAGAACAGCTTCTAAATTTCACCAAAGAAAGTAAAAGGAGTTCAGAATAAAATGACCTCAGAGGATAAATAAATAAATAAATAAATAAATAAATAAATAAATAAAATGACCTCAGAGACTTTATAAAACACTTGAGGAAGAAAGTATCTATTTAGAGTCAGATTTTCCTAATTTTTCCCGAAAAGACAATGGAAGTCCAAGGACTGGAAAACTGAACTTGGGGTCGGGGAACAGTCTTTCTTCATTCCCACCGATAGGGGATTTGTGAGGCAGTCACGGGGAACCAGATGAAATCCAAGAGTGCTTATTTCCATCCCCAAGTAAGAGGCCTCCACATCTGATCTGTGTATCTCCCTTTTGTCTTACTGCATAGTAAAGTTAACAGCAAGTCTCCCCATACCCACCCTTAGTTCAGAGAAAAATCAGGCAACCATGGTTTGAAGTCAATCTGATATACAGTGCCATATTAACACTATACATCGTTGAGTAGAGAAAAAAAAAATGTTCTATACAAGTGTTGAGAGAAACAACCTAGTTACACGGTATGATGTATGCATGATCTTCATTATGTCCGGGCAGAATGTTCAATGCACGTTTTTTTTATACTTTTGATAAAACAGTTCAACACTGTAATTATAAAATCCATCTTCGAACGGTGGTACCAGAATCCAGTCCATCAGTATTAAACTGGGTCTACCCAAAGGAGGGAGAGCTCTTAAAATATACTCATTTGTCCCAGTACATGGTGCGACACAAACTAGGTGTAGTGAGGTAGGTATTAATCAAATGTGATTATACAGAGTTGGCCGAACGGCCCCTCCTCTCTACCTCACACACGCACGTGTGCATGCGCGCACACTTACAGAGTCACCTGAGGTGGAGACAGTCCCAACACCTACAAAACAGACAAGACCCTGCTGTGCTGAACGGCATCTGAGGCGCTGCTCTACAGAGAGGGAAGGGGCTGACCCATTGCGAGGCCACCTCCAAGGCCAGCACCGCTCTCCTCCATAACCTGTGGGCTGCAGCCATCAGAGCACAGAGTGAAACTCACAGTCACTCTGGCACTGACCCCAGTTCCCTGAGCCTTTCCAAACAAATCTTATTCAGAAGATACAAAGTGTGAAGAATAAGCACATCATGGATACAACGAGCAAGGAAAGTGCACAGTGCTCTGTGAATATTCCTGGAGCCCTCACCCTACGAGCCTCGTGGGTTCTCTGCTTTCTTCCCTGCCTGCCCTCCTACAAGCAGAAAAGTGAAGGCAGCTGAGTTCCAATGAAAGGGCAGAGGACAGAGGTGAATCCAGGAACTTTTTTGTTTCTCCCCTCTCCTTTCTTCTTTATTTTTAAGATTTAAACATCAAATCCTCTTCTTTTTCAGTTCCTAGGTTTAACGCTATCATTTGTCACCCATTCACTGAAAGGCTGTTATACGGTTGGTGGAAGGAGAAATGATCAAGAAACTCCCGGACAGCTTTCTTTACAAAGGGATCCGAGTCTCACCCCCAACTAAAAGCCAGGTCCCTCTCAGCCGAGCAGGCACTTCCCTGCAGTTCCACCTGTGACCTACAGGTGTCGCCCTCTGCATGGCGAGGCCTGGAAGGGCAGCTAGCTGCAGGAAGCAGACACTGTCTGGGCCGCCCAACCTGAGCATGTGGAAATAATATACGTCTTCAAGTGAACTGTCTGGTCCTGGGGAAATAAAATAGGACATTCATAAGCAGTTACACCATCTGTCTTTATACCATCATCATCAACAGCAAGAGGAAAAATAGCTCTTTAAAATGGATGAAAGCCCAGGCTGACAGTAACCAGAAAACTGTGAGCTCTGAATACCAATAAAGGTAGAGAAATGATGAAAAAACAGAGATACAAAGTATGAATTTGTCTGGACAGCTCAGACTCACAAAGCTTTGCGGGCAGGGTATGTTTTACTGGTCCCCAAAACCTAAAGAAACCCCCACTCACTAAGACCCAGGCCTGGGGCACCCAACCACGTAGGGACCCAGGGGGCAAAGGCAGCCACACTCTAAGCTCCAGGGGCTGGTTTCATCTAGCCCTTGTTCCTTTTAAGAATGTCTATTTGACATCCACGAGCTGATCGAGCAAGGAGGGGGTTGGGCAGTTTCTCCCAGATCACAGATTATATATTCTACTCGTGAAGTCAGTGGCAACTGGCTGGGGGTCATTATGGAAGTTGATTCCCCCCCCCGCCCAATAATATCGGCCACTGACAGATGGTGGGAACAAGTGAAGACTTGATGGACCGACAATCTGGTTTTATGTGGAAAATTCTGTCTTTCCCTCAGTTGATGAAGTCACTTCCCTTCCCGAAGACACACAGCAGCCACTGTGCCACTTTTAAGGCTGAAATAGACAAATCAAAACCATCTTTTCCCCAGGAGTTTAATACTATCTCAGAACCAAGCAGAACACACCAGGAATGTTTTCTCAAGGGCCACGCCAGGACCAGGGTGCGGCGGTCATCGCTGCTCCCTACGTCCTGCCTATTCCTGGCAGGGGGCAGCAGGCCCAGCACAAGCCAGGTAAGAAGGTCAGCTTTGTAGAAGACTCCAGAGACTTCTACCACCCCTACAGCAGAAGGCGACTGTGATGGGTACACCCCACGGTGGTCCTCAAATGAGGGCGCCCCTTCTATTTGAGTGTATTTTCCCGTTAAAGGGCTAGGGAACCAGAAGCAAATCTTGAGGGACTGTGAGGTCTTCCTGGTATCCCTTCTGCCTTCAACCTCCACATAAAACAGTGGCTGCGGGTCGTCTTTAAAAAATCTCTTCCCATCCCTGCCTCCTTTTTACAACTGCTTCTCCCAGACAGCACTTACTAGCACTCGGGCCAAACCCAGCCTCCTCAGGCCTGTCTCCTGGCTGAGCACACAGCCCTCAGGTTTAAGAATCGCGGCAGATAAATATATACTAAAAGGGAAGGGTTCCTGGGGCACCTTAGGTTTTTGAGGTGATGATCCCACAGCTACGGAAAATTTCCCTTCAGTCAGAGTGGTTTTGCTCACCACAAACGCAAACTGTTCTCTGAACCTACCTTCTGCTTAGCATGTTGGCGAAGGGGACCGCCTGGTTCCCCAGTGCGTGGTGAGATCTGCTCCCGAAGGAGGTGTGCGTGCCAGCTGGCAGCCCCATGGTGAGGTGCAACAATTTCATGAACAACCTGGGAACTGGTGTGTGAGCGGAGCCCCGGGCAGAAGCGGGAACAGAGGTGGCGTCATGGTCAAGTTGGCTCGCTGCCACCACACGCATCCCCCACCCCCCAGTGTGTTCAGCAAGACCTGCCGGGCCGGAAACCCAATCCTGCTCCCCGCGTACGTGGGGCCCAGGGCCATGCCCACCGCGGGTCCTTCGCAAACGGCTCTCAGACTTGAAGGAGGGGGAGTTGGTCAGCGAGTCCCTCCATTCCTACTCTTAACAGGACGATGTACAACAATTCAAACCTTCCCCCAAATCCGACAAAGCCCCTCGAGTGCCTTGACGTGACAAATTTGGAAATTCTCCTAAGAATCAGGGTGTCTGTACCCTAGGCTCGCAGGCGATCGTGTTACTTAAATACTACGATCCGGGATCCCTGAAGAATGAAATTGTTCTTTCCTTCTTCTTTGGGGTGAGCCATGTTTGAGGGTGGGGGTGAAATAAAGTACGTTCGCCTGTCGGCAGGCTCAAGAGCTGAGAAACATTAGCTGTCATGAACCACAATCAAATCAGGTTTGAAATATTTAGCAGTGGCTTGGAAAATGCGGTGGTGCAGCTCTGACAGGCGAGATGTGCACAGACACCCACTTTCCATTATAATGGAAATATCAGGCCCGTTCTGAATATGTATAACCCAGAAAAATGTATTGATTTTTCATTCGGCATTAAAAAAAATGAAATAGCCTGCAGCTGTCAAAAGCCTTTTGTTAAAAGCTCATCTTTCCTGGAATGAGGTTTACCAGAAACAAGTTTTAATTGTATATAGGACCTCTTCTTTGAAAAACAAAATAACCAATCTGCCTACTTTGAAGATAGGGTTAAAGCTTTTCCATTCTCCATTTTCAACCTAATTAACCAAGGACAACCACAGAAGCAAGCGCGAAAGGCCTGCAACAGTAGGACCACGAGGAGCACCACGGAAGGTGGCGGTCACTGACACTGGGGTCTCGGGTGGGTAGTGGGTGGGATTCCAGGACTGGGTCCCGTCCTCTTGTTCCTGTAGGTCGTGTGCAGGGGCTGCGCTCTGCGGCTATAGACTCGGCACAGGACACTGGCCAGTGTGCCGTCCTTTTGAAATGTTGGTTGGCACAGCTGGAAAACAAGGGCAGAGTGCGGGCCCAATCCTGGGGGCCTTGGGCTCTCCACAGGAAACCTCTCAGGACTGTCCTCTTCTACGGAATCTGCATGTTTTATTTTGCAAATACAGGTCAAATCAAATCCGACCCTATGACGTGACTGTTAAAGTCGAGACCACTGGCTTCTAACAAGCCCCGGTGTGTTCCAATTCGGCTACAGCAGAAACCCGTAACAGGATGCGAGCCACAGTGCCGACGGACAGACCCTGCTGCTCCTAGCTCTTCCACCCTAGTCTCGCCTTCCCTCTCCAAGCCAGGGATGGAGAGGAAAACGGTAGCGACGCTTGTGACCAACTATGCCGTCCTCCCTCCTGGACATTTTGGCAAGTATGATCTCACTGAATGGTGACCACGGGGCCGACCAGTGGGAGACTATCCATGTGCCCTGGGCTTCTTCCCAACCGCACAGTAACCCCACATCCAGGATGTGATAATTCGCTCTGCGATGTCCCCAAACACATTTTCTCAAACATTTCCTCCAGGATTTTATTCCAATGGTGTCTCTCGCCAGCCCTGGCCACCTGGCTGGAGACCGCGTGAGACATCGCTTCGAGCAATTAAGTTTTCTGGTTGACGATACCGCAGTCCCAGAAACTGTCCCTTAAATGAAGGTGGGCTGGCTTACTACAAAATATGTAGCCTTTTCTTAACATCCCCTATATTTCACACCTTGGTGAAGGTGACTATATATTTTCATGCCGAGACATGGAACAGGAAACTTAAACTCTCCCCTGAAAGTTCCTTGTGTGTAGTCACCTGAATATTACTTTTAATTGCAGGCAAAACTGGTCCATTCTACTCTCTACATCTTAACAGGGTAGAGATTAATTGTGGGAAATGCCAAATCACAAGACGAAGGGTCCAGGAATCCGAGCTGACACTGGCCAGGGGAACATTTGGAAATACAACTATCCCAGTCCACACAGGAAACCTTAAAGGAGCAAACGATGAGGGCGGGGGGGGGGGGGGGGTGTG
>CM052803.1:36984212-37053183 GCA_028533885.1 Nasua narica | reverse complement strand
CTATTCAGGAGCCCTATTGATCTGCCGCACACTCGGTGCCTTCAAAGTTGTTTATGATCAATATGCAAATTGCCCATGGCATTGATCTAGTATTAATTTTCAATTAGGGAATCCACAAGGGGTCTCTGAGGGTCAATACCTAACAATGCAAAGGAAACTCTGCTGAGGAGTATCGGGCCTGATGCTGATAAAAGCTTCCCTAAGCCTCCTTCTCAATAGTTCCAGGCCCTCCGGGCTGTCACCTTCACTTTGGCTCATCTGGTGCCCTCCTAAGTCAGACCCCTTCGGTTACCAGCCTCCCAGGGCTGGATCTAGGGCTGCTGCCCTGAACTGCCTCCGCCCCGCCCCCCACCCCCCAGCCCGGAGCCACAGGGACACTCCCGGCCCTGACACCCCACCCGCCCTCTTGATCGGTTGCCCCAGGACATGCCTCCACGTCTCCCCGTGCCACACCCAGCCCTGGGACCACTCTCTCCCCCGGCTCCCCAACCACACATACCTTTTTCCTCCCTCTCCCTCGTTTCTGCTTAGTCACGGAACGTCACCTTGGCACGCTGCCACGGCTGGAGCTGGCGAGCTGCACGGTCCCCAGAAATCTCAGGCAGTCAGGCCGCGCCGCCAGGCTGCCAGGTTATGCTTGGCAAACAACCCACTGATGTCATTTCAAAAAACCAGCAGGGGGAAGAAAAAGGCACAGCTTCGAATCATCTGTTTCTCCTTCTTTCTTTCTTCTAACAAAATGTTTCTTCCTAAATGAAACATGGGGGCAGGGGGCTGGAGGGATGTTAATGACTTTACCACTCGTTCACGGTTCCCAGAAGAGGCCTCGGCCCGCCCTCCAGGGGTGCACAGGGCAGTGCGTGTGAGCCACGGATGGGGGCGTCCCCGGGGAGAGCGTGCCCAGCTGGGACTGGAGTGACCCGGGGACTCAGCCATTCCATTACGGCCCCTAACAGCCCCTGAGAGATGTGCGTGGGAAAGCTGGGCGGGCAGGAGTTGGAAGAGAAAAGTGCCCTGCTCCCCTCCCAGCAGGTGTGGGGGACAGCCTAGCTGCGCTCCCGCGTGGGGCCCAGCAAGGACTCCGTTGGCCTTCTCTCCCTGCCAGGGGCTCTGAGAGCTCTGCACATTCTCCAGTTGGAATAAACCCTCCAGAGTCTCCAGCTGTCACACCCCACGGAACCGCCTGAACATTCAACTCCACGCCGGATGGGTGAGTGCCTGCCCACTTTCGGCAATGCTGCTCACCGCGCAAACTGGCGCGTTAGTTAGCCAGGCTAATTGGTTTATGGATAACATTAATTACCATGTTGCTCATTAATGGATGAAATCTTTATTGGTGCCATTGATCAGTGGACTTGTTAGCTGGCCTCCTAACCAATGGCGGATATAACAAGCTATCTTATTGGCATATCAATTAATGCAATCAATTCCTGGCCAGAGGCTGCCATTCCCTTCCCGGGTTGTTCAGGGGTAGGAGACAGAGCCATGTCAAGCATGCCTTTCCTTAGAGTTCCCACTTCTCAACTGACTTCCAGGTGGTTCCTCAGCTGCTTGGGGCTCATCTATTCAAAAAAAAAAAAAAAAATCACACCTACCCTTCCATATGAAAAATCACCTTTTCATCTTCCACTAGTGACAAAAGTGCTACTCTAAGAGGATACATAAGCTAGATGGAAAATGGGAAGGGCCTAGCACTGTTAAAGCAAAGAGGAGGTTTGGAGGAATCAGGAGATGTTTCTAGACTGGACACTGATGGAAATGATTCAGTCCCCAGACCGGCCTCTGGACAACGATCACACAAGCCTGAAAACACAAACCACAGGCATCAGCCCTCTGCCCACCCAGGGAAGCCTTCCCAGACCTCCCCACCTCCTCCAAACACAATCACATCTGCCGACCGCACCTAACGGCATCTGTCTCACTCCAAGCCTCCAACTGACCGGTCCTGCGCGAAAACCTCGCCCACTCACCTTAAATCCCAAGCTCTGGTACCAGAAAGGACTCTTCCCATTAAGGACCACCATGTGCCCGGTAAATCTGTGCACACAGGGGCACTCTAATGTTTGTTGAAATGCACACATAAATCTCTTCAATAGCACTTATATCCCTGTAAAGTCACAGCTGGGGAAAAATTTCTCTAGGCAGCAACACGTCTCTAGTTAAGTTGTTTTAGAAAAGGCTCAGGGTCTGGGTGTGGGCGGATCCCAGGCCCAGGGATTTACAGCTGGACTTGACTGACGACCAGCGAACATCAGGGCATTAGCGCTACGGCAAAGAGGATGGATGCACCGACAGACCGTGGCTTTAGGAGGGCAAGTGGGGAACGCCTGACCCCCAAGGCGGGCTTTAAAAGGATTACCTGCAGTTTGCCCCCCAAAAGAGAAGCTTCAAATATTATTCCAGATTTGTTTCTAAAAGCCAAAAATAAATTACATGTAAAAAGGGAAGAAAATCACTACACTACACGGCGGTGCCAATGCTATTAATAAACTTTGCAAGCACAAACATTTAATTCAAGGCGAGAGGGTAGAAGCAGCAAGAATTGGTAAAAAGCAGACAGGGTGGGAAAGCAAGCTGCTTTGGGTAGAGCGGTGACAGAGCACGGGAGGGTGGCCGAGGCCATGGCTCAGGGACATCATTCTCAGGATTTGGGAGCACAGCTCGGGGTTTCTAGGATAAACAGTAGAAATATTTTCTCTGATTTATAAATAGAATGTGACATCTTTTCCTGTGGACCATCAGTACCTTTCATATTCACAGGGCAGAGGCAAGTCTGGGAAGTGCCCCAGCCAAGGGTCACTCTCTCCGGGTGCAGACTGACAGACAACAGAGAGGGGAGGGACAAGAGGCCTCAGAGAGGAGACCAACGCCTCCTTAACCTGCAAAGTCCTTCTCCATGGTGAAGGCTACGCACTCTGTGCCATGGTCACCCGACCCAGGTAATGGGGAGACACCCAGACGAGGGGTCCGGGGCCAACCACTCAGCACCACAGTGATTCTTGTCATGTAAGAGCAGCCCTGGGGTCTTCCAATGGCAGGAGTCTCCGGGCGCCTCTAAGGCGGAGCTCACAGAGTCCGATGGTCTCCAAGCAGATCGCTGGGGACCCCCGGAATGCTTGCAAGGGTTCTGCAAAGACTGACTCCAACTTTAAGTTGTTTATTGCATTACTAGCTCTTACTAAATGTTGTAATAATAAAACCTACTCAAATATAGTGTTTTCCAAAATGTAACACACTGGAGGACAGGCCATGAGCTCTGGCCAAGGTAGAGTTTATGTGGACCTCAGAGTAATACGTCTGTCCTCCCTATGGAATCCGAGACTTCTGAGGTCGCAAGACACGACGCTTATAAAAAACAGTTAGCGTTTGAAACTACTTTCACATGAGCAAGTATCTGTACAATAACGAAACCAAAATGAAGTCCATAAACAAAACAGAAGCTTAGCTGATCCTCTGTAACTATACCTTCTATAACGCTGAATTTTGATCAAAATGTTGATCACCTCTGCTTTATTCCCATTTTATAAAGCTTTCCCAGAAATATTTATATATTGAGTGAGAACCAGATTTTGTTTTTTAGAGAAGAGAGCTCTACTTAATGCGTTTACAAAGTACTGTTTTGTCTGAGGTATCGCTCCAGATGCAACTTCGTGCACTCTTTCGGGAGCCTCTCTTCGAATCAACATGGATTATTTATTCATTTGTTTATAACAGGGGTAATTTAAAGTTTCGACAAAGAACATAAAAACTCACAGCCCTACGCTGACAAAGCACGCCGACACACACCCCTCATTCAAGCTCAACACTACGCGGGCGCGTCAGAGAGCGTGTGCCCGAATGAAGAGAGGTATGAATGCCGTGGGACGATGAAAGCGGACTTCCAAGTATTGTGTTATGTTGTGTATTTGCTTTACTTTAAGAAGTGGAGAGGAAACACGATCTCTTCATGATCTACCAAGGAAGCAAAAGTCAAGTCCCCTTAAGAAAGGGTTGCCTGATTGCTCTGCAAAGTTGGGCATGGAAAATGGCAGCTGTCCTTAGGTTAGGTTAATACTCTAACCACACAGTAACCCTCCATGGTTATCTTCTCTCCCAAAGACGGGAGCTTAGACGTTCTCTCTCCAAGAAAGAAGAGGGGTTGTTTAATTTGTTCACTTATTTATTCACCAAGTCATTACACTTCTCTGTGAGTGTGCACTGAGCAGGTTCTAGGAATTGTGGATCCAACAGGATCACAGCAGATCCCACCTTGGAGGACAGAAGATGACTGAGTTACATCCAATCTCACCACCGAACCATCTTGTCGACACGCACTTGGACAAGAATGTCACCTCTTATCCTAGGTCTATGCTCCCCTGCAGGACAGATAGCAAAGTTGGCCTTGCTGTTCTAAGAAAGCTGCCATCCTAGGGTTCTAAGTTGGCCGTACTGAATACTGTCCAGGAATAGCAGTAATCATTATGGAATCAAACCCCATCCACTCTAAAAAGGCTCTTCATTCCCAAGACATTTGCCCATGCTTCCCTGAATCTTCACCTGGGTGATTACATATAAGGTTGTTCCACACCAAACATGATAATAAATCAAATCTTATCAGAATTGAGCTATAAATCTGTGAAGACTCCAATAATTTCTAGCCAAGGGAATAACACCACAAAAGTACTTTTTAAACTAATTACTCGGATTCCGAAGTGCGGCCCTAATGAGCCTTCTTTCTGCCCAGAACTTACTAAGAGGAAAGACTACATTCTGGTGCAGTAATTACCGCTTTCCCCTTCAAACTTCTAACTGGAGATCGATGCTGCATTTTAAGACCCATTGATTTACAATTAGCCTGGCTTTCCTGCTAAAGTGTTTTTTAAGCAGAGTTTACTTTTATTTTATTTTGAAATCTCTGAGATCTGGTTCTTGGATTTTATACCCTCACGAGAGGAGACTGGAAATCTCCAAGAGGGAGATACTCATCAGAACGAAGAGGTGGAGAGCCATGGAAATCAAAATCAGGAGGGTGGTAAGGGGAAAAAGGAACTTAATTTGTTCACAGAATCCACGAGGAGACAAAATTTGCCCCCCCCCCCAAAAAAATGTTTTTTTTAAAGCCAAGACTTGTGCCAAAAGGGGAAGGAACAAGGAAATCCAAAGAGAGGAAGCAGGAGGCAGGGCAGTAAGGGGAGAGCACTGGGCTGGCGGCCTCATCAAATGTAGCTGCTGTTGGGGCAGCTGGAGCAGCTCTTTATTGCCTCGGCTGTTTATTAGCATCCTTGGGAAGGGGGAAAAAAAAAGAAAAGAAAAGAAAAAGCTTTGTGCATCTTTGCAAAACAAAGCACTAGTTAAAAATAGTGTGTGCAGCAGGGACAGTGTGCTAACATGAGGGTCCTGGCAGCTCCAGCATCTTGCACAATCTGTCCCATGAGGAGAGCAGAAGTAAGCGAAGCAATTAAGAATTTCATGCTGATTGCTTCGAGCATGTTTTTCTATGCCATAAAGATAATAGCATAAAGGATACGGCCTTGCTTCCCTCCCCCTCCCCTGCCTGGCAACTTCTGCCTTCTATCTTTGGGACTCTTTCTTTTCTTCACCTCCCCCGGTTGAGGACTCAGGTGCTGGGTAGCTGGCCTGGCACCACCTGATGGAACCGCCCCCGTGCCTGGAGGAAGAGCCGGTGCTCGCTCGCGGGAGCCGGGGCGCTGCCTGCTGCCGGCCCAGGGCAGACCCAGGAGAGGAGCCACGAGCTGGGCTGCGGTGTCGAAGCTCCACAGATGGAAGGGCCTGCAGATGGGGAGATGGCCTCTGAGGCCGTGAGATCCAGATTCTCCGTGGCCCCTCCTGCCACTGCTGCCCTGGGCCCATTCCTAGTGCCAGCTCCCAAGAGGGATTGGGAGAAAGATGGTCCTGGAAAGTGAAAAATAAAATACCCCAATGACTCTAAAGGGAGGAGGGGACAAAAGTCACTAACTTTTTGCTTTTTTTTTTTTTTTTTAATGTTATTTTATAGCAAGATCGTATAGGCCAATTTCAAAGACTAATACGAAAAAAGTGCAATTAAATCCTTGAAAAACTGACAGATCAGCAAAACAAAACCACCCGGAGGAGAGCCCGATTGAGCCTCATTAAGAAGGAGTTCAGCCTGTTTTTAAAACCCTTCTTAACCCTTATCTGGGTACCTCCCAGCAGTGAGGGCTCCCAATGCGGCTGGCATAATTAGTGTCAGAATGGAAAGGGGGGAAAGAAATCAACCTACGAAATAGAAATTAAAACACAAATTTAAGGGGGGGAGTGGTGTTTCAAATGGAAAAACCATTTCAAATTCAAACAACAAAACTCCCCGTCAGTCCATCGGAGAGCAATGGGGCGACAGCAAAACGCTCCACCAGACCCAGAGATAAATACGTTCCAATTAAACAGAGGGCTGGGGCTGAACGGGAAGATTTATGCTGCAATGCGCCATCGCCAACCTCTCCCCCTTCCCCCCAAAATATATTCCACATTGTGGTCACATCAACTCCAGGAGGCTGAGCTAATGGCAGACGGACGGCAAATTGCACTGACCTCTACATCAATTATAACCATCACGCCTGACAATGGGGAAAATGAGATCTGGTGACAAATTTCCGCACCTCCAGCCACCAGGATCCCCCAAAGCTGGCGTGTATGCACATGTGTGAAACAGCGTGTGCGTGAGGGCCAGCGAGCACGTTGCCTGTGAAGCCACTGGCCTGTAATAAGGAGATGCGGCGCTGGGCTCCGTTAGAGGAGAGCTGGCCGCTGCGGAGGGGATACTCTGGAGATAGGGAAGATGGCAGAGATGAAGCCATTTTATTAAATCAGGCAAATTCTAATTTATTCTGCAGAGACCGAGGAAAGAAAGTGGATTCATTCTCAGTCTACCTTCTGAGCCCGCTACGAACACCCCAGCAGAGGGAGGAGGGGAACCAAAGGGTGCCAATGGCTCACCTGGAAATCACAGGACAGTTTCCCCCCTTCAAAAGGCAGACGTGCAAACAGGTCTATTTCAACTCTTGCACCAGAAATCTGGGAACGAAGGCTTACACTGGAGAAACTCGGGGGTTTTCCTCTGGCTTCTGGATTATTCCAGCGGGTGAGGGGGCTTACAAATTTGATTCACTGCAGTATGAAATCAGAAAGGTGACCGCAGCCGAGAGAAGAAGCTGACAAGGACTGACAAAAGAAATCATGGGACACTTCCCCCACCGGCAAGAAACACCCCCCTCCGGCCCCGCCCAACAGTGGGCATAGAAACGGCAGTTTCCAGGAAAGTTGGAAAAAATGGAAAAGAAGAGCACCACGCACAGATGCTGCCTTTCATTGACAAAGGCACTTGTGTTTAGACCACAATGAGAAAACCAAGGTTTTAATTAAAACAATTGCATGAAGTTAGTTTGGTTCCCCAGATGGGCCAATATTTCACCTGCATCTCGGGGCTAGCTTGGCCATGAGCTCCAGCTGATGTGAAGGGAAGGGAACTGGTGACGGAGGACGTGTAACTGCAAAGCGGGCCACTCCACCTGTCTGTGGATCCCCCGCCACGTTTGAGAACAAGGAAGCCAGTGAGACTGCCGTGAGCACCAGCGCCATGCTCAGACCGTGAGCCACCAGTGACACTGTACTACGTGCGGCTGGGAACTTAAGACACTACTGCAGGTGTTCTGCCGAAGCTGGGGGTGGGGGGCATGGCGCAGAGGGCTTCCTATGCCCCCAAGTGAAGAACTGCTTCTTTATCAAAGCATCGGCCAGGGGTAGCCAGCTCCCGGAGAGCCCCTTCTAACTAACAGGAATTCACAGCAGCTCAGATACCTTCAAGTTCCCAAAACTCTGGGAGGAGGAAAAAGCAATCTACTTCTTCACCTGCTTTACAGCGCCTCGCGTTGGGCAGACGGGAAGTACACATAGATTCCCAGGGAAAGGCTTAGAGAGCAATGCTTCCGAAGCATAGAAGAAACTCTCCTGAGACTGCGGGCCATCAACCCTGTCTCTTCTCGAGAGCTGTGAACGGATATGAAACTGGTCATATCGGGAACCGTGTCAGCCATGATGGAAAGAAGGCAGCTACCTTCTGCTGGACCCTGTTGGATTGACAGCTTGGGCAGTCTTCACCCCCAGGTCAAGTAGAATTTGCCAAGTGCATGGAGTCTGCCTTATAGGAACAGAGAGGCAGGGTGACCACTTTTCATTCCAAGGCTCCCAAGGGCATTCCACCCCCGAGACAGCCAACCTGGAGATCTCCCCACTGATACTGTAGGCTCTGCTTCTGGCTATACTTCCCCAGGAGCTAAGTGCAGCTTTGGTTTGGCTGCCATAACCCCACATTCCCCTACACGGTTTTCAAATGCTTCTGACTCTGAAAAGGGCCATGTCAAAAGCCAAGGAATCCAAGATGGCCAGTCAGCTAATATACGTGCCTGGCACTGAGCTCTCTTCCAAGGCATTTCTAATCAAATCGCTGAAAAGAAAGCCTGTAACAGAGCGCATTAGTTGGCAAGATGCTCTATCCTGTGTAAGACCCGAGGCTTACCAAATTACAGGGTAATCAATACGCTTTCGGTTTTACAGAGACCCACACCATTTTGGTTTTTCAAGAACAGGAAAATCTTCAGACTATGTAACAATGGAAAAATCAGAACAACAACATGGACTAAGCAAACTTAATTTGAGGTTTAAAAATGCAGTGGAGTCCTTTCTCCCCATTTTCAGGCTGCTGCGCTGCTAGGTTTGTAACGAACTGGGAAGTCTCAGGATGACCCTGAAGACAGTGTAACTCATTCATTCTCCCGGAGGGGAAAGGCCAAGTTGCCTTCCCCACCAGAATCCTTCATCTCTCAGACAAAGAAAGGTTTTCCTTGCCCTTTCCACCACTTGATTGTGTGAACTGCCTACAAGAGCAAGAGAAGGGGACCGCAGCTCCTCAGCCTGAATGCAAGGCAGCCAATCAGAACTAATCTCTGCACTGGAAGTAAATTCAGTCTGTTCCATGATCTGGTACCCAGGAGGGCTCGGGCGGCAGGGGGTGGGATGGGCTCGCTTCCCTGGGTATTCCCCACCCCAGACCCTAGAAACTAACCAGGGACTTTCTGGGCAATGCCTTTCCACCACAGTCAGCCACAGAAGAAATTATTTGACATCAAGCCCAAAACTAAGTCCAAAGCAATGAGTTTGACTTTATGACTTATTTATTTATTTCTTCCTTCGTGAACAGAAGGTTAATATAAGAGCAACTCCTTGGCAAACCTTTAAGGGTAATTCAAGCGACACTGATGTGAATCAATGTTCTCTTTGTGAACACATTACTTGGCAGAAACTGGCTTTTTGTAACCCCCTTAAACCTAGCCAGCAAAACAAAAAGAAGGGGGAAAATGTCCTTCAAACAAAAGGATGAGGTGAAAATAAAGAGAGGGTCGACTGCACTTTATTCTCTTTCATAGAAGCAAATGGATCTAGTGCTTTTATACATTAATCAATCAATATCACTGACTGTACATCAGCAGGGTAGCCAAGTTATGAATGACCTTTCTGGCAAAGAGGACACTTTTAATGCTCATAAGACTGCTCATAGCTTAGCAACTTTCCGAATTTATGCCTGCATGATTACCCCTTAGAGGCGAGTGGCCGTTAGCGCTGCACTAAATATGGCAAGGTTAGTCATTTCCAATTTGTGCAGAGGGAAGGAGGAATGTGGACACGCTGCCCCATTTCTGCACGGGCTGCCACAACCTGGACGAGGTAGGAGGGCAGAGGGCCTGGGAGGCACAGTCCCTGCCCACCGGTAGGCTGGCTTCCCTTCGGAAAGCTGGCTGGCCCTCCTGTTTAGCTCCGGGCCAATCTAAACAGGGAATTTTCAGGAAGCTAATCTAGAAAGCTATGCCCAGCTCGACTTCAGCTCCTGCCTGCTTCTCACACTCGGCTGCTGCATCCGCCGAGCTGGCAGGCGGGCCCGGCTGGCCATGGCAGGGGCATTCCCAGGCTACCTCCGCCTCCTCTCCCTGCCGGCTCCTGTCCATGTCTGCAAGTCCTCCCCATGTAGACTGGACTTCTCCAACTAGGCAACACAGCTCCATGTTTCCAAAAAGAGAACAGAGCTTCCAACTTCCGGTTATTTTTCTTTTTTGAAGCAATCCACAGAAGGGCATTTCTACCAAAAAAATGATGTTGACTTACTCTTTCTAGAAATAACCAGCTCAGATAAATAAACAGTTAAGCCAATTCTCTTTCTTTCCCTCTCTTACCAGCTCAGTCATTCTCTTCATGTCCAGAAGGCAGGAAAGTTCTCTGGATTCCATTCTTTGTGGGTGGAAATGGGTCAAAGGGCTGTCTGTGGGTGTGGATTTCTGTGACAACCATATCATCTCTGTGAGGCCAAAGAGAGGCAAGAGACAAAACCCTACTCCCCATCACCACCTCAGCTTTCTCCCCAGCTTCCTTGTGCTAAAAAGCTCTGGAAAAATCTGGTGGTTCATCCATAAGACCCTACTTATTTCTGTTTCCCATAGAGGGAGAAAAAAGACATCTGGGAACTTAGAACATAGCTTTAAATTCCTCCACACTGCAACACAAGAAACCCTAGGCTCAAGCTCACGGTCTTCACTAGGATTCAGGTGGAGATCAGGGCGGACAGGAGCTGCGCCAGAACCATCCTCTCATCTACGGAGACTTGCCCCTCGATGCAAGACCACGGCAGACGCCGGTTACACGAAATGCAATAGTTTGGTTGTGGTCATTTCTGGTTTTGGACATAAGGACACCTCTGTCCGGCCGCTCCTGGTTCATATTCCTGAAGTCCATGGAGTTTGTTCAGGGAGGACCCAACTCCAGTATTCTCAACAGAAGGTGAGCAGCCAGGCCACAAGATCCTGAGTCCAGTTTCCAGAAATGGGTGATCAAAAAGAACAAAATCAGGGAGAAGAGGAGCTTGTTTCAAGGGCTGTAACTGGGACATCTCTGAAGGGGTGGAAAGTTCTTCCATCTGTGCCTCTGGAGTAATGGATGATTGTGGCTCCTGGTGTGGCGGGGAGGCAACACTCCCCAGCTGCTGCGGACCCACATTCCCTTCCCTGTGGATAGAGGCCTTCCACTCAGGTGACCATCCTCAAATACCTAACGCTGCTCTCATCACCAATTTTTTTCAATACATTTGGATTCCCATCCAGGAAATCTACTTTCTGTTTAGGGCAGGGAGGAAAACACAGAACCAAACCCGTTCTAGTGGGTCACCCCCTGCAGGAGTGGGTCTGGGCCAGGGCACAGACATCCCTTTCCTGTTTCATCAGGAATCATCCTGAACGCCTCCATTTTCCCATGGGAAGCTGCCAATCTGCATATTTTAACAGCGATTTAAAAAAGACCTGCTAAAAAGTATAGTGTTTTCCTCTTTTCATCATTTAACAAATATCAAAAACTTGTCCCTGCCTCCTTCATAATTTACAAACTTCTAGGTCGCCTTTGGAACTGCTGCCGTATGTCCATCCCTCCCATGAAGGGCAAGGATTTGGTGAAACCCTCCATCACCTGTCCTTTCCAGATTTGACCCAAGCTATGCCATCTCTCGAAAATTCACCACGTGTCTCACAACTAAAGATTATGAATTTTTTTAGGGGGATGGTCAAACTGACTTTACAGCTCTCAGAGTTTCCTCAAATTACAAACATGACTTTCACCGCTTTCCTTCATCTTGCTGTCCTCCCTGGCCGACAGCAACTAGTCCGCTGATGCCTTTCCCTTGTACCTCTCCTTCACCATCCCACCAGCTGGCCAGCGGGCAGACTGGCATGTCCTCCATAGGTCTAGACTTCTCTTCTGGAAGCTCCTTGGTACCTACGATTCCCTACAGCCACAGGGCTGTCTTGTTCCAGATGTCACACAGCATGTCCCCCTTCTGCATAGTGAAATCTCTCTATAAAGAATAATATCAGCAAAGATAAAGGGACACTAGATCTTTCCTCCAGGCATATGCTGGAAACTCTCACATTAGTCATCGTGCAGAGTGAACCTAACCCCCAGGACGAGGGGAGACAGCAACTCGGATGAGGACAGGCCACCCCATTTTAGGTGAGAACCACATGGGCATCCCTGTGGCCCCAGGTGTGAGAACTAGTTCCACCTTGGATCTTGGACGAGTCCTCAAAGTCTGTAGAAAGAAAATATTTTCCCACTCACACACATTTTGCTACACCAAGGACTCCTTGTACCCTCAGGAATTTCAGTCCTTTGAGAGCAAGAGAACAACCCAGCACCCCTAAGGAAGCTCCAAAGGTTTCCCAGCAAACCAGAGTCCGGGACTGGAAGAAGATATTACAGAAAATTCTATTGGAAAAAGTGAAATCAGCAAGATGCCAAAGGTTCAGGAACATGGAAGTCCTTATGACTGAAACACTTCACACATGAACAGATTTTTCTGTCTCATTTTCGGGGTCCCCCACTTCCTGAGACAGAAGCCCCTATGTGCACAGGAATGTGTGACAAGGTGTAAACTATGCAACCTACAGCTGAGTCCAACCATGTCAGGCCACTCTTAAACTCCTCCTCTCAGAGCATTCAAACCCCCAACCCTGGGCCCCGCTTACAGAGGTGGAGCTAGTGATCTATGCTACCTGCCTCCTCTTCTCCAGGACACACCAACCCCATAGCCAACCTACTGCCCCAGGGCCTTTGCGCCAGCAAGGCCCTCAGTCTGTCACCCATGTTCACTACCATGCCTGCAAGGCTTTGAAGATGCCTGACACAGAGGAAGCTTCATGAAATACACATTAGAAAACATACAGGCACGTGTACACACACAACTCCATCAATTATTTAGTAGAAACTCAAAGTACTATGTGCCCACGTATTTGTACATGGTCGTGAGGGGGCACTTACCCCATGTCTTGGGAAGATGAAAAGTATCCCCCTGCCACTCCAATAGTTTAAACGTTAGATCTTGGAAACAGGTTGTCATGTATCAAAAGATACACCCATACAACTTTGAAAGCTTCCTATAAACTTGTGAATGAAGTGCCAAACCATGGGGGTAGAGAGGCGCTTCATCTCTCAAGGCGGCCCATGTCCCCTTGGGCCTCTCCTCACAGCCACCCATGCTCCCACGTCGCACTGGGGGTGCACACTGCGGCTACCCACTCCAGTTCCAACAACTATGGCCTCAATCAGAATCTGTACCAAGAATGAAAGCCATCAATCATCCCCAGAGCAAGCTGTTTGGAAACATCCAGATGTTACAGTTTCAAGAGGGAGCCTACGGCAATCCAATTAAAGTGGTGTTCAGTTTCTGAGTTGTGATGATGCGGACTGAAAACAGTCTCCGGAATCCTGGAGGACGTGAAGGAAGATGGGGGTCAGTGTATCTCCAGCTGGGAGAGGCTGAGCAGGTGCTAGGTGAAACGAACATCTGCCTACCTACCAGGGTATTTTAAGAAGCGGATCTGCATCCTTTCCTACTCTCAAGCTAGTGACGGACTGCTGAAATACCTCCATGAACTATTTTATATATAAAATGGAACATTAGCATGTTCCTAAGAGCCTAAAAGAGGTTTTTACGTTCTCAAAATGAACCTGTGACTTGATGGACTACTACCACCAAGTGTTTTCAGGGATCGCCACGTAGCCAGGCAGAGCTGGAATCAAATGACAATACCAAGGACCAGGCCGAGGACCAGGCAGGCCACAAGGGAGAAGGCCAACTGGACAAGGCATTTGTGGTAAGAGCTCACCACGGGCCCATCACTGTCATCCAGGCGGGCTCCCAGTTCACAAACAAGCAAACTGGGTCCCGAGTTAGGCGGTAAGTGTTTCAAATCAACCTTCCCTCCTTGAAGGAAGCTCCATCCTGGGTCATGCTGGGCACCTGGGCTGTGACAAACCTCTGTTATGAGCACTAGTGCTTTGACTGCTCTTTAGTGAGCGTCAAAAATGACCTTGGACCTTGTTCTCACCCAGTGTGCCAACCTAAGGGCAGAAGTCAAGACCCACAGTCTATAGAGTGGGGTACAGGAAATAGAAAGAGAGGCAAGATTCCTGTGGCTGAGATGGAAGGAGCCTCTCATTGCCTATGACTGGCCAAGGAGGCAAGTCACCATTGGGCTCAGGGTTACCTCCAACCCACAACGAAGTCCTCCATCATTAGGGCCAGCTCCTCCCGAAGCCACCACTGCTGAAGGCCCTGGTATCTGCTGGGAAAGCCCTCTGTGGGGCTGTGTGTCCTGTGGGCCAAGGACATGCCTATGCTACGTGCACTTGTCTGAAGCATGAAAGTGGAGCAGGGCTTCCCGTGCCCCCAAGGATAGAGGAAATGCCACCGTGAGGATTCCACACAACTCCGGGGCAGCCATAAGTGGGAGAGGCAGAACCCAGGGCTCCCCCAAGCTCCACCAACACTAGACCCTTCCCACAGGAAGGAAATGGCGTACTGAAGCTCAGACCAGAAAGATAATGCGAGGCTTCCGGCTACGAGGAGCCCAAAGTGGAGAGAGGAAAAAAAGGAACAAAGAGATAATTGTGGGGCAGATAAAATGAAAATCTGGCAGGGCTCTGTCCGAACCAATGATCCAAGAGTGAAATAAGACTAACTTTTCTCCCTTGGCAAACGTACTGAAGGTCAAAGTGCAGCGCTTAGAAAAGAGAGCAGGGGAGGGAGAGAAATGGGAGACACAGGATCAGAAAGAACGTGCTAGGCTTCACATTAAGTAAGGCACTCTAATGTACATTCTCTCACCGAACTGTCATATGGGAATTAATGAGACAGACCCCCCAGATGCACATGGCCATCCCCTTTTACAGATGAGAGAACTGGTGCTTTAGAGATGTGCAGTTGGGAGCCTTGAGCACACATGAGGAATTTTTGTATGCTTGCATTTTTCTCGGGTGAAGGATCATGTCATTCATCAGATCACCTGAAAAGGTCACAAATCTCTGGGTTAGGTAACTTGACCAAAGTCAGCCAGTTTAGAAAAGCTGGGACCTAAACTCCCATGTGTCTTTGAAAAGCTCTTTGCATCCAGGTCTGATCTGAGAGTCTCCAATGTTCACTGCATGAGAAAGGAGGGAAAAGAACCACAGAAGGGTTTCCTCAGAGTTCAGGAACTGCAGAGGGAAATGTGGTGGGAATGTCTGAGGGAATTCAGAGGCCCTTCCAGTCTATTCTGGAGGGTCTTCCAAGCAATGTCACCTCTTTGAGCACATTCAATGTCACCGGAGTGCCATTTTTTCATGGAACCCAACCAGAATGCCCTATCCATCATGGACACAGGCACATACCCACCATCCAACAGTGGCTGCTTTACCTGATGTCAAAAAATGACCTGGCAATGAGAGAAAGAGCAATAAAAAGCCACATGCCCTAAATTATAGGCTTCCTGGAAGGAAGTTCTGCAAAATATGAAAGTTCATTATCTTTGGAGAGATGGAAGTCTTATCCTCATGGGCTATGTGATTTCCCAACCCCTTGTACACACATGGCACTTGAAGACATAATAACCACATATTGCTTTCTCTATTTTGGAGCTACATATACAGCAATTAAAAATGCATCTCAGTGACATGAATGTTTCCCAGCAATGGGCTGAGCAAAAATGACCTGGAGGATCCAGTGTTGAGTCTCACTAACCCAGCACGAGACCATCCATTGGCATTCGCACCACCAGCCTCGAACATACCAGAAACCTGCCATCTGTGACCTTGCTGAGAGAACACACCCTTAATTCTACTCCACAAAGTGAAAGATGGTTGGGGGGGGGGGGCGTATTATGTGATTACCCTGAGTAATCACACAAAACTCTGAAAAACCAACACTTTATAAGCCAGGTCCCGAATGGCACCACACAGATAACAGAACCCTGGAAATGTGCACCTTATCCAATGCAGAGATGTACCTTGTATCATTCAGAGTAGGAAGACAAGTACTGTTTCTTCATTGTGCCCCCCACCCCCACAACCCCGCTCCGACCTCTTTTATCCAGAGGATAGAAAGAGACATGAAACATCTTTTGAAACATAAAACAAGCCCAAATCTGGAGCAACACTGTGATCCTGTGAACTAGTGCCCTCTGGAGTCAATGAGCAGTTGGGACTCTTCTTCCCTTTACTGTGGACAGCAGCTTAAACCTTGAATCCACACTTATTTGCTTGGATTATCTGTTTTTGCTCATGTAGTCATTTTCTGTCAACTTTCTGGCCAAGGTAAAAAGTAACAGACCCAGGAAGAGGATGAGCTTTTGCAGAAACAGAAGAGAACTGATGCTGTATAGGATCGGGCACTATTTTCTCACGGTGGCAGCTTTCCTCTTGTAATGATAACCCTGGTCCACGCAACAGCCTGTTCAGGTGGTTTTTCTGGGCTAGTTCTCACTGATCATTAAAAGGGCTGAACGTGGAGCACGACAAAGACAAGAGCAAAGAGGACACAACAGAGAAAGTGTGTTGGACAGGGCGTCAGCATGTGCTCAGAGCCCATTGCAGGCTCACAGGAATCCGGCAAGATGGCACCCAAGGAAGCATGGCCTTGGGTGAGCTACGAATCAATGGGATAGATCATGGATCAGGGGCTACTGATCAAAGCAATATAAGAAAAGGAACCTGCTCCACAGAGGTTTAAGATTTTAGGGACTAACACTAAGAAGATATTACACAGTCAGCCAAAGTTGTCAAGCCTTTCTGGAACAATATGAGATAAATAAACAGCACATAATTATAATTACATGTAAGACTCTGTGGTACTGATTGAGCGATGTATTTCCTTGGAAAGCGGGAATGAGGGGAGAATGTGTGGTTTCAAAGATAACATCCTTTTCATGCTTCTTTCTTCCCCACACGGGCTTCTCAACTTACTCTCTCCCAATGAGAGCATCAGGGTCCACCTCGGTACCCACACCAGAGACCTTGCAAACATCCTTGGCTGCTTTCTCCTTATTTCTTCCTGATGGAACCACCTAAACAGCAAGAAATGTCTCACTTTTTTTTTTTTTCAAGATTTTATGCATTTATTTGACAGAGAGTGAGCGAGCGCACAAGCAGGAGGAGCAGCAGAGGGAGAGGAGAAGCAGTCTCACAGATGAGCAGGGAGCCCGATGGGCTCGATCCCAGGACCCCAGGACCCCCAGGACCCTGACCTGAGCTGAAGGCAGACACTTAACTGACTGAGCCACCCAGACGCCCCGAACTGTCTTAATCTTTTTTTTTTTTTAAAGATTTTATTTATTTATTTGACAGAGAGAGATCACAAGTAGGCAGAGAGGCAGGCAGAGAGAGAGAAGCAGGCTCCCCGCTGAGCAGAGAACCCGACGCGGGGCTCGATCCCAGGACCCTGAGATCATGACCCGAGCCGAGGCAGAGGCCTTAACCCACCGAACCACCCAGGCGCCGCATCGAACTGTCTTAATCTTAAACCCCCATTCCACCTGCCCAGATCCTCCCTCATCTTTTACCTTATAGGAGCTTCACTGCCAACTGTCAAATATCACAATACCTTAGTGATCGATAGAGAAATCAGTATCATGTCCCTCCATTACAGGATCCTCGAGGAAGAACGCTATGTCGCTTTTTTGGAATTTCTCCCAAAATACAAAGGCTGATCCTAATCAGAAGGAAACACTGGACAAACCCAAATTGAAGGACATTCTACAAAATAATGGACCTGTACTCATCAAATATTTTGAGGTTATAAAAGAAAAAAAGGAAAGACTGAGGATCCATCCCAGATTAAAGGGCGTCAGAGAGGACAGTTGAATATAACAAGTGATCTAGGATTTTCTTTTCATGGAAAGAAAGGACATTACTGGGAAAAGCTGAGCAAGATCTGTAGATTGCCAAGAAGTTTTGAATCAATACTATTTTCTGATCTGAGTAATCTCTGTGTGGTTACTTCAGATTGTGTCCTTGTTCTTAGGAAATATACACTAACATATGCGGAGATCAAAGGGCACCATGGCTGAATCATACCCTGAAGTGGTACAAACAGTAACAACGTGCATAACCGCATATATATTTTACACATGGATGTAGTGGGTGAGAGGTTGTGAAACAGAGAACTTGGTAAAGCAAATGTAGTAAAAATTTTAAGACTCTGGACAAAGGTATATAAGAATTCCTTTTACTTTTTACTTTTCTTTAAGCCTAAAACTATAACAAAATCAAAAGTTTTTAAATAAGTATAAATTTAAAATGAAATACTTTAAGATTCCTAGCACCTCTAGTGCAGTTATATGATTTTTCTATTGTTAAGTATTCGCAATTATGCACATTACTGCATAAACATTGCAGATTATATGAAATTTCATTTACTATTTATTGTTTTCACGTTACTAATGAAAAAATTAAATAAAAACAGAGCTCTCACCAGCACTTGGAGTTCCCCTCCACACCAAGAGCCCAGAAATCCATATATTATTCCTATTTATTAGTCTCTGTTTTAGTCAGGGTTCGATACAGGTGAAGGTTTAACACACGTGAAAATTTCTCTTTAGGCTCTGAATATGATTAGATTATGAAAAACAGAGGACTTTTATGTGTTTGTTTTTAATAAATCTATGATATTCACACTTGTAATCCTATTTGTTTTTCAAAAAAGTAGATTGTGTGGTGGAGGGGAAAACAGAGGAAGCTAGACACAAAAGATGGAAGAAAATGTGACTACAATTGTTGATCCTGGCTCAACATCCTCTCTCTAACTAGAATGACCTGCTCACCAGCCCCTGAACTCCTCATCCAAACTCCTGAACTTCCTTCCACACCCCTGGGTCCTCTTCCTCCGCCTGATCCTACCCATCTATTCTGCCACTAACACATTAGCCTGCTCCTTGGAGCTTCCCCCGTTATTTAGCTCAAGAATTCCTCACAGCTTGGAAAGTCCAGGATATTTATTGCCCCACCCTACTAGATGGTAACTACAGTGGGTCATCCTGAACCCTGTTACTAATGTGTGTGTCATGTCCCCAAAAAAGATCATAGGCCGGGATCATTTCTTCTACTCTTTTATAATCTCTCAGAGAAACTAGTGTTTACAACTAACAGGTGCCTAAGAAACAGCTGCAAAGCTCCATATACCTCAGAGTTTCCAGTGCAAGAATGGGGGAATGAGTAACCTTGAAAAAAAATTGCTTAGAGAGAGCGGTGCAATGTTTCTGAAGTACATTTAGAGTCTCCAGAATGTAAGTTTGCATTTGTACAATACAACTTCCCTTTTCAGTGAGAATTCACGTACATTATTTCATTTCATCTTATTAGTATGATGGGATTTGTTCTTGATAAATCCACAGCACTACAGTTACCCATCATCATCCCATTATCATTACATGTTTATAGATTTTCCCCTTTATTACTCATTTTATTTTTTCCATCAAGTATATTTCAAATACGAGGTAGTAATTACCAAGTTCTCTATGTCTTACACTTAAAGTTTGCCATTTCCCCCCATCATAAAAGCAGTAAGTGCCTACTGTTGATAATCTTGAAAATAAAAAAAAAGTATGAAGGAAATAAAAATCATCCATAATTATCTCAGTAATTTATATATGTTTTAAAGAAAACTAGGACAATTACATAGGTTTTTGTGTCTTACATTTCTGTCTATTGAGCTTCTTCCATATTCTTAAATATTAATCAAGAACATTCCTAATGGCTATCCAGATTTCCACCACATAATCATAACAGTTTACTTAATCCCCTCCTTATCTTTTAAAAAACGCATGGCAGAGATTCCTAATTGCATTCGTAATAACTGTTCCTCCTCGTGAACAGAACACTCATTTTATTCCGGCCAGCAGTACCCCGTGGTTAACAACAGCATCTCCCAGCCTCCACTGGCCTGCAAGAGTCACGTGACCAAGTTCCAGCCAATAAGATGCAAGAGGAAGCAAATGGGTGTGGCTTTGTGGCAAGTCTTTACAGAGAGCACTCTGGAGCAGCCAGGGTCATCTGTAGAGAGGGAAGGAAGGTGGGTGGGACAGGTCCCTACTGATCCTGGGGGAGGCCTTCATGGCTGCACCAAACTGCCCTCCTCTCACATCAGTTATGTCAAGGAAAATGAAAATTCTATTTCATTTTAATCGAGTGTTGGGGTGTCTCTGTAAGTCACAGCTGAAGGCTACGATAAAATAATATTTTTGTCTGTTTGTCCCCCCCCCCCCCACCTTCTACTATCTTCATAGTCTATATAACATCAGAAACTACAGGACCAAGCCCTCCTGTACAGACCAGATGTTCTGTGATCAACCTGAGACAGAAGTCTGGCACAGGGCACTGGCACTCAGCGTTGCCTAACCTGTGGATAACAAGCCCAAGTCAAGAAGCCCACAGGGAATGATATGGGTGTCTATTCTTTCTACTGTTCCTGTAACTCCAGCTGACAGTGACCAAGAAAGCTGCGCCTCAACTGGTTCAAGTAACTCCCATAAAAGAATTCCAAAGTTGCAGGCTGCTAGACTGCTTGGCACACTCTCCCACCTGGAACATGGCCAGCTAGGCGTGGCAGATGCCTGTAAGCCTGGAACGGCGTCTGGGCTCTGGATCTCTTTCTCAGAAGAGCAACCTGGCTGGGTCTGAATGCAGCCCTGCAGGAAAGGAAGCCTTCCACCCAACACAGCTCCTCATGGAAGCCCCAGCACTACCAGGCGTAGCCCAGAAGCCTAGTGGGTCTCTAGAACCCAAGGAAACTTAGATGGACCACAGGACTGACGGCCCAGCCTGCCAGAGGCCAGGACGTTCACTCACCCAGCAGCTGGGCTGAAGCCCCCAATGCAGTTCCTAACTTGGTTCAAGGAACTGGAATCACAGCTACTGTCCCTAGAAAAGTTGCTTCCCTACTGATGAACTAACCATTTCCCTCATAAAAAACAGCAGACAAAGTGCTAAAAAGCCCTAATGTAGCCCAAACTTCAAGACTGGTATATATTAGGACTCAGCGAGCTACCTGCTTAAGTCAGGTTTAACAAGATGACAATGCTTTAATCCTGATGCTTTAAAAAACGGCGGAAGTGTACGAGTCAAGCTTCCAGGCTTCGTGAGAACAGAACAGCGAACGCAGTTTCAACATTCTCAGGGGACACCACAGCCTGACGGGTCTTGGCACCAGGATTCCAAACATCCGTGCTCCTGCCGACTTTGGGAGCCACGGAGGATGGGAAGGCGGCGCTGGGCGCATGGCGCCTCCAGTCCACACCCAGGTGATGCCACACAAATACATTCACTTTGAAAAGAACTTTCTTTACTGCCCGAAAGGTAAAATGAGCCGGAAGGCCTGCGAAACTAGGGTCCAATGTATGCTGTTTTACCATAACTTATGGAACAGTTTTCCTACCCAGAAACTCAAGACTACGGATGTTTCATAAAACACAGGCACACAACATCAGAGGTTTTGGCCAAAAGCAAGTCTTCAGATGACCTGGGTACGGATATTTCGTGGTTATGGAAAGGAGTTAGAGGAGTGTGACAGAAGCAAATTCTCTAGTTCTCTGTGAATTTAGACTTCTTCAGCTCGAAATGACTTAGGCATCTGGGCACTTGAGAACGGAGAGAGAGAATAAGACAAGAGTGGGCGCTTGCTCTCTGCTTAACGAAAGAAAGCCCTCAGCTCCCCGCAGCAAGTGCGTGCTGGAGGTGGACAGGGAGCTTCTGAGCTGCCAGCCACATTTCGGTGTTGTCACAGCACGCCCCGGTCAGCCTGCTGTCGCCCCTAGCCTTCCAGCCACTTCCTCCCCACGTGGTGCCGCCCATTAGAGTTTTATTAACCAAATGCTTGAGGGTTTGTGTATATTTATGTTACCTCCTCTTCTCTCCCTTCTGTTCTACCCAAGCACATCGGGGAAAGGAAAAAAGTTATGATAAACTTTAATAAAAACAAAATTAAAATGATTAAACCTTTCATATCCTTTAGAGATAATCTCTCTTCTGCTGGCTGGTCCACTCTGGAAGAAAACAAACACAAACCAGGGCTTGCTGCTGCTCTTCCCAGCCACTCCCCCCACCCCCACCCAAAGAAACAAACAGAAAAGGCTGCCTGTGGCCAGATTTTTAAAATAAATTAAATTTGTCCTCACACACGGCAGCCAGGTGTGGCTAAAAAATTTCTTCCAAATATCTGCAATATATACCAACATCCTCCCCTCCAGGGATCTTTCTACATAAGCCTGACAATCCCAAGGGGAGAGGGACCCTAAAACAGTTACTGAAAAAGAATCACTGTTTCCCAATTAGCCCTGTAAAACTTGTCCTGCAAAAGGGACCCAAAGCCCTGTGTCTGCATACCATGTACTGGAAACACACACACACACACACACACGTCTACATTCCTGATTAAAGCAAAGCCCAGAGAAAACAGTACAGTATGGCACCAATCTCCGAGGTCTTATGTGTTCTAAGGAAGCCTTCAGATCCGCCTGGGGTCTGGGCACATGTCCGTGGAGAATAAAATGGCTGCGGAATTAGATCAGGCCTGTCTGTCAAAGGCTGGCTAGACACGCACATCAGAGCCGGGTCACTGCCCCTTCCAGAGTGGGATAATGACCTCTGGGCACGCAGCAGCGGGAAAACCAAGAGAACAAAGGTGTTGGGGCACTGAGCCCTTTTTGGATTACAGTAGCAGGCAGTGAAATGAAATTCCCGTTCCAGAAATGCACACAGCAATCTTACACACCACGTTCTGCAGAACAGGCACGCCCATCAGAGAGAAGGTGGAGGGTAGGAGGAGATGAAAGGCTCCAGTCCTCTGCCTTGGTCATCCTCACGCACACCCTACCCAGAGACAGTGTCCCATTCTTGCGCGGGGTGTTTACACTGTAGTAGAGACAACGCATCCTTAAGTCAAAAAGGACCGAGTCTTTCCTGTGCTTCACACTTAGGCGATGAGTCACCAGTTAAGGATTTTGTTTTTGGAGAAAAAAGCTGCTGACCCCTGGGCTACAGCAGAGGAGTCCAAAGCGCTCTGCTGAGCCCCAGGAGCAGCCTCCAGGCAGTTCAGCGTCAGTGACGCCCCTTCTACTTGTAGTCACCCGTCTCCTCTCTGCCCGGTGGGGTGATGGGGACACAGCTCCCATCTGAACTATGGTGGACTTGCAGATTTCCATAGCAGCCCGACCAGTGTCAGTCACACTGTCGCCCCCCCTTGCTCAGACCTTGCCAATGACTTCCCGTTTTGACGGGAGCAAAATTCAAATCCCCACGCCTTGCCAGGGCCCAAGGGATTGGGCTGCCGGAACGGCAGCTCCCAGCCCTCTGCCTCCCGGCCAGCCCTCTGCCCGCCCTCTTGCTCCGACCCCAGCCGAGGGGCTCTGTGCTTGCTGGGCCCCTGCCAGGACCGCTCTCACTCATGTCCTCCCACGCAGCTCCAATGTCACCTCCCCAGAGACACTTCTTACGGGGCACCTGCTATAAAACAACTCCACAGTCTCACTCAGCCCTGCCTGACTCGATTTTTATAGCCCCTCGTACACCTGACGTTCTGTATTTGTTTATTTGGTGTCTGTCCCCCCCGCCCTGCCCCCACCCTACCCCCTGGATGAGAGGGAGAAGCCCAGACTCTGCTACTGTCCTCCTGCTGGCAGAGCCGGAGCCTAGACAGGTGCCTGGCCGTACTAGGGACATGTCCAAGTTTGCAGGGCTAATGAACCCCACTTCCAGACTCAAATCAGTCCCCTCTTGAGGAGCTCTAGTTCTCTAAAACCAAGAAAGGTCAAATCTTATCTTTTCCCCACCTATGCCTTATCTTGACCTCTTCATTTCCCAAGTCTTTGGCATCTGCCCATCCCCCTAGTACCTTTCCTTTCCCACCCTTTTTCAAGAACTGTGGCCCAATTTTTATTTTGTTCTGAGTTTTACTGCCAACATAGCTTTTGCTGTTGCTTTGTTAATCATTCGAGACCCACCAAGCCAAATTCCAGCTAATGTCTATTACAAAATTCCAGTTACGACCATAAAAATGCCCAGGGTAGGCACAGGTCCGCATGGCCAAGGGCGGGGCCGTGTCCTCCTCACATCAGAGCCTCACAAGGCTCCTGTACCGGTGACAGGCTGGAACCACTCGAGTAAAGACCCCTGCCCCAGCTGACGGGATCAGAGCGCTCCACTCCTTGGGGTTTCTCAATGCTTTTGGAGCTGACCCACACAAGAAAAGCACAAAGGACTCTGAAAGTTAGGAAAGCCACGTAAATCATGGCCAAGCATCTGAGAAGACCCAGGCTTGCACAGAGTCACAAAGAACTGCTGCCCCTTTTCTCACCTCAGTCTTAATGGGTTTCTTCATTTACATACTGAGAGTCGAGCAATGGGCCACATTCCTTTCTAAGTACAAAAAACCCTGTCCCTGGGGCAAAGCGCTAATTATTCCTTGGAAGAGTCAGTCAACCCACAACAAGGAGGGAAGACACAGCGGCAGGCAGAGCACTGCCCTGAGCCTCGGCCATGACACCCAGCTAAGCTGCTATCTGGAGCTGCACCGTCCACTAGAACTTTCTGCAGGGAAAGAAATCTCCGCTCTCTGCAGTGTCTGATATGGCACCCACCCGTCCCACGAGGCAGTGAGCACAGACAGCCCAGAACACGGGGCACCTAGAGACTTGAGACATCTACACTTGGCTGTGAAGAGGTGACCAGCTGCTGCTTTACACTGCTGCAGGAAAGGAAGGCCCTTCCGGAGGTTGGCTTTGAAGCCTGCATCCCAGGCTCACATATGCAAAGATTAGAACCCAGAATGAGGATGTGCCCACTCTGCGGACACATGGGGACAGGCCCTAAATGAAAGTTATTAAGGGTGAAAACCGCTGCATTGGGATTGTTAAATAATGTCAAGCATGGAGTATTTAACGTGGAGTAAGGTAAAAGCAAAGAATAACGAGTCCTTCAGGTACTTCCAGCAATCCAAATCCTTTGGATGAAAGCCCAACCAATTCACATCACACAGAATTGTCTGCCATACAGGTCAGAGAACACAGCAAGGCCCCAGGGGCATTTACCCCAACCAGAGCAAAGCAAAAAAACAAAAGAAAACACCCCCACCCCCCCTACCCCCGCAAACCCAGGGCTACTGAACACTATCCACAAATCCTATGAATTCTGCTTGCCCCTGAAAGCACCAGCGGGCAACAGTAAGGAGTCACTGCGGCTGTAAATCCCTCCTGCATAAACCTTCGCCACAACCAGCTTGCTGGAGCGCCTGACAAGGGTGAGTTTTGTTGATGCTGCGACTGGCAGGTGTCACAGGCATAAGCGAATCGCTGCACAGGACAGACAGATGGTCCCCTGGGGTCCCCCCCAGAAGGAAGTCTGAGTGGAGGCTGTATCAGGACAGGCGAGGAAAGATGGTGACTCAGCCTCAGTGGGTACCGCGCTCCGACCCCTCCCCAGACCTGACAGGTTTCCTCTAGCACCTCCGCTTCCTCCGGCATCCCTTTCCGAGGAGCTGGCTCAGTTTCTTCACATACCAAGGGCCTCAACGAGGATGGAGGCAGGAAGTTGTGGGGATGCAGGTGGGGGCTGACGTCCAGCGTCTCTCCAACTTCCCTTCATGCCCATATCCACCTCCACTCCCTCCCTCCCTCCACATTCAAGAAAACCATGGAAAAAGGAACACGAAACAGGCCTTGGATGTCCTCAGAAAGCCCAAGTTACAGACTAAACTGTGTTCCCCCCAAATTCTTATGTTAAAGCCCTAACCTCCCAGTTGCTTAGATATGACTGTCTTTGGAGTGAGGGCCTTTGCAACGGTGATCAAATCAAAGGAGGCTGTTCAGGTGGGCCCTGAACCAGTCTGACTGGTGTCCTTACAAGACATACAGAGAGACGCCAGGGAGAGGCACGCGGAGGAAAGGCCACGTGAGAACAGGAGGTGGCCGCCTACAAGCCGAGGACAGAGGCCTCAAGAGAACCAAACCTGCCAATAACTGGCTCTTGGACTTCCAGCCTCTGGAACTTCAAGAAAACAAATTTCTCTTAGTTAAGCCACTCAGAGTCCATGGTATTCTGTTGTGGCAGCCCGAAGCAAACTAAGGCAGTCCAGAAGGAAAAACTCTGTCCTAAGCTCAGGATTTTAAACCAATGAAAACAGTGGAAGAAAAGAGCACAGATTCTTTTTTTTTTTTACTTCATGAGAAGACGACAGTTTGGGATAAAATTTTAAGTTAAAACAACAGGTCTGTTCCAAGAAAAATCACACGCTGTCCAATTTTTAATATTCTAATTAGAGCAAAGGTCAAGGATCTTTTAAAGGCAATCAATAGCTCCTTTTGTTAACATATACACCAAAGGTCTCAAGACAGTCTTGAGGTACGGACTATAAAAAGCCCTTCAACATGCACTCTGAAAGATGCATCTTTAGAAAGGCCAATCAAACTCCCTCAAACTGCTAAGAAGCTTAACTGCCTCTGTGAAGCATACTGCTCTCATACTGGGAAAAGGAAGCAGAGAGAGAGAGAGAAGGGAAAGCAAGAAAAAATATGCCCATTCAGGCTGGCAGAAAGCAGGTAGCTGGTGGGCACCATGTTCTTTAAAATGGAAGCCAAAGAACGTTCTAGAAAATGCAGCTCAAAGCCAGCCTGGGCCTGCCCGAAAGCTAGGGGATCCCAGGGAGGTCCCCAGCACTGTTCAAAAGGACGTACTCAACTGTTCTATAAATCTGTACTGTTCACCAAGGTAGCCATGAGCCACATGTCACATTAAGCACTGGAAATCTGGCTAGTATGACAGAGAAACTGGATTTTAAGTTTTTATTTGACTTTAATTAATGTAAGCCTAACCAGCCCCAGGTGGCCATAGCTGCCATACTGGACAGGCAGCAATATATCTGGAGAAGTTCCCTTGCTGCTCTCGAGGGACCCAGAGACCCCATAATCAGGGAACTATGGGCAGTGCTTACACTGATTTGGAAGGACATAAAACTTTTCACTTCTAGTCAGTGTTTAAAAAAAAACATATGTGGCTATAATTCTCATAATTGGGTCATGGTTTGAAGGGGGTTCCTTAACATCTCTAAGTCTGAGAAGCCTTTGAGCTATTTCTGTAAGCAAAGGGATGCATGTTCTATTTTCCTCCCTGGCCCCCAACGAAGGTCAGGAACAAGTTTAATATAGAACCTAAGTAGCCCAAGAAATGGATTCTTTGCACATTTCTAAAGGCAAAACAAATATGAGTCATTATTTCTCTTGAAAAATACATTTGGGGGGCGCCTGGGTGGCTCAGAGGTTCAAGGCCTCTGCCTTCAGCTCAGGTCATGATCTCAGGGTTCTGGGATCGAGCCCCACACCGGGCTCCCTGCTCAGCGGGGAGCCTGCTTCCCCCTCTCTCTCTGCCTACTTGTGATCTCTCTCTTTTTCTCTCTGTCAAATAAATAAATAAAATCTTAAAAAAAAGAAAAAAGAAAAATACACTTGGGCAACATAAGAGGTGTGAAGAGCAGAGGCTGGGATGAGGGATCTGCACACAGGACGGGGCTGCTGGTTCCTGAGACAGTGGTCATCACAAGGCCCCTCCTCTCAAATGAAATCCAGGACAGAACCCCAGCCCCCAACCCAGCAAAAACACCCACTCACTGGCTAACCGTCCATGTTCACCGGAAGGTCAAAGCGCATACTTTCAAGTTCCTCGGATACTCCTTTTCAGAGGTGAGTTGGCATAAAGCTTTCACCAAAGTAACACTTGGTGTGAGATGTCATTCTAAGCCTCTCCTGGGGGAGTTCCTGTGTTTTGGGGTTCTCTGGCATGCCCTTCAAAAGGGCACTGGCCAATCCTGACCTAAAAACGCGCACGCGCGCACACACGTACATCTCTCCTAATTCCGATAACCACCCGCAGGTACCTTTTTCCTTTTCTTTTTCATTTTGTTTTTTCGTTTTGTTTTTTTTGCAGTGCCCCTTAGTAGTACCCTCCCTAGAAGGGAATGGCCACGATGTTGCTGCCTCTCAGAGTGGGCCGCACCAGGTGGCCATGAGGGCACACACTACTACCTACCCAAGAGGACAGGCTGGAGGACAACTGAGAGCCACTGACCAGGAGCAAGGCTAACGGGCCCAGCAGTGTGCAGCCATATAGACAGACCGATGTACAGGACAATGTATGCTCCAGAGCTATGTGCTGAAATAAAACAAAAAAATCCCTAGCAGAGCGGATCATTCCATAAAAACAAATCAACTAGTGAATGGCAGATCCAGAATACGAAGGGTTGAATGAGTAAGAATCACTGAATTTGGCTGACTGCAGCCAGGTTTTGAGTAATTCCTAAAAGGTTAATGTCTTGGTGTGGATGCTGGGGTCTCCTAGAGAAGACAGAGAAGACAGAGAGGAAAGAGATTACACAGGAGGTTGGAGACTCCGGACCCAATGCCCAAGCGACTACTATGGTGATGTCCCATCCTCTCTGGAGAGACCCTTCCAGAGCAGGACCACTGGGCAGCAGTGAAACTGTGCTTTGCACATGTCCACCTTCCAACAGACCAGATCATTAGCATATTTTGCAGAGAGCAAACAGAAAAGTTTAATTGCCCTTAATTACCCAGTTCAAGAAGGCTCCTAGATAATGGGTCTCAGATTTCTTGCCTGGTAACAATGTAATTTCCCTGACTCTGGCTTCATTATATTCCTAACTTAGAAGGAACAGCCTCTCGAAGATGCCTTTCCCTAACAGACACTGAAGTTCGAGAGCAGGCTGGGCCGTCACAACAAAGGTTTCTCATCTCAAGAGTCAGATCCGGGCTTCGACACTGGTCTGGCAGGTGTGGGGGGGGCTTGAGGGGAGAGCGAGGGGAGGACACACTAGTATATACTTAGAGGAAGGACTAAGACAAGGAATATGTAATCAGAAGCCATCACAATTACAAATGTAAATGAACAGGCAATTGGTGCTGACCTTTGTAGATTGTTAGAGGACTAATTAAGGCAAATCAGGAACTCTGTTCCAACAGAAAAACAAGACAGTGTATACCCTAAGAACTACTCCTGTCCTCTCTATGGAGATGCAAAATGCCAGAGAATCAGTAATCAAACGATGGATGCTTTCCAGTGACAAAGAGCAAACTATCTCCCTGAATAAAAGACAACCACGACTCACTTCTTGGTATGCTGTTAGAACCTGTGCGGGCGTCTTATCTACAAGCACCGGGGAAACGTGAGCTCTTGCCGTGTGCCCCACGCTCTCGACTCCACGCAAGCAGATCCCAACCACGAATCAGCCAGAGACCCCAATTACAAACTTCTCGCTATTTGAAAGCTTTAAAAGCTTTAAGAAAAATACTTTTCAAAAACAGAATCAAAATAATCAAGTGAACAGAACCAAATCCCGTTATTCCATAAACTCCAGTTTTTCCTTTAACGATATCATACTCTTTCGTGCTGATCCATCGTGATCTCTCTTTATCTGTGCATTGTAGAGCATCTTTCCCAAAAGCACACTGAAGTTTACAATCCTATTGTCCATACAGTCCTTATCAGGGAATGTATTTAAGATAAAGTCACATTTCCTACACTCCTCCATAAGTGCTTTAAATTTCATTCCCTCCAATGTGCTTGATGTGTTTTTACATGCAATGTCTTTAGTTAGAAATATGCTGTCCCTATGCCTTCCCCAAGTCCCATGAACAAGAAAGGAAAAAACAAAGAATGTTGCTGTTTGGTTTACAAAAACAATACCTCAGAATTACGGATGTGGCCACAACAAATGTCAGTGCTATGGGAAAAATTATACTGAAATTGCATATAATTTAGCTACTTGTGAAAAAAAAAGATGTACTTCATACTTCGTATGAAGGGGAACCTTATGCCAATTCTGAAAAATAAAAACAGAACAAAGTGAGAAAGCTGAAGAGAAAACATTTTCTTACTCTCTCAAGCTGTAGGAGTTCAGCAAACTCCCCGAAAGTTGGTCTGAAAAAATAATCCATCAGCTGAAGCCAGTGAGTGTTGTCACCAAATCCACATCATCACTTGGCCAGCCCCTGCCTCCCGACCCCAGGAATTCACTACGTCGAGCGCCAAAGTTGTGTCAGTAAAGGGGGATGCCAGCTTCTGCTCCAAACAAAATATTCTCTTAGACTCCAAACAGCTGTGTCCTCTGTAAACTGAGTCATCATCTGATTGCCTCAAATGCCTGGGCTGGCGTATCGACCAGGGAATCCACATGAAGAGATGAGAGCAGACGTCAGCAGCGTCCCCCAACTCACAGAAAGTCTTGTACACAGATGGGACGCGATCGAGAACCGTTCGATTTTATCTGTGCGAAGTTTGGAGATCTAGGATTGTGTGAAAGAAAAAGTAGTGAAGGCAAGGGTAAGATAGAAAAAAGGAAGAGGAGGAGGAGGAGGCGGCAGGCGGACAGCAGGAGCACAAAGGGCCTCTTGTCTCCTCGAAGCTCAGGGCACTGATAGAGTGAAATTAACTACAGTTTCACCCGGGAGCCGGAAATGCCTTTTTAATAAGCAAACAGGGAAGCTGATCCTACACATGACCCACCTACGAGAGCTTTCCATCTTTCAGAAGCTTCTGGTCAACTAAGGGGAAGTAAACAGCCAGTGCCGGTAACTGAGAGACATAACACCAGGTGTCAGCATGTGACAATGGGCTTTCGCTACCTCTCCCTGCTTGTAGGCATGGAATGAAAAGACCAAATCCCAACAAAGTCTGGAGACCACTTGTTCTTGAAGAACATACACTCAAGTCAATAACCAAACAACCAGGCCAGGGGGAGGGGGGGGGCGGGGGACACCTCACCTGTTTAAGTTACTCCCCTTTCTCTGAGTTGTGTATTTCCAACTCATTTCTTAAATGGGAAGGCTCCCGTGTGTGTGTGTGTGTGTGTCTGGTATGGGGGCAAGGGCGGCAAGCGTCACCACAAAACTGTCACACTGGGTTAGAGATGATGCGATACAGGACACGGCTTGCCCACTGACATAAGGGTAAAGCTTGACCCCAGGCAGGACCACGTAGGGGACAGGAGCCTAATTACTAGCGCACTTCCAAACAACTGAGAGTTGGCCCTTTGGTGCAGGGCAGGACCTAGATGGTTTACGCCTGGCCAGGAGGCCTCTCTGGGGGTTACACAATCGATGACAGGGTTGAACCCTGACCACAACGACAAAGTGGTGAAGGGCAAAGGAGACCTTTAGTGTTTCCTTCTCCGCACTTCCAAATACATCTGGGTTGGCAGACTACACGGTGGGCTGGACTGACCGGAAAAAATACTGACTTAAGGGAACAGGTCAAATCTGAAACGCTATGGTTCTCCACCACAGGGAAGAAACTCTTCTAGAGTTCTCTTCACCAGCCACAGCGAGGGAAGTCTGGGTACCTGCAGAAGGGGACAGGAGACCGAGCTCAAGAGAAGACAAGAAAGGGATTTCTGCTGTAAAACTTTCTGGTGCATGGACAGCAGAGGAGGCAAGGAGGGAAGAAAGGCCACCGTCCTTTAAAGGAGATGTTGACAAGCGGCGAGTATAGAAAACCCAAGACAGCACACCGTTACATGGAGCTCACAGTCAGAACAAGCAGAGTTCCCAAAAGGTGCTCAGACTCCCTGAGGCTTCCTTACGCCACACGAATGATGTTTCCAGCTGGAGATTAATGTCCTGACCCTTATGTGAGAGAAGAGAAAATCAGGAATATAGGATCAAGTCTCTGTTGATAAATTTGAAGCCGATGACCTTCAGTGTCTTCATTCTGCGAGGTCCACAATGTCCCTTTTCTTTCTTTTTTCTTTTTTTAAAGATTTTATTTATTCTTTTGAGAGAGAGAGAGAGAGAGCTCACATGCAGGGGGAGATGCTGAGGGAGAGGGGAGAAGCAGACTCTCCACTGAGCCAGAAGCCCGATGCGGGGCTCAATCCCAGAACACTGAGATCATGACCTGAGTCAAAGGCAGATGCTCAACCATCTGAGCCATCCAGGCGCCCCCACAATGTCCCTTTTCTTAAAAAACATTCTTTCAAGAAGTTAAAAGCCAATCCCTGGGGGGAGGGAGGATATATTTTAAGATGAGTTGTCATAAAGGGGTTTCTGAAAGGGCACGCAGTTACTTTTAATGTCAGTGTGAATATTACCTAATAATTTGTCCTTTTGTCATGAGTGAGGAGTATAGACGGACGTAGCCCGGGCATGAGTGGGGGCTGGGGGGGCGCAGGGCGGGGAGGGAGGAGGGTGGAGAGCAAAAACATGACTTCAGGCCAAAGACAATACAAAAGGATTTTGAAATACAGAAAGGAAGTCTATCATCTAGACTAAAGTTGCTCATACACTTCAGGGGGAAAAATAACTCCTAATACGCATTAAATGAGAGAAACCCAGAAGGCAATGGTGTAAGAAAGCAATTCCAGAGCGGACTGCATAAATAGAAGTATTACATTATAAAACAGGGAACTGTTTGTTCCAGTCCATAGACCCCGGGTGAAATGGCAGCTGTACACTATTTAGTTTGGGGCACCTCATTAATAAAAAGGGAATTCTGAGTAGAGTGAAAGAAAGAATTGAAGGGTGAAAGGGACCAGCTTTTAACGGGAGATTAAAACAATGACGTGTGCAGAGCTGGCCTCCCCCACCCAAAAAAAGAAAGAAAAAGAAAAAGAAATTAAACAACAACAACAATCCAACCCTGAAATGAACAGATCTGCACTTATGGGTAGAGGAAGGAGAATCCTGTAAAATGACTTCACAGCAAAATAATGGGAATGGCAGGATCACAGAGAGGGCAAAATGTGGAGGACAGGGACCCCCACAGCCAGATGGCAGGAGGGGACAGGTGGGTCTGTGGGCGCCGGCCTCGTCCCTCGCTCCTGAGCGCACACTCCGAGCAGAGCAGAAGCCCCGGAGATTACAGTGCTTGAACATTAACCAGAAGAGGCATTTGAAAAAGATATGGGAAAGGACAGTTTTGCAGTGACCGAGAGGTGACCAAAATGATCCTGGTACCCAAGAAATGATCCTGGTTCCCAAAGAAATGATTCACCCAGCCTGCCAGGAGAACTATCACTTTCCACGGTGATAATGAAATGTGTCTTCCGGCAGGGAGGACACATTCTCCCACCTCAGGATATCCGGTCATTTCATTTAGGTGGAAAAAAAAGAGCAGAGGAACAGCTGGGGGACAGGGGCAGGGCACGGGGCAGAGGGGTCTGCAGGCGCTCAGGAGGGACACCTCCAGGAGAGAACAAAGCTGAGAGCGCAACTGATCTGGCGGGGCCTTTGGAGATTAGGAAATGTCTACTCTGGCAGAGGGCTAGCCATGAATTAATCATAGGTACCTAGAAAACCAGGGAAAATAAAAAGTTGTACAAGAAGGTAAATGAAATTATAAAACTCTACATGGCTCAGCTCTGATTAATATTTATAGAGTCAGAATAATGAAAACACTGAATATTAATATAACCCCAAATTATTATTTAATCATCACGGCAGATGGAGGGAGGGGAAGACTGGGTATGCAGGGGGCTGGGGAGTGTGATGTAGGGGTAGAAGGATGGCGTGTGTGTGTGTGTGTGTGTGTGTGTGTGTGTGTGTGTGTATGGAGTCTGGGGTTTCCACGTGTCAGTCTGTGGGTGGCGTGTGTGAGAGCAGGAGATTGGGACTTGTAGAATGGTGTACTAGTGAAATCCTCATCTTTCAGAGTAGAAAGCCAATAGAGAATATCTAATACATTAAAAAAAAAAATGCAAGAAACAGTAGTAGAAGCACATTGAGAAACATGGAAATAACAAGAGTAACCAAAGAAACAACTGAAAGTTGAAAGATACTGCTCTGGGCGATGGGATGGGGGACAGGGAGGGTCATGCCATCTTTTCATTAGGTTTCTATAACTTGCTGCCTTTAAAACTATAAAAATGTGAAATTTGGTAAAAGTAAGATTAAAAACCCCACTGGGCCACTACAGCTCAGTGGCAAAGGGTGCTGCGGGTGGCGGACGGATCAAGGATGGCCCTGAGTCTCCCGTGTGGCCAGCTGGTGTGATGGCATGCCACCGAGAGAGGGGACAGTCTCAAGCTCAGAGCCCATGACGTGGCAACAACGAGAAATCCAGGAAGCTGTTTGACGTGCATGTGGGAATGCCAGGAGATCAAGGCTTTCGAAGGCCAGGAGCCAAGGGCCAGGGCCTAATGGCGGGCTGTCGTCAGCATGGGGGGCAGACTGTGGGACCACAAGCCAGGGACAGGCATGGAAGGATGCTCATGAAAAGCAGGAGGACAAGAGAGAAACATACACTGAGAGCACAGGAAGGGACTGTGCAATACTTCCAGAGCCCACAGAAAGAAAAGAAGGCAGCCTGGCAGGTAGCTACTGGATTGGGTAAATCCCAGGTCAATGGTGACCACTCGAGGGTGGGCTGATGACGGAAACTGGCTAAGGTAAGCTGAGGCGTGGACTGGCACGAGGCGCCTGAGGCAGGAGCACAGGACAGGAACAGGGGCAGAAAGCGGCAAGGTGCCTCCGGAAGGTCCTGACTCTGCAGAGAAGCAGGCGGCGTGGGGCCCTGACTCGCAGACCACCCTCAAACCCGGTGAAAATGTTTACAGCAAGCGCTGTTTGGATCCTCTCTGAAGTTCATTCTTCCACACCACACTGGAGGCCACAAACCGCCCGTTCTTACCACGGAGCAAGACATCATTATGCGTTTGCTTTATGTCCTCTGAAGCAACAAAGTGAATGTGGAGTCTAGAACCGGAGGAATCTGGAGGCAGGAGACAAAACATCTCCAGGTGTCCTGCTCCCTAGGCAGTGGCTCATGACCCCTGAAGAAAAGCGGCGCTGAGTTCCTTTAGTTTGACGACGACAACAACAACAACAACAACAACAGAAGGGCAAGAACGCTTGCTAGGTTCCCTGCAGAACACAAGGGTCCCCTGTGAGGCTGGTGAGACACACGCGAGCCAGCAGCCGCCAGCCGCAACCCCCGGGGAGGTCCTCTGGGCTCGAGAGACCGCTCACCTGGCTCGGTGGAGGGGCACCTGCGGATGGTGAAGATCTGCCCCAGGTCCTCGTCCTCCTCTGGAAGGCCCTTCTGCAGCCGCTGCAGCTTCCGCAGGCTCTCGCTGCGCTGGTGCTTCATGGAGCGCACGTGCTGGATGAGGTTGAGCTTGGCCTTGGTGGAATAGTTGCACAGCACGCAATGGTAGTAGCAGCTCTCACCCTCCACTCCGCTCTCGTGCTGCTGCAGGTGCTGTGAGGGCAGAGGACAGGGACGCGCTGTGGGTAAGCTGCTCGGAGCCTGCCACCGCCACCAGCCCACCCCCCACTGGCCGCAGCCCCGGGCTGAGACTCCTTGGAGGGGTGGTTCCGTCTCCTCCGAGGTACCTTCCTCCTGCAGCTCTCCGAGGACGGGCAGCCGCCGGGCTCTCGTTCCCATCTCCCCTGAACGTCCCCTCCCCTGGGGCTTTTCACGGGGCTGCTTCTGCTGCCGACGGGTCAGACCCTCCCCATGTCTCCCGGGTCTTCCTGGCACGATAATCAAAGGATCCCCCCCTCACTCGCCAGAGCATCCTGCTTTATTTAGATCAGCATTGGCAAGTAACAGCCCACAGGCCAAATCCAACCTGCTGCCTATTTCTGTAAATAAAGTTTCAACAGAACACAGCCCCAGCCACGGATCGGCGTGGTCTCGATGGCTGCTTTCAAAGCACCAGAGTCTGGAGTCGCTGCAGCGGAGACAGCACGTCCCACAAAGCTTCATCTGTTACTTTCAGGCCCTTGACCGAAAGAGTTGGTCACACCCTGCTTTAGGTGATCGCCAAAGGGTTACCCTCCTAGTACCGAATCCTAGGTCACTAACACAAAGCCAAAGCTGCTGTCTGGCTTTTTCACAGGAATGACAGGTCAAGTTTTTATAGTTAGAACCACAGTCTATTAGGAGAGCCTAAAGTTAGATTTTCCTTTGGATTAAAAAAAATGACAGAAAAATAAACTTCTCCAGACGGGTTCCCTGTCAACATCTGAAGGTCATTTGGCATCTATTACATAGATGGTCAAAATTACACTCTTTGTTGTATGTGTGTAGACACAGTACCGATTCCAGAACCAGGAGGCCCCAGAGCTGGCAGAGAACAGGTACACATGGGATTAAAGTGAGGGGTACAAGAACAGGAGAGGTCACGGAAACAGCGGACCCCAGACTTCTGTGTGTAGGAGACTCAGAGATTACCCGAGGAGAAAATTCACAAATGTCTTGTGCCTCTCTGAGATGAAAGCTATGGGCCAGTTTCACTAACCACTGGGGAAGTGACATGCTCCTGGTATAGAAAGGCTACCCCTTCATTACAAATGACCCATTTTAGGAAAAGAGGGAATTTTTATGTTGGCTGTATATAAAGCAGGGGAAAAAAATTCCAAAAAACTTGAGCCAGTGATTCAAGGTAACCTAGCTAGTTAGTGGGAGAGAGAGAGAGAGAGAGAGAGAACTAGAACCTGGGTCTCCTAACCCCCACTATCCTTTTGTATTTTATGCGTATTTTATGTGCATATGTTATTACCCTCTTTCTCTGTACCCACATCCCCAGACCCCAGAGCCTGGCCCCAGGAGCTACACAGAAGACACAACAGATGCCTTGGAAGTAGTTTGTGTTGTTGTTCTCCTTTCTGACATGCACTTGTCCCATTCAGGGCCCGTGCCTTGAAAGCTGTCATTCATCCTGCTTGGAAAGCCTTCTTGTCCAGATTATAATTTGAGACTCTGAGAAGGCAGAGCAGTTAAGAGTGCCCTGCATTCCACCCAGTATTAAAAATACTGAGTGGCCCTACCAGCAATTCCTATCAAATGACACAGCTCTGAGGCTCAGGTGCTCACAGGTATACATTTTGTTCACTGGAAAAGTATGAAAACTCTAGAAGCACATTTGAGCCTTACTAGAAGAGGAAAAATGAATGCATCAACGGAGTGTTGCAGAAAAAATCACTGTGGGGAAGGAAAAGGGGAGGCCTAGATTCTCAATCACGTACACTGGCTAAACCAGTCCATAATAACTCTTGCTCTGAGACCAAGGTATACGTAAAAATGTGAAGGGCTTCATAGGTACCAATAGAGAACAATCCCTTCTTTCGTCCCAAACGGATGATGTGACACACTCAGGAGTAGAACTTTGCAACAATGCGATACCCTAACCAGGAACAGCCCTCCTAGGGCAACCTCACAACCAGAAGGGGTCTGAAGAACCAGTGAGCTCAATGCTAACTGGTAAGGCAACTGTAATGACTGATGATTAAAAAGCTACTTTTCCCAAAATAAATTTGAGCTGATTTTTTAAAAATGGTTTATCCCCAGTTTGCCTGGTCTAAGACAAGGGTCCTTGCAGAGGATTTCAGGAGGATGGGATACACCAAAGCCCTATTTTCCGGAGGCTCCAACCCCGGGAAGGAGGAGGGTGTAGTGGGCTAGATGTAAAGGAAAAGAATGAGCTTGCCTATGTTCATTCTCCCTGACTTCTCCCTGAGGACAAGGTCCTCCCCCAAAAAAGCCAAAAAGCAGACTAAGATATTCCCGGGAGCAAGGTTTTGGCTTGGGATTAAGAAGCAGGAAACTTTACAAAAGCCTGGTCAGGGAAATGTATACCACTGTGTGGGTCACTGAGACCGAAACAATTACATTTATTAGAGTTTCAGCAACAAATTTCAGATGAAATAAAAGATAACAGAGAAAACATGGAATCCAAAGCAATAAGTTTTATCAAGGGATTTCGGTAAAATTATCAACTATGAAATCAGAATAGGAATCGTTAAAGCTTTACCCCCAAATTCCCATTACCTTCCCGTGAGACAGGATTTCCTTGCAATAAGGCACTGAATCTTAAACACAGATTATAATAGGGATATGAAGGTTCCTTTCCAAATGGCTGGAGTTTCTAATCTCTGAGCCAAAAGAGAGGATAACATGGCCAAAAAGAGTTGGATAGGAGTTGAGATGTCAAATGTCTTTTGTCCACAAATCCATGGGCTCTTAGGTAAGAGAACTATATAAATCCTGAATTGACATGAACATCATACCGGGGACTCCTGATTTCAAAATAGTAGAATGAAAATGTTCCAAAACCACCCTACACTCGAACTCATGGTGGTCAACAGCAATCTCTTGTGCCACAAAGAGGTCTTCTCTTTGCCATTTTACAGCCACTTGGGAAGGGAAATGGACACACGCTACAAACAGTATACAGAAAGGAGGTGAACAAAGCCAAGGTCTTCTCCCCTGATCTGGTCTTGGGGATATTTAGTGCCCTCTCTTAGAGGCTTATACCAAAGCTCCATTCAAAATTCCAGCTGGCTTTTAAACCCCAGGCTCATTCTTTAACACACTAAAATAAGGAAAGAAAGAAAGGAAGGAAGAAAGGAAGAAAAGGACGGAAGAAAAGGAAGAAAAGGAAGGAAGGAAAGAAGGAAGGTAGGAAGGAAGGAAGGAAGGAAGGAAGGAAGGAAGGAAGGAAGGAAGGAAGGAGGAAAGAAAAGAAAAACAAATCCAGAATAAACTATTTTTTGGTTGTCAGGAAACACCTGCTTATAAAGATTACATTCCAACCCAAACTTAGGCTCACAGTCTGAGTCTACCCACATGTCGGAGATCCTGTTCTTAAGCAAAATTTACAAGTTCTCACTCAGTCCTTCTCAAGCTGTCCAATCTGGAGCAAACAGGGACCCAAAGCTAGCTGTTAGGGTCCTGCCCTCTGTGACCTTCTCCACCCCATCTGGTCATTTCCCAGGGCCTGAGCAGCCCAATGCCCCGGCCTGCTGGCCAGATGCCCTCTCCCTCCCAAGTGGCACTGGCTCTATCCCCAGGATTCCACTCCTGGAACCTGCCTCATCAGAAGCAGCAGGAGGAGGTGGGGCTGGAGAGACCAATGAGGACTCCACCAGGGCAGGCCCGTCAGCCTAGGACATGCTTTCCCTGCAGAAGAGAGGAGATGTTTTCATTTGGAGAAGGAGAGAGTATAATTTGTTCCTGACCCAGCTAATTAGAATACCCTCAGTTGGGATCCCCATGTATTTAATTAAATTCACTGTAATATATGAAGAATCCACCAAGGCACAAGTCCCAGGGGAACACTCAATAAAGGAGCTGCCTCCTTTCAGAGTTCTTGCTCTTCTCGCCAGGCAGGAAATTTTTCTCCCACACAAATCCTCAACTCTCCAGCCCTCTCCCTGTCTACCAGCGAGCCCTCCCATCCTTGGGGAGGGGGACCCAGTTACTTCACTTTTTTCACTTCTCTTTACTCTGCATTCTTAGCTGCTTACCTCGATCAGGCTGGGTGTACAGTTTAAAAAAGGAAGCAAAGCAATAACTTCAACTGTGCCCCAGCGTGCTGTCAGATGTGCACGGTTCACACGGACCCCAAGAAAACCGGCTGCTGTGCCCACTGGGCAAGGTTTGGTTCTAATCCCCTTCTAAGTGTCTGCAACATGCCACACTCTGTCCACACACACACACACACACACACACACACAGAACACACCCTACCCCAGGGCCTTAACCTGCAGATGATTAAGTCTGGGACACTGGTGACTTGGAGGACATGCCATGGGGATATGAGGAGGGCATCCTTTTGGCTTGAAAATCCTTGCCAGACTATGCCAGCTGGACCCGTGAAAATCACTGGCTTATTCAAGAAAAACTGCCATCTATCCACAAACTAATAATGATGAAGAAGCATGGTCAGCTAATAAATCAAGAAAGACAAATCGACTTAGCTAAAGAATAGTGGCAATTGAGGTCTACCCCCACGTACTGGGGCCAGTGACCTATGACCCCTTGAACCTGCCCAATGGTTCCCTTGATTTTCTTCAATGTCACTGGCTGGTTTAAAAAGTGCTTGCAAAACACTGGGGGATATGAACAGCAAACATGTGGTCCTTTCCAAAGACAGAGACTTCCACACTTGGCAATATGATTTACTTTCTGAAGGCGCAAAGAAGTACACTGACCTCTAGGAAGGAAATAAGTATCCAGTTTGACTCATTCATAGAAGGTAAAGAGCACAACAATCTCCAACTTCTCCAAATTACCACTGGGCGGCAGGTCACAGACTGTCCTCACCGTGAGCAATTCAGAACATGACTTACACACGCTGGTGGCCAGTACTTTATACTGAAAACAAGGGAGTTTGGGCTCACTTGTATTGTTCGGGGACCTTGTCCCGAACTTCTTTCCGATCTTGCTGGACCGCTTTTTAAAATGCTTGTTCCATCTTGGTTTAGCTGGAAGGCGACACTCCTGTGCCCCAGACATGGAAATGTCTAATGTCCCCCGTCTTCACTTCTGGGTCTAGCATAGTGGGGTTGTGGGGGGGAGATCTCAGAAAGGGAAAGCCCTCACTGTAATAAGAAGCACCTCTGATAATGAGCCTGGCACATAAACCCAAGTGCAAAAAGCAAATTAATAATTAAAAAAGAAAGGAGAGCAAAGAAGTCAGCCGGCGTTACTTTGTGGGATTCGACCCCATTAATATGTTGCACTCGTTCACCCTGGCCAACAACTGGAAGTCAAAGGGAGGAAAAGAGGGCTCTTGTTAGAAAATAATTCATCGTGAAAATCAAAAAAATGTGTTCCTGTTACTTGTTTCCCAGGAAAACTAACCAACTTCTGTCAGAGAACATTGATTTCTGTAAATCTGGCGGGGCCTTGCTCCTTCCTCCTCCCCAGTGATAGAAACTTCTAACATCTGGTTCTTCATGCATGGAATGCAAAATATTGATTAGATTTTGTCAAAGCCTTCCCTTTAAAGTAGAAATGGACAAAGTACATTCACACACACACACACACACACACACACACACACACACACACACATATTCACAAATGAAAACACGCCAGGCTCATAATGAAGCTTCCTCAGGGGAGGAACATCGGTTACTACGGACACACCCTCACTCACCCACCTCACACACCTTCCCAAGCGCGCAACGCAGCTCGACTCCCTGGACAAGTGAAGCTCTGTGATGTGGGGGGCGAAGCGGCTCCCGGGCACCCCACGGAGCAAACGGGCTGCCCTAGGGGATACCAGCCGCCTTGCTGAGCAGAGCAGAATCCCCGCAGCAGGCACGCAGCATGAACCCCAAGGCACCTGCCGACGTGGATGTGAAGTGCACCCAGGCAAGGAAGGGCAGGTGGAAGGGTCCCCCGATCCATAAAACGAATGTCCTGGATAGAGACGGCCACTGTTACATCGGGTCTCTGGAGGGGAAACGACTAACCGCAGCATTCCAGGGGCTCCAGCTGTGGCCCCCTGGGCAAGGACTCTAACAATCACTAGCACTTGCAATGAGAAGGAATGGGAAGATGAGGGCCCTGAGTTAGTTTACTAACTCCCCACATCATAAGATGACATAAGGAAGGTCCAAGTGGGTGCTGTGCCCGTTCACAACATTTACTGCTGAGAAGACGCCCACATCGACTTGTAATCTTCTCTCTGTAGCCCACCCCATGAGGTGGGTAGCCTCTGGCTCCTGTCCTTGGAGAAACCCACAACTCAGAGAGGTCATATCGACTCCCCTCAAGGTCTCACAGAGTATGGAAGAAACAGGACTGGAAGGTGGGGTTTGATGCCAAGTCAACAGCCGTCTCGCTACACGGCGCTGACTGCAGGGGCATTCTGGAACATGAGATTCCCCATACCTAGGTATTCACCTTGAATGCTTAAAAAAATAAATCATTGCAGGTGTGAGGTGACTGGGAATGGAGGCAGTTAATTTTTTAATCACTGGTTGTGTTACAGTTTCAAACTTAACGTCACATTCTTAGGAAAGCTTCCAGAAGGTCAGCCTAAATATATATGTATTTTCTGTTTAATGTTGGCTTTTCACCCACTCATGCCCTCATCCTTGGCACATGCTAATTTAGTCCTATTTCACTGTTGGAGCCCCGCAGACACCATAAGATACAAGCTCCAACCATGATTTATAAGAGAAAGTGAAAGGAAGTAAAAATGTTCCCTTAGATCAATCCATTTAACGTTACTCTGACCTATTTTCTGGTTTCTAGGCCAGACTCCTTTTGCCCTGGACAAGCCATGAATGTTCATTCTCTGTATCTGAGCTCCGAGGCCAAAGGTGAGACTTCCCATCCCTGCATCTGTTCCCCTTCCTGAATGACATCTCCTAATTCAGAAGTCTCAGTGCCAGCATTTCCTTGAGAGACATACAGCACATTCTCAAAGGAAACTAAAGACAAGAAACCCAAATATGGTCTCTTGTGGAATGCTGATGCCTTCGCATAATAGATTTCATTCGCCTCTGTTAGGAAAACTCCAGGAAGGAGAAGGAGCTTGCAGGTATGTAGGAGTTCTCCCAAAGGAAGGGGCCCATCAGAACATGAGGTCTTAAACCAAACGAGGGCTAGTTTCCCTGAAGGTCAAATGAGCATCTATACACAGAGCTCAGAAGCTGAAAGAGGCATGTGGTGGATGAAATCACAAAGCGGGTCCCACAAGGCTAACATCAAACTGACAGCCCTCCAGAATCTACCAAAAGCTCCTAGGATCTGAAAATTACCCCTTCGCTAGGATAACGCACTGCTTACAGTAACCTTCCCCATTCATTACGATGCATTTCTTTGCTAGCACTACTTTCCAGCTTTCAAAGATGTCAACTCCCACATAAAACTAAGGGCCGCCGTCTACACACTACTCCAGCGTGTCGTCCTTCAACTCCAAAATGTTGGCAATAATGGTGGTTTAAGGTGCGCTCTGGATTGAGGCAGCCCAGCGGGAAACCGTAACTCTCTGCTACCTTGGGCAAGTTGTATACACTGTGGGGTCGCAGTTTACTCCCATGCAATACTGGGACAATAAAAGAACTTCTGCAGAGCACTTCTGGGAGGATTCAATGGGATAATTCAGTGCTTAATTCAGTGCCTGATGCGTGGTTAGCCTTTACAATAAGGCTGTTATTAGCATCACTTTTCAAGTGAGTTAAGGTTTGCGATTAGGAATAGAAATGAAGGTCTACTGAATTTACCTATTTGACATTTCTCTCCTTAAAATCAACCCCTGCCTGCCCCACACTCTCCAGGACCACACCCCTGCCCCCAACCCTAAAGAATCCCTAGTTGACAGTAAAGAAAACTGTGATATATAGAAATTAAAACGTGGAGGGGATACTGAACACAAACAGGACCAAATTCTTCCTCCTAAGAGGTGCTTCCTTTTTATTTTAAGTCACTTGCCCAAAGTCACGCTGCTGCTGCAGGCTCAGCCAGGACCCACAGCTCAAGCCCACGTCCTTGCCCCAGAACCCTATCTGTTGCTTGGGTCTCTTTGCCCATCAGGGTGTCAGCAGAATGAAAATCCAAAACCACGTTCTTTATCATGTCTGCCAACATCCCAGATGAAGGCCAGCTGAAGGAAGGAGAGCCCAGCCGGAATGGCTGGCAGACACCTCCCTGATGCCCTAAATCCGCTCTGAAGGGTTTGTTTCGATCGATGTCCACTCCCAGGACAGTCAACACAGCAGAGAGAACACGTGCCCGGGGGCGCTCAAAACAGGTGCGTTCCTTCAACTGTAAAATGGAGATGTTTGTAACTGCCCCCCCTTTCTCGGGGGCGATTTACAAAACCACATGAGAAAACAAATGTGCAAATCCTTCGGAGGATGTGAAGGCCTTCCCAAGTATTTGGCCAAGCCATCATCTTTCCACCCTGGGCCCCAACTGTTCGTCCTCACTCCTCACTGGCAGGTACGACCCCTCGGGCGTGGTTGTTAATGGTGCGGACAGTGTTCTAGCTCAGCGGTTCCCTAACCGGAGCGCGCACCAGAAGCACCTGAGGAGGAGTTATGCCAGGATGGGGGTGGAGGCCACCCCAGGGGTTTGTGATTCACCTGGTCTGGGGTGGAGACCAAGAATTTGCATTTCTAGCAATCTCCAGGGAGACAGTGAGGCTGCTGGTCTGGGACCGCACTCTGAGAGCCGCTGCCCTGGACACCAATGGCCAAGAACAGAGACCCTGGAAGAAGAAAAATCTCCAGAATCTCAACGCCTTTTCCCAAAGAGTCCCTCAGATTCTAGCAAAACCGCACAGGCGAGATCACGCGATGCCGGCACACAAGAAGTCGCCTCTTTAATGAAAAAGTCACACGGAAGCAGCTGCCTGCTACCGGCCTGCTCCAGATACTTCATAAAAGTAGGAATTGGCCCTATTCATCTCTCTCGGCCCTTCTGCACCTGCACTCTGAAATTTCCTGGGGCTGTCGCTGAAAGCGTGACTCTTGATGGCGAAGCATGAGGCATCACTTTTTCCTCGTGAGCTCTGCGCCCTGCTGAGCGCACCTGTCCAGATGTCGCGCTGGAACAGAGCCCATGAAAGACTTTCAACCAAGTACGAGAAAAAGAAAATGGCCTTTAAAATTCCTCCCACGCTCTTGAACTTTCTGGCTGTTGCTGCTGAGAGCACGAATTTGGCGCTCAAACTGCGAGGCTTGTCTCGAGCTGCCGTGATTTGCTGACAAATCCCCTCATCACCTTCATTACGAGAGAAGACGACAGGCAGCCGGCCTGAGATGGGGGGCAGGGAGCAGTGCGCACGCACAGGGCTGACCTCTTCCATGTAAGAAGTGCTTCGCTTTTTACTTCATGTTTCCCTTGAAAGAGAAAACGGGAAGGTGACCAGGCAGGGGACACTAATTCCCTCTAAACAAATGCCTCCGATGTTGATCATCGTGGCTGCTAAGGCATTTGACCCTTTCTCCTTAAGTTCCATGGATTTTCCTGAAGGCCAAAGAAGATGATGACCCTGGCGGGAGGGGGACAAGGGACCAAGAGCGGGAGAAGAGAAAACTGGTTCTGTGAGGAAGTCGAGCTGAATCTGAGTCCAGAGGCCAGGAGATGGCCGGCTGCAGAGGGGACAGCCACGTGGCCAGAGGGGATAGAGTTTTGCGAACGATGACACGGCTAGTTTCTCTGCCCTGCTCTCGGGTTCCCCCCATAAATAACCCAGACAAACACCCAGTGCACCAGGTTTTGCTTGCCTCCTCCCCCCCTCCCCTTTTTAGGTCTCATTAAAAGCCGATATTGTTCGGCCTCAAGATGGAGAGCTCAGCATGGATTTTACTGAACGTTAAATCAACCAGCAAGCGTAGCCAGCAAACTCTGTGGCACTTTAACTTTAAATAATGCAATAATTATTGAATTTCCTTTTTATAACTGAAGTGCTGGAATGTAAACAATGGGGCTGTAATTGCAGGAAGGGGGGATCAATAGAGGCAATCGTTTTCAGCCATGTTAATTGTAAATACAATTGCTCCAAGATGTCAGCCTTGTTCTTCTTGCTCCCAGAATCATCCTAACGGATGACAGAGTCCAACTTTCCCATTACAGCTGTTCGTTCCTTTAAGAGGTTCTCAATCAGGTCTGATCAATCTGTCAAGATAATGCATGGAGTAAGTAAGACTCTTCCAAACACAGGCTCCCAATCAATAGCCGGGACCAGCTTAATGAGGTGGGGCTAAGGCCCAGAGGGAGGTAACAGCCCCCAGCTTGTGCCTAGGTTTGGCAGGCCGGCTTCCTTGCATGGCCCTGATAAACAGATCAGCCCTTAATGAGGACATTAGTTATGCATGCTTCAGCAAGCAGCAAGGCATCCGTCCCTTGGGACAGACGGACAGAAAACAAAATAGATTAACAGAAAACAATATGGTGCCAAATTAGGTCTAACTGAAGGCTTTTCCCTCCTTCTTCTGCTTTCCTTAATTGTCCAGCAGAGTGGAGGACATCAATTAATCATCCCAATGGGTATGAGTGCAAAGACTGGGAGCACTCCTTGGGCTGGAGTATCTCTGGGTGTCTGCTGGCCTCCCTTGGTCATCACTGAATATTAGCACCTCGTGTCCTCAACGTCATTTCCAGATCACAAGGGGGGGCTGTCAGAGAAGGGCCCCAACACCAACCAGCCAGAGAGAACGAAGACATGGCTGAATCCTCAAGTCTGACAATCATACTGGAGAGGCCAGGAACTGAAGATGGACAAGAACAAAACCACTATGCCTTGCAGGTGACACTGGTTTCTGAGATCAAGTCTTGGTCTTGAGAATGGTTGTTCCCTCACAAAAGAAGAGGTGGAAGGTCAAGAGTCTGGAATCCCATTTCACATGGCCCAGGACCCTCTGCAAATAGCACAGGCACCGCGGGAGTCTGAGTTCTGAAAAGGATCATCTGGAGGGCCCCACGGGGCGCTGAAGAGCTATCCTCCCTCCCTCAGAAGGCACCTTGTGGCCTCACATTTGTTCTCACTGACTGTTTGCGAAGAGCGCCCCCTGTGGAAGTCCTTGAGAAAGGCCACACTAAGGGAAGGTCTCACCCAGAATACAGCAGTTCCTTTTCCCAGTGGCTGGCTCTCCCAGAAGGGGTTCTCAAAAGTGTAGCCCCTGGACCAAGAGCATCGGTACTCCCTTAGAAACCCCTTCAGACTCCATCTAGACCGACAGGAGTTTGGGGGTGGGCCCAGAAATCCGGGTTTTAGTAAGCTCTCCAAATGATTCGACACAAGCCCATTTGAGGGTCACTCCCTTTGAGGGTGAATTAGGCAAGGTAGCTTCAAGCAGGGATGACCTACAAAACTGCAGAGAATTAGCAAGCTGGTCTTTTCTGGATCAGTTACGGTCCAGTGTCTAAGATGTAGCTAGAAAGCTACACTTTCCCTGAGGTTTGGCTCAGGGCCCACCACCCACCTGCTCCAGAATGCAAAACCTCTGGGACTAATGACAGCCATGGAATGAGGCCCTTATGAAAAGTCCATTTTATTAGTGGGGAAAGATCACGGAGTAGGCCATACCACTGAATTGCAAAAGCCAATAGTCTCATGATATTAATGATGTAAAATGGGAATAAACTGAGTCTTTATAAAGATACCAGGATGACCAGAAGAGAAGAAAATAAACATAAAGCTAGAGAAATCCAATCCCTCCTTTGGGCAAAGGCCCAGCTCACAGGCCACTCCCTCTCCAAAGCCTTCCTTAATGCCCCAATTCCACCTCTCCCCATCTGGACCCCCAACCCACCAGTAGCAACTTCCATGTTCTCCTTATCTTACTGGGTTACAAACCACCCCTTGCTTCTCTGCTGCCCCATGAACAGCAACTCACAGGCTGGGAGACCAAGCTGCATCTTTCTGTCTCAGCAGAGCTCCTGATCTGAAAATTATTGGCTGAAAGTCTAACAACAACAACAACAACAACAAAAAGCCCAACAAATGAGAAAAATCCTCTAATGTTTCATGGTTACTCCTGGTCTTGAGCTTGCCAACCTTTCTAATCTAGTCCAGACTCCCTCCCTCCACCTCAGCTTTCCAATCCTCCACTCCACTCCACACCTGACATAAAATTAGCCTCCTTGCACTTCCCACCTTGCCCCCAACCCTGCTCTTTCAGGTCTCTGGTCTTGGTGGCTTTCCTGGACTGGAAACCCTCCCAAACTGCACCCCCCCCCCCACCTGCTGAAATCTGCCCACCTCTGCAGGTGAGACGAGGATACCCTTACCTGGATGTCTTTCCCCACCACACCCGAGCTAGAACTCTTGTCTCCACACCTCCAGGGTCCTGTAGCAGGAGGGGATCCCTACCCGCTCTTACCGCTAATCACTTCAGGGCACACAGTTGGTTCGCTTTGTTTCCACATGGGTTCTACATTCCCTGATAACTGAGACAGGAGGTTGGGACTGAGAGAATAAGCATGTTTGCTAATATTTACTGCTTGCCTGAATAAGATCTTATGGCAGGATATAATTACTGTAAATGGTTGTACTCAGTGACTTAATTTTTCAGTAAATGAATCACAGAAGTGCTTGTACTCCCCCACTTGGAATCCGCCAAAATGTCCCCCGGCCAGAGGACAACTTAGTTGGTCACCATCATTCTATCCCTCCATTGTGTCTACGTATTTACACGACATTAATATCAGCAGGCGCTTTCACGAGAGCTCGCTTGCCATTAAACCGACACCTGCCAGACTTGGGGGTGGTGAGGACCATCTAGAAGAAGATCACAGACAGGGACAGAGAGCCAACTCCACAGATGTCTCGGGTGGGGGAGGAACTCAAGCTGTCAGGACCCCACAGATGAGTTGGCTGCATCGGCACACCTTTGCAGATAAAAACAATTTAGCATGAATTTGAATTCTGAATGTGCAGTGTCTGAGAGCCGGTGGCGAGGCGGGACCATGTGCAGACCCCTGAAAGGGTTGGCTGCATGGGCTGAATGGACGCTCCTGGGACACATGCTGAGCAGCTGGACTGTCTCCAGCTTGGGAAAGTCGAGACGAGGACTTTTTTTTCTTTTTTTAAAACACGGACACATGGGCTCATCTTTAATTTCTCCCCCCAAGTCCCCATTCTTGTCTACGACCGACTGCCGCTGAGAACTGCTCCTGCACGGCCCCTTGATTTTCGTCACTCCTTCGAAGAACCAGTTACACCTACTTCCATGTATTTCTGAACTCCGAGACCTGGGACGAAGGGAACGTTCTCTGCCTGGGCTTAGATGGGCTGCTTGCCTCTTGGTTTATGCCCAAACCCCAGGCTCCCCAGCCTGCTCACGGGCTGCCAGCCCAGCTTACCAAAGACCCTCCCCAGAAAGGTTCCAAACAACGTGGTGGAAGACGCCACCTCCCGGCTCTGCTCTCAAGCTTGCACTGGAATGTGGCTGGGAAGCCAGTCCGATTTTTTTTAAAGCTTATTTTAAGTGGTAAAATACAGGAGGTGTTTCATCAGCCAGTCCACATTGACCAAAACATCCTCCCCTTAGAGTCACCAAGTTCATTCTGTTTCAGGAGACCCCATGACCAGTGAGGAGCTAGAAAGGACCCCAATAAAAGATTTGCTGGGGACGACAATTTTATTCCAGAGGGATGACGGTTTACAAATCCTGCTAGAGAACCAGGTGGCATTTTCCTCAGTAAAATTCAAGCTCCAGAAAGCTGCGTTTAAAACACCAGCAACTGGGAACATTTTGTTGAGCAAAATGGCAGAGTTTAGAGAAGGCTGGAAGGTAAGCCAGAAGACTGCTAAGATTGCCAGCTTGGGGCACTGGGATGCTGTGGCAGGCATTACGCACATCAGTACTATGTTTCTAGTGTGTGGTGAAATCTGGACACAAACCTGCCAGTGCCTTCTTCCTGGGGAGATGGTGTTAAGAGGAAGCCAACTGACCAAACCAACTGGCAGGTGATGTCTTTGGAATCTCAAATCCAGTAACCTGCTCTGCAAGTATTAATACAGACTAGATACTTTTTTAGAGGGTATTTTAAAGGCTTAAGTCTTAAAACATCAATTTCTCAATGACCTTTCCAGATTACGTTATAATGGCATGAAGCCAAAGGAACCGACAGTCAGTCCCAGTTCCTGGTAAAACCTGTATTTTTATGGTCATTAGTGGTCTTTCTTTCAGCTTTGGATTCATTCATTCCCCATCTGTCTGTCCATGTTCCTATTTCTGGTTTCCTCAAATGACAAGGAAGGGATGATTAGTCTCGAAACATTATTTTCATCATTCTCTGTAGATAAGAAAGGTCATCCACTGCAATGCTTTTCACCCACCACTCCCTTGTATCACCACTGTCTCCTGCTCCATTCCTCAGCAGGGTGTGTGTCTGTCTGTCTGTCTCTTTCTCTCGTGTGTGTGTGTGTGTGTGTGTGTGTGTGTGTGTGTATCAGGAGGGGGGGGGGGTTTCCTGCCATTGCATCCCGTTCATACTTCCATTCGGGCTCAGCCAAATCCTGCTCCCCTTTCTGAGCATCCCATCTCCCACCCTGTTTCCGTCTACAGTGATCCCTTCTCCTCTATACTCAGACTTAATCTCTCAGCTCATCTTTCCCACTGACACCTCAGATACTGGTTATCAGCATAATGTATGTGGCTGATTCTCCAGTGAGACTGGAAGGTTCCTGAAGACAGAGACTCTTACCCTCCTGTTGGACACGTAAGAGGCACGTTATTCCGCAGCAAGGACACAGGCATAAGTCAGGAGCCTTACAGAGCGGAAGGGGCTCTGACGCTAAGTTCTCTCTTCAACTGTGAAATGGAATAACACCACCTCACAATGAGGGGCCACGAGACTCCAGGGAGCCAATCAGTGGGAATGGACTTCAAAAGAGGCCAAGCAAGAGAAAATTAAAAAAAAAAAAAAAAAAAACAACGGTCGGGTGATGAGAAAGAATTGGTGGGAAGGGGCACCTGAAGACTCAGAAAGCCTTCCTCACCAGCTGATTTCACTGGGGTCCGAAGTCTACACAAAGATGAATTAATCACTTGCTCGCCCGTTCACTTACCTTGCTAATGAAATCATGGGATTTTCAGGGGAAGAACGTGTTAGGAGGACTGGCTTGCCTCTGGGTGTGAGTGCTGCTGGTGCCAGCTGCATTCCCCAGCGCCAGCATGACTCATGAGATGACACAAATTGCCAGTGGGCTTTGTTATTATGTGACCTTCAGCAAGTCACCCTTCCTTCCTGCTTCAGCGATAAAATCTGGATGGCAATACTAAGAACCTACTTCATGGCATTATCGTGAGGAATGACGACGGTGCACAGCTAATAATGACCAGGAAGCACTTTGTCTCTGTAGAGAGCTATATTACTTAACATTTAGAATAATACCTACCCACTGTTTCAGGTTGAGAAAGCATTCAGATCTTAGCTAAACTGAAGGCTGAACATACCCACTAATGAGCAGTGTCCTTCCCATAGAAACATTGAAAGTTACCACAGGCTACTGAATAAAATGACTAGCAGCGCATTAGCGAGAAGCTGAGGCAGGTTTAGTTACCATGAAACCAGGGTCACTGCACTCAACATCTAATAAGCAAATTCTTAAGATCACAGAAATAAACCAGAGCCAAGTGAGCTGACAACAACCGCATTGGAGAGAATGATTTCTTAGTCCATGGCTTCCCCAGATTTCGGAAACATACACTCTCTTAAAAGTCACGTTTCTATCATCTAGACTAGCAGGCTGCAAGTATCTAGACAGTAACTATTTTAGGCCTGGAGAGCCATACGGCCTCTGCTGCAACCACTGAACCCCGCTCTCCCAGCAGAAAAGTGGTGATGGGCAACAGGACAAAAGACACACATGGCTGTGTTCCAATAAAACTTTATTTATAAAAACCAGTGGCTGGCTGGATTCCCTCCCCTGGCAATGATGTGCTGACCCCTGATGAAAAACACTATGAAAAATTTACTCATTTGGAACATGAAAGAAGAGGGGAGAGGATACGTGCGCGCGCCCACACACACACACACACACACACACACACACACACACACACACACACACTTTGTCGAGCAGACTAAGTTCCTTGCAACTTGTCAAAATACAGTAAGAGCAAAGCTTGCAAACTTGCTATTAAAATAAGCAGTTTCAAACCAAAGATCAACAGTAACTCAAGCACCATTTAACTGGGAATTATGAAATGACTCCAGAACAATTAAACTTCACCCCATTTTCACGCTTTCAAACGTAAGAACTTGCATGTAAGTATGTTCTCTATCCGTGGCACTCCTCAAATTCTGTATCTCATTCTATAAACACGGTGAATAATGCCGCATGAGTGAGGGTTATCCATTTATTCAGAACTCAACAATACCTGTAATTGAGTCAACTTTTAACTAACCTAATGATGGAGTTACTAAACACAACAAAAGGGTAGTAGGCTTCTTCTGTGTGCCCTCTAGTAGCTGAAAATAATGCAGGTTTGAAAAGCCAGGGAGCGAAATGAAAGGGGGAGAAAAATTAGGTCACTCTCATCCCTGTGTACCTTCCTGCACATCCTGCTCTTACTTCCTGAGCATTTCTGGAAAGGAGAACGCTAGCAATGATCTTGACATCCAACAGTGAGCGGTCAGGAAGTCTGGATTTAGAAAAATAAAATATTTAAGTGTTTTCTCAATAACACCATCCTCACGTATCTAGCCCTGCACAGATTTCAAAGGGTCTGGCCTTTTGTCAGCTCAAGTGCTTCTCACCACTGCCTTGTGAAATTCAGGGGAGACAGATGCCTTTCTTCGCCTTGGACAGAGGAGAGAGTTAAATCAGAGAGAGCAAACGGCGGTAACTGGGGGAGCCCAAAGGTATGGACTATGTAACTCTTAGAGTTTTTAAAAAATTCTTCATTAACGGTTAACACTTTAAAATCTGTGAATGTCCCACACAAGTGAGGGGTGTTTTTTTGTTTTTGTTTTTTGTTTTTTTTAGCTCTTAAAAAAAAAAAAAGAAAAAGGAGTATCTGGCTGCACGGGCTCCCCATTCCCTCAACTCGACAATTATCTGGTTCAGATGGGACAGGCGCTTTGCAAGCCGGCACTGGCCCCCGTTTATGACACACGCCTGGCCCCTGCAGGGGCCTGGGAAGTGCCACGTAGGCCAGAGCCGGTGGCTTGGGCGTGAGGGTCAGGAAAGCCGGCCCCAGGCCTTCTAGTCCCGGTTCAGCACTGGTCACACCATACTGCGCCACCCTGTGACCAACCGAGTACAAAGACGGCCCGAAGAATGGTGCCTGCTCTAGAGGAGTGCTCCCAGCGCAGCCAACAGGGGAGAGCTGGGCTGAGCCAGGCTCGCGCCAGGAGGGAGTTCAGGATGAATGTGGCTTCGTAAGGGAAGCCAACTTAATTCTGCCAAGGAGTTAATATTTGCTAATTGGTAGAAAAAGGTAAAATTAATGAGGACATTAACATAGCTATTTAAAAACAGCTCCGTGTTTCTCCCATTGTAACACATGGAACTATCAGGAAGTAATTGAGGGAAAAGGACACTGTCAATTCTCAATTATCTGCATGAATGAGGCGCTCAGTGACACGGATAATCCAAGTCATTTACATTTGGATTTAGAAAGTAACATCTTTTTTCTTAGGAAAACTTACCTTCCTAATTACAGCTTGCTGAATGTGAGGGTGCCATCAGTTTACCTTCTCTGCCTAAGAGCAAAGTCTCAAGGGAAGGTACGGACACCGGCAGGGGCTCCAGACCGGTTGCACACCACCCACAGCAGGTAAGAGACCACCAACGGTGGTGGTCCAATGTGGGAGCCCTCTGCCACATGTGACTCTATTTAAATGAGAGAGGATTAAATAAAATGAGAAGTTCAGTGACACAAGCCCCATTTCTGGGGCTCCATGAACTGGGGTGATTCCAGTGGCTGCCATGTGGGCTGGCACAGACACAGACCGTTTCCCTCATCAGAGAGAGTTCCAGCAGTCAGCCGAGACTTTGAGGTCCAGGATCACCACTAGTTCCCTGGCTTGAGGAGAAAGTGGTGTGCGGGCTGGGGGCAGGGGAATGCAAGAGAAACTCTGCTGCCGCTTTCACAGACACAAAAGGGAACAGGAGCCCCTGACTCTCTGCTCCTTTAATTTCAGGCCCTGCAATGTGGACTCCGTCTAGGGAATAGCACCAGAAATAAGCATTCCATTCTAAGTAAAATGAGGCTTTTTAATTAACAAAGCAGAAAACGAGCAGATTAAAGCCAAGGCTGGAAAGCTGGATCCTAAGCAAACACTGGCCATGGTGCTCACACCCTGCATGGCCATGCAGCCCAGGGGCCGGCTGCAGGTAAACAAGGGGGAGAAGGCGGCCTCCAGGGGCCCGCGCAGCAGGGACCCGCTCAGGTGCCACTGGGAGCCGTGTCAGGCCCAGAGCCACTTCACATCCTCATTAATTATCTTGAAAGGAGAGGGTTAGTAAACAGCAAGTTAATTAAATTCTCAGATGATGCTAATTTGGGAGGCTTTAGAAAGACTGGCAAGGGCAGAGGCAATATAAATGGGACCTGGATGGGTTAGAAGTATGAGCGGAAAATAAAATTAAGCACGAGCTAAATAAACACCACTTAAAAATAAGTCTTATGGAAGAGCCAAAATATGTCCAAAAAGGAATTTATTTGGAAAAGAGTTAAACTAAAATGAGAAGTTTTGCAGTGTCTGAGGCACATAATCAGAATGGGAGGGTTTTTTTTTTTTGTTTTTTTTTTTTTTAAGGCTTTTAAAGATTTTGAATAGAAGTGCTTATATGCACTTAGAAAAAGGCCTGGAAGGTACACTAACTGTCAGGAGTCGTTCCGTTGGAGAGGTAGGATCACACAGACAAGGGGACCTAGGGTGGGGCTCCATATTCTTTTAAATTGATGAAACATCCCTCAAGCAAGCCACACTGTGAGGTTTTTAGTTGTTTTTGTTTTGTTGCTTAAGCTTTTGAGTTCGAAATCATTTTAGACGTAGAGAAGAGGTGCCAAGAGTTCCATAAGCCCTTCACTCAGCTTCCCTACTGTTAACATCTTACGTCTTCACATCTGGGACATTCATCAAAATCAAGAAACTGACGATGGTACAATACTATTACTACAGGAAGGATTTCATTCAGATTCCAACCTTCCCATTCACGCCCTTGATCGATTCCAGGACCCAAACTCGGATCCCATATTGCATTTCGTCGCTTTCCAATCTATGAGTTTCCCTGTCTTCTGACACCTGGACACTTTGAAAGAACTCTGGTCAGATATCTGTAAGAGCGGCTCTCAGTCTGTGCTTGTCTGATGTTTTCTGGTGATTACAGTGAGGGTCTTGGTTTGGGAGAAGTATCCTTCCCAGTCTCAGGGGTATGTGACATCAACAGGACCCATCACTGTTCGTGTGAACTTTCGTCACTCAGGGAAAGAGGGTCCCTTCCTCACGGGCTCCTCCACGAGCAAGTTACCCCTCTTACAATTCCATATGGTATTCATGGGAAATGGGTCACTAAGTCTAGCCCACACTTAAGAGGAGGGGAATGAAGCTCCCGCTTCTCTTATTATGGTCTTCAATAAAAATATCTCGGAACACAGATAAGTTTCTCCAGGCAAAAAAGAAGGTTCTAGTGAAAATGTCTATCAAGAAAGTCAGAGAGTTGATGTCACTGTTATGAATGGTTGGGTTCTCAGTGACAGAGATGAATAAATGCCCACAGCTAAAGAGTCCTTGCCATGGGCCAGGCAAGGTTCAGTCTGCTTAGATCTATTATCTCATTTAATCCTCATAGGAGGATAGCTGCAACATTACAACAATCAACTCCGAATCACAGATGGGGAAATGCTGCACGAAAAGGTTAAACTTACCTGCTGTTAACACAATTACTACGTAACGGGGGGCGGGATTCAAACTCAGGCCTCCTGGCTCTGGTTCTATGCTGTCTAGAAAGCTCTGTGCTCTCCTGCTTCTCCACATACAATTCCAAAATTTCAAGCTACTCAAATGGAGCACTAAAATATAACTGAGAGAGGAGGGATGTGGGGTAAGATGTCAAGAACCAAATGGGACGGGACAGAGGCTTCTCGAGAGAGAAGTGCACTCATCGTGGCGTTCAGGGGTCAACAAAACCAACACGCTCCGAGGGGGTCTCTCACAGAAAGCAGTAGTCCTTCACCTTCACAGTGTGGCAAGAAATACAGAGCACCTGAGTTGGTCAAAGGGACCCCTCATCAACAGGTATGCAAGATGCTTCAAATCCAAGAACCACGATGCTCACTGATACCCCAGCCCCTGTCTGTCATAGAGACAAAGTCAGGAACTGTTCTCCAATAACAGTTACTGCTGCTACTCTTCTGAGGTGCACGGAGACAGAGATGCAATAAAGTAGAGGTCAGGGTTGGAGCAATTCTGTCTGGTTGTGGAGAGAAAGGATGCCAAGACAGGAAGAAACCAACAGCCCAGACAGAGGAGGGAAACTTAGCCCAAGACCCCCCAGATCTATAACATGGGTTTGTTTAATCCCAATTGTTACCGATTTCGTATTCCAACATCAAAAAGAAACAAGGAGATGAGCTGCTTCTAGAAAAATAGGGAAGCATGGATAAAAGTCGCTATTTTCTCCCAAGTACCCACATTATTCAATTCCCGCACTGATCTTAACCATTATCCTTTGCCACACAGAAAAAAAGATGATGAAGAAACCAGAGGTGAGCAATAAATGCCCCCTTCCTGGAGGCCCACCCCACACTGTCTTCTCCAAATATCTGGCATTCATTTTATCTCCATTCATTTTATCTCCGGCCTTGCTTCGTTCTCTGTTTCACCTGCAAAAATCTGCCTTTAAAAACGGCACCAACAAAGGAGCACATCGCACCAATTATTCTCCCAACACACTGGTCCCACCTCACGAGGGGACAAAGAGCAGGTCACCCATGAACACCTGGCATCACAGAACCGGAGAAGAGCAGGGATGGCCCATGGCTCTCATCTCAATGGGAGCGTCCCAGTTGGCACACCAGGCCTCTGGTTACATGTGTCCACCGAGCTAGATCGTAAAGAAGACAGAACTGCGACCTCTCAGGAAAGAGTCTCAGAATTTTCCAAGCCTTATACTCATTTTATTAAATGCAGAGGAGAATTGCTATCAGCAGCTGACATCTGAGTGCTTACATTGTGCCTGGCTCATCTGTCCAACCTCATCTGTCCAAGGGCTGTTCGAAAAAGAAACGGACACATCATCAGCCACCCTAGAGGTAACTCCTTGACCCGACGATAGATTCTCCACCAGGCACGACTTCAGTGTTTGACACCATCCAGACAAAATACAATAGTATTCCAGAGGGACGCATTTCCTCATTTACAGTGGCGCCAAAACCTGAGAATTATGGCCTGGAGCATTATCTGTGGCAAAAATCTGAAGTCTTTGAGCAGACATTTGTAAGCACCTAGAAAGGCAATGAATCACTAGAAGTAAACACAAGTTCACCAAGAATGGACCAAGAGACTAACTTCTTTCCTCAACACTCTCCCCCGTCCTTCCCCACAAAATAATGTCCCTACTGCTGTTATTACTAATACTGAACTGGTCGATCAGGGGACTATCAGAAGGGGGCCTCCTGCCATGGAATGCTGTGAACAATCTGTAAACAGAAGGAAGGGATTCCAGAAGGCAAAGGTGTCTCTCCACTTCAGGGTGTTGACCCAAAGACCAGTGATCATGTGTCAAAGTCAACCTGGAGGAAAAGGTCTACCGGGGATCATCATTACCAATTGGACTTCTCTTGTGTAACATTTCTAATGAGATGTGCAGAAAGACAGGAGTCATGCTCATTAACAACCAAAAAGACTCCAAAAGCCACAAAAAGGAATGGGTAAATTCGAAAACATTTTTAAAAGGAGACTGAGGAGAATTGTTATACTTTTTTTTTTTTAAATATTTTATTTATTCATTTAACAGATAGAGAACACAAGCAGGCACAGAGGCAGGCAGAGGCAGAGAGAGGCGCAGGCTCCCTGCAGGGCAAGGAGCCCGATGCGGGACTCGATCCCAGGACTCCGGGATCATGACCTAAGCCAAAGGCAGCTGCTCAACCAACTGAGCCACCCAGGCGTCCCAGAATTGTTATACTTTAACACCAGGCAGTACAAAACTAAAATAACTAAGTTCTGTATGGTCCAAGTCAAGGTGAACTTGGTAATTGAACAAGAGAAAGTCTAGGACCAGATCCAAATACGAATTTTGTGTGTGATATGGTGGCATTTCTAAACACTGCAGGAAAGGATGGGTGGATTGTTTAGTAAATGGGCCTGGGATGGAGAACTAATTGAGAAAAAAAATAAACATGAGAGAATCCTTGCCTCACAATATATACCAAAAAAACTCTCCAGATGGATTATGGAGTTTAGTGTCAAAACATTACACCATAAAAGAACTAAATGGGGATATAAGTGAACCTGATCTTGGCAGGGTAAATGGATTTCTTAGCTTAACAAAAGCGAAGGAAGCAGAAGTGAAAAGATCCAAAGAGATAAACGTTTTAAACTCTGGAATCTCAAAACTTAGGATGAACAGTCAAAGGTAATGATGAGTGGGAGAGGCCGTGAAACTCACAAGGAACAAGGAACGTACACATTTCACATCTTTGATATCAAAAGAGCACTTTTAACTTATTTGTTTATATTACTTACTAAAATTTTTTAATAGCCCAAAATTGAAAAAACAAAAACAATCCTGAAGACCAAACAGATGTGGGAGATGAAGAAATCACAGCACCTTCACACAGGGGTGCACAGTGCAGCTAGTAAAAAATGTGGTAGGAAAATATTATATGATATCCAAAAAAATCCAACACTGTTAAGTTCCTAAGAGCCATTTACAAGATATACACATAGCATCACTTATCTACTAAATAATACACATCTGTACAGAAGAGGCTAAAATGTTTAAAATTAGAACCATCTTTGCAGAGTGAGATTAGGGATGATTTTCTTTTTTGTGGTTCTCCACATTTCCGTGAGTTTTGTTTGTTTTGCAATGGACAAGGAGTATCTTCGAACTCAAAAATAAAAAAATAAATAAAAATAAATAGAAAAACATGTATAAATAGGACACCTTTTCGATCATATTTCCAGGTAGGATACATACTAATGCACTGAAACAGTGCAATCAACAGGATGAAGGAAACCAGAAGTTTACATTAAGTCCTGTTCTCGGGTCTAAGGGACGGTGAGACCTGGTTTAATCATCGGTTCTGTGAAAATGAAGAAATCAACCAAACCTTGACCATTTCAGGGGACCACAAGTTCCACTGGAGCCAAGGATCTGATGTGGCTTCTTAATAAAAGAATAAAAAAACTTAATGATTAAGTGTCTTTATCAAGGAAGGAGAAAACTCCTCTGTAATCAGTGAGTTCTCACCAAGAGCACCACACATCCCATAATGAGCATCGTCACCCAGGAGACATGAAATTAAGGGTTAGGTCATGGGGACGGTTAAGGAGTTTGGAGGCCACTTCGTGCCAAGAATCAGGTATAGATGCTAGGGATGTGTAGTCAGTAGTATGGAGAAGGTGTCTACACAGGAATCACTGACTTAGAAAGATGAGGGGGCACCTTGTGAAATGAGCTATGGGACCTTCACCCCTGGGGACGCTGCGCAACTGTTAAAAATCATGTGGTATAAAAACATTTAGTGATGTCCAGAAAAGCACACACAGCCAAGTTTAAAGCAGCCAGCTGCAAAAGCAAATGGCACACACAGTATCATTCACATTCTACCAAATAATACCATCATCAGGCAGCTTGTGTTCCCAGAGAGGAATATGAAACCACCGGCTCTACCCCACAGGGAAAGAAAGAGACCACAGCTCACCAGAAAGGATTTGTACCTATTAGAGGTATCCCTAGACTCACGGATGTAAAGAAAGTGGAAAAGTTGAGGACCATTGTTTCAAAGTACTTCTACAGGATAGTCCTTCATCAGGGCCAAAATTTCCCAAGTGCCCTTCAAGGACCAGGTGAGTCGGGAGCTTACTAGAAACACAGATCCCTTGTAGTTCCCCAGCCCAGATTCATAGAATCAAGTCATGGGCAGGACCCCAGAATCTATACCTGATTCTGATGCACAATCAGATTTGGGAACCCTTGGGAAAGTGATGTCTGTAATGGATTTTAAGAAATGGTATCAGAGTTTTATTTTTTTGAACGTAATACAGAAAGGAAGAAAAAAGTAACAAATCACCAAATTCTATCAACGAGATAAACATTTTTGGCCAACATCCACCTTGGCACTTCTAATCTATACAAATGATCTATCACTATTTTACATAAATGGGATAATCTGTATATACGACATTTTTATACATTAGAGCCATCTTTCCAACTAAGAAATACATGCGCACCGTCATTTTTCATTGCTGCACAGTAATCCACAGCACAGACACGCTATGATTTTACCCGGTCCAAATGACTAGTTTACCAACTTAAAATAATAATAAAGAAACAGAAATAGACAACGCTCTGATGAAGAGCATTTCAGACATATTAATGCCTGGAAGTCAGAGACAACCTCATCAAAGAACAAGCCCAGTTTACATCTGGACAGGCACTGGCAAAACCTGACACTAAGCTGTGTGTTCACCAACGGGACATATGAACGAGCCTCTGGATTCCCCTGCGATTAGGAATATAATCAACGTAACATAAGCATCTCAGGAGCAAAGTGCTGGTCTGTGTGTAAGCTGCAGAGCAGTTTCCCCCAAGAGGAAGAGGACAACTTGCTTACGTCAGAAAGCAAATCCAACAGAATTCAGAGAAAAGTCCTTGCAGAACACACCAGAATTCTTAGGCCTCTTAACTGCAGAGCGCAGCTGTGAATTCTAGTCCTTGCTCTCCCTCTCGCATCACTCTCTCCCGCCCACTGTCCTCAGACAGGCGACAGGACGAGAGAGGAGCAAAGCTTCTGGGAGATGCAGCTGCTAGAGACTTGGACCAAGTTCTTCATGGAAATGCGACCATGTTAACTTCCTTCCAGAACTCCATGGCCAAAAAATACATCCAGCTTTTCTTTTCTTTTCAAAAGGCATAAGGCACTGCTCAGGAAGCCAGAGACCCCTGGAGCTCCGGCAGGAGACCACGCAGATAGTAGAGAGAAGGACAGAAAACTGAGAGGGACTCTGGTCTGCTCAAGGGTAACCTGACAAAGGCCCTGGGGAAAAACGAAATTAAAGAGGATCTCCTTTTCAACTGGATAGTGGGTTACCCCATCTCCTGATAAAGGCATCTGACCACCAAGAGGAGAGGCAAGACCGAGACGGCGGGTACCGCAAGGCCTCCCCGGAATGCTTCCATGCAGCCGGAGGCCCCGGCCGTGCAGAAAGGAGTCCAGGGGTCCGGAGGGAGAGGCCCAGGGCAGAGAGCAAAGAGGGAGGCGCCGGAGCATTTGGCTCGGCTCTCGTGTGCGTGTGACGCTGGCCCGTTCCAGGCCCCAGGAAGCTGGCTGGAGCCTTGTCCTGAGCAAGAGGACAGGCCTCTGCCGGTCTCCTAGCAACGCCACAGACAGTATCCGCGGCAAGGCCATCTAGGGAAAATTTTAAACGGCCACATGCACAGAGGCAAAACTTACAGCAGGCCCGACTCCCATGGGAGGCAGCTCCAAAACCAAGCTCCACTGAAAAGGCATTTTGGGGGACTGACAACTGAGGTTCTTGTAACTTCTCCGCAGCTCTGCAGCCTTCTCCGAGCATGGCCACACCTGTGAACCTGTGCCCTGCACCCCGGGACAGACACAGCACACTGGTTCCCACACTTCACGGCTGCCACAACCCCAAGGACACACCCGATGGGCCTTCTTCTGAGAGCTGAGCCAAGCAGTGACGCCAAGCACTCGATCTCAACTCTTCTCTCCACACCCAAACTCTTCTCTCCTCAGTTCCTTCGGCAAGGCCACTCCCGCCGGTACCCCCTGCTTCTCAGTGTGTGGTAGGTCTCCATCACCTCCCAACTACTCCAGTAGGATGGCAAGGCCCACGCCGTGGTGCCGGCTCAGCCTCACCTCTTCCAGACACACGACCTCCCCTTTGGCCACTGTCACATGTTCCTTCTCTCTCAGCCTGAATTCATCCCATTCTATTTAATCCATGATGCCAATGATGCCACGTGGGAGGTGACAAGTGAGAAGAGAACCTTTCCTTACTCCATAGTACACACAGGAAAGGCACAACACCAAAGCCAGCCTTAGAGTCACAGCCAGGAGATCCATGTGACTGGACACCTTCAACACAGGGATGGGAGTAAGAACGAGTCCCAGATGCACTGGTGTGTGGCCAAGCACGTTTTCTGCCCGCGCCAGGTGCTCTCCCACTACCTGGATTTGACCTATGAAACTGTCTTGTGGGATCAGATATTCCTCATAGGATATTTACTTTCGATGCCTATGTGCTGGACAGGGTTCCCAGCTCCTGCACCTCTGTCGGGATACCCAATGCTCTTCACTCCGGGAGCCAGAGCTCCATTTTACAGATGACATTAGGGCACGCGTTCAGGGTCTGGGGCTGGTACGTGTCAGAGCTCACGAGAGATCAGAATCTCGCCCTCCAATCTGTCTTCCTGCTCAGTCCATACCAGGGTCCTTAGAGAGTGCATCACCCGGGGGCAGTAGAGCCACTAGAAGAGCCGACAACACCAGCAGTGTCTTACGGTCTAAGACCCTGAACCGTGTATAAAATTATAGCCGATATACATGCACACGCCTACAGGTATGTGCATACACGTGTAAGTGTATTTACGCAGGTACAGATGCTGTTTACACATACGTGAGCTGGCGTCTACCCGTCTGAATGTCAAGGATAAAAGCTCTAGAGAGACAGAGGTACTCGTATCTTCAATACACCACTACTCCCCACTTCGTTTATAAAACTAACATGTTACGTTACTGATTTTCCACAGTCCCAATTTCTAGGGCCCCAGTTTAGGCCAGGCAGGTGATCTCCCTGGCTGTTGCAGACACACCATGAAAAAAAAAAGCCCTAGCACACCCCGGAATTAAAACGATTGCATAGCCGGCAACACCGCTTCCCAGGTCTCTGTCCTGACCTCATCAATCTCAAGTCTCTTGTCCTTGGTAGAAGATGAAGCGGGAGCTAATGAAAAAGCTAAGGAAATCAGCACCACTAAGAAAATGCCAATACTCATTCGAAATCAACATAAACAGTTGACTGTTTTTTATCCTACTTAGAATTGCTTTCGTCCTTCCTGAAGGGCCTCCCGGGCAGGATCACGTCTCCAGGTTCTGCATAACTCTTGCCTCACAACGCTGGGTCTTCATGAGGTGTCAAAATAATAATTATCCCAGAGGGAGAATGCACAAGGGGGTCAGTCATCGGCCGTAATGGGACTCGCTCGCCCTCGCCCGAGCACGGAAGTTCAGCCATCAAAATATCCTAAGACAGACTATTCTTTCTTCTGGTTATTTACTTATTTTCTAGCATCAAGGAGAGGCGCCCATTTGCTCTTTCAGAGTTGGCTTCAAGAGGTTAAGCCTCTTGGAGGCCACATAAAACAATTTTCACTTTAGAGTTCGTCACAAAAACGAGAAGGACTTTAGATGTGACGGAGATACACTCAACACTCCTTCCCTCCGACCCAACGCATCTCTTCGGGACGGCCCCTCAGGAGTGAACACTGTGGTGACTTCCAGAAATGCTTCAGGACCCCCCGCTTACCTATAGGTCAACTATGGCGGAGGTAAGCAGTAAGAGAGCCCAAAGGGTTCCTAACCAATGCTTCTTATTCCTGACTCTGCGTCATTGTTCAGAGGTTTTGACCTGAGTGGTTTCAAGACAGCCGAGGGGATGTCGCTCTGTTCTAGAGTGGCAGTGGGTATCCTCGGGCACAAAGAGGGTGGGTGACACCGATGCGGCATCCTATGGGCTGGGGCTGGGGGTGTAACGACAACGCCAGCCTGAAAAAGCCAACAGGCTGTTGAATGCCAAGCCTGCACTATTAATTTGCATATGACATTAATTTTGCTGTCAGTGTGTTAATGTGTGATTAATTCTGTCATGGGTTGGAGCAAGGAGAATTAGTTAATTGTCAGAAACCCTTCTCATTCACTCTCTCATTCACTGCCACCTCCCCCCCCCCCCACCTGCCTCTAACTTTGCTCCATTTTTCTCTTCTTATTAAATGAACCTCCTGGGTCTTCTTCCTCAGGGTACTTCTCTCCTATGAGATTTTAATTCTATCTCCTCCAACCCTTTATATAAATCCATTTTCAGACCCCAGATGTGAGAACGCAGATAGGTCAGGCACCCCTCCCCACACACACACACACCAGCAAGACTGAACTTCCAAGCGGTCACAGGGGTGGTTTGGGAACGTCTGACAACAAGGACACACAGGTTCCATTCATATCCGTGGTCCATTGCCAATGCCAGCGATACCTGTATGCATTGTACAATCCGCTGTTTGTGCGCTATGCAAATAACCGCGGGACTGGGACAAGCTGGAATGTGGAGTTAACACAAAGCCATTGCTGTGCCATAGAAGTGGGTCAGTCGGCTGCCCATTTTCCCTTGTTGCCCATAATCGAGCTGCCTTCTTACTTCCGAACAGGCCTTGGCCACCACTGATGCACTTTCATGTTCAGCCTGGCCATCGTGAGTCCAGTGTACTTTTAATCTGACATTATTCCCCCACCTAGCTGGCTAGTTATGCCGATTTTAATAAAGTCCAATAGAAAGAGTCTCAAGACCCCTAATTCTATAAAGGGTAAGCTAATTCTAAAGCCCCGAGTGTCAGAAAGCTTAGGGGAGGGTGAACATGTCACCGATCAGAGTAAACACCCCCGACCATAGCAGCTGATGTCACATACACACGCCGCTGGCGGATGATGGGTGCTTCTGAGGACGACATCCCCCAGCTGTGCCGAAACACAGGCTACGCCTGTGCTCTCTCACCCCATTCCTGTGTCTCCTCGTTACCTTTCATTACACACTGAGTTGCCTTGATTTATTTTTATTCTTAATGTTTTATTTCTTTAATCTCTACACCCAACATGGGGTTCAAACTCATGACCTCCAGATCAAGAGTTCCATGCTCTACTGACTGAGCCAGCCAGGCGCCCCGAGCTGCCTTTCTTTTTGAAGGGGTAAGGTTAAAGAGGAAGGAAGAAAGGAATGAAAGCAAATTCACTGATTCCCCCCATCTTCTACACTACCACCATCCAGAATTCTTCTCATGTATGGGGCCAAGGAACCAAGTATCACCCTCTGACCACGTGTCCAGGGGGCTGGAATGGGCGCCAGCCAAGGGCAGCAGTGACCACAAGTTTTATAGGCTCTGGTAGACACGAATGAAAAGAGACACAGCCTGTTCGTGCCCACTCCCTAGCAAGTTATAGAAATACATTTCAATTTATTGAAAGGGACCCTAAATTTGTCTGAAAGCATGTTTCCAACACTTAACTTATATTTACTACAGTAACAAGGAATTAGGTAACTGAGGTCTACATTCATGTTGTAAAAACATTTATTCTTTTTTTTTTTTTTTTTACAAAGCACAGGCCTCCTTTTCTACAGGCAGCCAGTGCTTGTTGTAATTTGGAAAAACATACATATCAATTGGAACTTTTTTTAACAAAGTTAACAAAGAGTAATGTTCTTACGAGCCTCAACTATTTTAATGTCTCATCATTTTATTTCATGTATACTCTCACAACTGAACTTTAACTAGATGCTGAAGAGAAACCAAGTTTAATCTCTCACAGTAGCCGACTAAACAGCCTGCTAAGCAGGGTGTATACTCTCTCCTTCTCTCTGTTCCTCTCTCTCTGCGTCATTTGGTCCCACCGTCCCTTTCACTTCCTTCCCCCAAGTAACAAAATCCAGATAAATCCACAGAAGAGGCAAAAAGGGGTCTTCCGCAGTGACCCCACTTTTCAAACACGCTTGTCTGGATCACCACTTTTCGGAGAACTCTTCCAAGCCCTCATGGAACTACCAGAGAGATCAATGAGCTAGCAGCGTCTCTGATCAACAGGAATGTGGGTCCCTTCTTCCTTTTCAGATTATGTGTTGCTCTAATTGCTTTAATCTGAGCATTATTCACACATGATACTGGAATTACTCAGCACGTGGGAAAGAGGTCTCGACCACCCAAGGCCATCAGAGATCCCATGACATTTGGGTAAGTCAGCCAAATTCCAACACAGACAGTAGGCCCAGCAGTTGCTGGGGAAGAGTGTGGACCCCTTTTGTGCAAAGCAGGAACCAACTTTCCTCCATGTGGTCCATTCTTAAGTGTCTACTGATGATGTCATTCTGGCCAACCTCTTCTGGGCACAACACATCAAGTCTCAAAATGGGTAATTCTAACTTTTTAGAGCACTGACATTCTACGTGCAAAGGAATGCCAGGAAGCTAGCTCCTCTAGGGTTATTCATTTTAAAGGAAGGTCTCAAATAAGGAGAGGAGAAGCCAGGAAATAGGGTCCTGGGACAGGGGTTTCTCGTCATTCTCACTAGAGAACTGCCTCCTAAAATCTACTTCAAAATATCCTCCCTTGAATTTCACTTTGAGAATTAGAATGTGCAGCATTTTCAAGGTTCCACTCTTTCTTCCCCTCCCACACAAACATCAAACCTCCCTTTCTCCTCCATACAGCTTAGCCATCCTTACTCCACACCGTTGTCCTTCCTCAACTTCCCATCTGCACCCATCCATCACAGCCTACAGAATCCTTTTCCATCCATCCTTCCAAGGGGACGGCCAAGCCCTGGGGAAGGAAACACCTGCTCCAAGGTAATGCTCCCTTGGCCTACTGGCTTGCTTTGGAATCTAGAATTGGTGGGTTTTGCTCCAGCTGCTGGTGACAGGGGAGGTGACATCATGCCCTACAGTAGGAGGAACAGAGCTGCCCAGTGACTCTGGGGAAACGCTCAGCCGTCCGTACATCCAGTAAAAAATATCCGGTGACTTGGTCTCAAAGGTGGTGGATTGCCCGGGGCCCCGGGGTGGGACAGGAAGGCGAACACCTCAGCACTGGGGCTCGCAGCAGGCCCCTTGCAAGGCCGGCCCGCCCTCACAGCCGCCCTGGGTAACTGTAAGAGGCTTTCCACGCCAGGCACACTCCCAGCATTGTGTGCTCTCCAGCGCGCTCTCCCCCACCAAAAACCCCGAGGCCTCCGGAGTGTACGCTAACCACAAGCCTTTGAGTGGCTCATGTATTTACAAACTGAGGCATGTCGAAATCAAAGGGGATACCACATGACATAATTCGCATTAAAATGTCAACAGGCTGACAATTTATAGAGTCAATCCACGGAAGGTGGGGAGGACTAAGACTTAGTAATTGTTTAATTCCTGCTGAAACCCACGGCCTCTGTGCCTTCGGGAAGCTGGGATGCACTGGGGGCCTCCGGCCTACGCCCGTGGGGCTGGCACCGTGCCAAAGCCAGGCACTAGGTTTAACCATTTAGGGCACTCCTTGTAGAGAGAGAGAAGGAAGAAAAAGAAAAAGCTTGGGTGAACATGGCAGGGGCGGGAGGTGGCGGGGGGTGTGAGAGCCTGTCTGTCCACAAGTCTGAATGTGGCTGACGAGATGGCTCAGGTGGGGCCCAAAGAAGGAAAGGTCTCCTTTGTTGTACCTGGTGCTCCCTTTATTCTTCACATATCCAGAGGCTAGAGATTTGAATACATGCAAAAGGCCCTCCCCAGCCCTGGTTTCTCAGCTACCCTAAGCAGGTCGAGGAAGAGGGGGCAGGACCTGCTCCTCAATTACGATGGCCTCGAACCCCAAAGGAGCAAGAGCAAAGTCAGGGCCCAAAACAGAACCCCTTTCATAGAAAATCACCCCTGGAAGTTTCCTCTAGCTCTTCGACCATCCCCACCAACACCACTGCTCTGACCCAAGCAACAGAGAAACATACATTTCTCAGTGCCTATTTCAGACTCTCAGTATTGCACACACCGGGGGGATGGCTCCTCTTGGACTTCCACAACTGGATGCTCTCACGCTGCTTCGAAGGCTCTGAACCTTCCTTGGCAAGGTCTCCACCTAGGGGTGTGCGCTGGTGGAAGGCGGGCAGCTGGGAAAGGCTGTGGGTGGAAGGCGGGCCAAGTCCCTCAACTACACCCCCAGCTCTGAGCCCCGTTAAGAGTCCTACTGACGGCACAGGACAGACACATGGAGGAAAGAGAAATGGTATTAATAAGACTATTTGGCAAAGCTTATGGGTAATAATCATTATCTGCATTAGCCCTGAAAAACCCACGTTCTGAAAAGGTGGCTTCTCTCCGTGGGACTTGCCCCTGAGGACACCCGGGGCCACGTGGGCTGTGGCAGGGCTCTCTGCACAAGCTCAGTGTCTGTGTGTAAACAGTAACACCTCGTTCTCTCTTCTACCTCATTAACTGAAACACATTAAAACAAGTGTGCACTGGGAGCAGAAAATGAGACTGTTAAACCAAGCTGATATAATCCTCATCAGCTGTGGGAAATGAGACCACATCAATTATGCCGAATCAAGAGCAATCACAGGGATGCTGGGCTCCCAGGCCCCCAACATGAGAAGGGGGGAAGAAGAAAGGAAACCTGCACTCTAAGAAGTAGTCCTAGAGCGTACTCCGCCCACACGCTAAAACGGCTTCCTGCCCATTCTTTCTATCACCCCAAGGTGACAGGAGTGGTGCCTGAGAAAAACTTCAAGATTCTTCGGCACGTAGTCTCTGCCCATCTATTTGGAGTTAGAGGGGGAAAAGAAAAATGGAAATAAACTTATTTAAAAAAAAAAGTGGGGAAGGGGAGGGCAGGGGCAGAAGATATGACATCTGTGTGATCTACTCTGACAGGTTTTCTAAGTCCGGGGTACGCTGAGGCCAATTAAAGTCCTTCATCCTAACGCCCACAATGACCAGGACACAAGCTGCACAGGGACTAGCAAGAACAGTGCGAAACCTAGACAGCTGGGAAAACACCAGGAATTCAAGCAACACGACAATGAAACCAAACTACCCCCGCCTTCACCTGTCATTGCCCAACATACACAGCAGTGCGTAATCGACATGGTTAGAAATATCCATAAACCTGACTAGGGGAGAAAACAAAGATCATGTCACTACATTGCTAAAATAAAGAAGCTTAGGACACTGACAGGAAATGGCAGAATCATTATCTTCATCTGAATATATGAGAAAGGCAAAAAACTTGCATACGAGAGTTGTAAAATTTTGCCCACGGAGTAGTAGTAATGGTAGGACGTAAGGATGTCCCAGATCCTGGACATTAAAATATCTTATTTGGTAGTAATAATTACCGCATGTGAAATGAGTGTTGCCATGCAAAGCTTTCTTTTTGCATTTCCTCATTTGGGTTCCAATTTGCAACCGTAGCATGTTATTGCCACGGATTTGCATTGCATTTCATAGGTGTTTCCAAACATAAGCTGTGGACACGATCCTTACATACCCCTTGACACCAGCATGAAACTCACGTTGCCAATTCACTCAGTCCTCAGAGTGGCCTTTAAATTCACCGTTCAAATGACAAAGAGCGGCTCTGTTTCTCCAGAATACTTTCCAGATCTGCTCATGCTGATCTAATCATCAAGGAGGCAATGAACTTGGTGAGATTTTTCTGTTGCACATACTTTGCACATCATTTCAGAAGTTAAAGATTGTTTTGCATTAAGTTTTGCTTTTCTCAAATCAAGGAGGGAGGCATCTCCTCCCACTTACTGACTCAGAGTTGTAATCAGGAGAGCCTGGGTTTAGCCATTTATTTCAGTAAAACAAAAACAAAAAGGAAAGAAGGAAGGAAGGAGGGAGGGAGGGAGGGAGGGAGGGAGGG
>CM052803.1:36901552-36984112 GCA_028533885.1 Nasua narica | reverse complement strand
AAAAAAAAAAAGTTTCAGCTGAAGAAAAATTTTGGAATTTTTTTTTAAAGATTTTATTTATTTATTTGACAGAGAGAGAGAGAGAGATCACAAGTAGGCAGAGAGGCAGGCGGGGAGAGGGGGAAGCAGGCTCCCTGTTGAGCAGAGAGCCCGATGTGGGGCTAGATCCCAGGACCCTGAGACCATGACCTCAGCCGAAGACAGAGGCTTTAACCCACTGAGCCACTCAGGCGCCCCAATTTTGGAATATTTTAAAATAATGGGTAACAAAGGGTTGCCATGGAAACAGTTTACATACTTGACTGCAGGTTTTTGCTGTAGTGAATGGGGATTGGGATGGGACAGCCACAAGCAGGGACACAAATGTCAACACTAAAGGAGGACTCCTAAGGCAACATTAAGTCAACCACGCCACCAACACTGTGGTTCTCAATAGGAATGAACTCACTTGGGCAAGGTGGGTATGGCAGCTTTGCAGCGCTAGCTAACACCTTCCTTGTGTTTTCCCCCTTCACCATCCTCTGTGGTATTGCCAAGGTGAAAAAGCGGAAACAGACACAAACACAAAACATAAAGAGACACCGGAGCCAAATGCACTCTAGGTTACCATGAATATAACTTTCACTTTTCAGCCTTTGCCCTCCATGCTGTGCATTTTTGGATTGTAATTTCTTGGGGGGGGGGGTGAATATGCATTAGCTTTAATCAGGAATAAGTATTTCTGACACATAAGAAAATATTTTAAAAAGTTCTCTGAGTATGCTGTGTACTTTGAACCAGTTTCCAAGCCTACATTCTTACCTAAATACATCTACTTTTGGTCACATAAGGAAAAGATACGTGTGCTAGTGGCTTGCAGGGAAGTCCTGCTTTAAAAAAAAATAAAATAAATCAAATAGTGAAGTCCTCCAGGTTAGGCAGGGCAATATTATAAACTGAAGTCGGTACAAGTAATTTCACTGTTCTCTCTTACAACTGAAGATCACGTAGGTACTTTTTGGAAAAGGGGTCAAAGAAGTAGTAGCAAAAATAAAGTTGGATTTGCATTATTTTCTAGCCTTCCCAAGTACTTTATTAGACCAGCTCTGGCTCCATTACTTAGGAGAAGAGACTGACGTATTCCCTTAAAAACCAAAACAAGTCCTATGAACACACTCAGGGCTTAAAGGCAACTCAGTGATCTCTCCAAGCTCCCCATTCTTGAGATCAGACCATGACTGACTGGCCAAGGTTAATGACTTTCCCAAACTCACTGTCCCACACATTGGTCACGTTTCTCTCAAGGGTATTCTTTCTCCCTCCTCCAGACCAAAAAACCAACCAACCAACCAACCAACCAACCAACCAACCAACAGTAGTCTTGCTGTCCTCCAAGCCCAGTGTGTCAAGTTCAAAGCTAAAGAAAACCAAATTATAAAATGACTTCAATTACGTTGTCTGCATAAGACAATGAAAAAAACGAATACAGAACAATAGTATGCATAAAGATAGACATTCCGTGGCACCATATCCCGACTACACTGTACACATTCCATGTATTATCTCATTTAACTCATTCAACAGCATGCTCAGGCATGAGGTTTTAGAAGTTCATCTTACAGTGAAGGACAACGAGGGGATAAGCTACACATCCAAGTCACTGGCCTGTCAAAGACGGGGGCTGGGATTCAAACCCAGTCAGCCTGACATCAGAGAGACTTTCTCCCTTGAAACTCTAAGAACTGCCCCAGCTTCCCTTAACACAACTGGACATCTTGTCTTGACGTTTTCAAGTTTGCAATGCCTGGCATCTGGTGGGCATCTGAAATTTCTGCAATGACCAAGATCTGGTGAGACACCCGCTACCTCTCCCGTAGTGGTTTGAGGGCTCTCAACTGATCATGATCCTGCCTCCAGTGAAATGCACGACCTGGCCTGGAAAAAACCAGAATTAACTTACCTGAGCCCTGTATTCAGAGATACAACAGCACACCAGTGTTTATTCTCCCCGTGGCTGGGGAAAGCAAAGTGGGGGGAAGAAGGCTGAGGTCGGATACAAAGCTTCTACATGGTTGAGCATGGTGGAGCCAAAGAACATTTTAGTATTTTGCCCCCACGCTGAATTATGAACATTGACAGTTATAGAGAAGAACTGGAAAAAAAATCACTTACTAGACACCTACATATCCACCATCTGGATGCTAAAACTTATACCTTGCTGCATATCTACCCATTCTTTTATGCACCAATGCAGCTTCCCTCTGTAAGGCATTGTGAAGTAAACCACAGACTGCATATACTTCAGCGTGGAAAGCCTTAACTGGAGTTCAGTATTTATGCACGGGGCATTTTTTTTTTTTTTTTATTTCAACAGATCATGTGAAGCAGAGAACACTAAAAAGGCCCCGATTCCAGTGAGTTTTTAGTATGAAATGTTCAGCTCATGGCTGATTTTCTTTGAAGAGGTATAGTAACCACAAGGGTGTGAGAGGAAACACTAGTTCCTAAAATCAGGTTAGTAATGTGGCCTCAGGTTTGATGGGGAGAAAAGAATCTGCCCTTGTCCATCTCACTCATCTCTGTAATCGCTCCCTCTTCAAATCTTGCCCAAAGTCCAGCGGCCCTCTCTTTGAGGTGGTCTTCTCTGATCTAACCAAGTGGAAGCGATTTCTCCCTCCCCCGAACCTCCCTGCAGACAGGGAGAACTTGTGTCCACATTTGACTCTTCTTATTGAACTTCAACTGCCCTTTGTACCCGACGTGGCACTGTTTTCCAAATCGTGGTTTGCGAGCCATTGCCGCAATGGTTTTCAACCCAGGGCTATACAGGAGAAGCCCGCAGTGCACAAAATCAGAACCTCCGTGGGCTAGGTTGGCCTGCCCCTCTGTTTTTAAAGCTCCCTGGGCTAAGGGTCACCGCCTGAGCGGGTCTTCAAACCTGTGCAGTGGGTAGAACCAGCACTTGGGTAAAACAACAGGAAAGACTAGTAAGTAGCCACAGGTGGCCCATGTTTAAAGGATAAAATTGAATTACAAAACTTTTATTTCAGTGATCTATACAAAATCTCTCTCTTACATATGAGCTGAGTCACTGAAGTAAAATCTCTTTTTGAATCATAGTCGACCCAAAGTACAAAGTTTAGGACCACAGCCCTGAAGAAGCTGGAACACAGTTCCGCTCAGAGAAGGAGCTCAAAGGTGTGTGTGGCGTGAACACGGGAGTGGAGGACAGAAGCCGACTGGGGCGCCTCTCTCACTGGAAATGCATTCTGCCACAAGGCTCACAGTTCTCTTGGGAACAACCAGAACTGGGACTAATTAACATCATTTAGACACGGACATTTGCCCAGGGAGAGTGGGAGTAAACAGAGCAGAGGAGATTCTAAAGAAGTAAGAGTCGGCTTTTCAGGGTTGGACCTAATCTTTATATTTCTATGTTTAAGATTCTGTCCTTGGGTATTAAATCTTCAGTTTGGGTATTAAATCTTCACACTTACAGTCTATCTAACATCATTAAGACACAGGGAAGGACACAAAGTTGGATGAGAATGAACAGATCCTGCTGTCAAGAGTCTTCTAAGGGCCCCTGGGTGGCGCAGTTGGTTGAGTCCGGGATCATGACCCGAGCCTTCGGCTCGGGTCATGATCCCGGAGTCCCAGGATCGAGTCCCACATCGGGCTCCCAGCTCCATGGGGAGTCCACTTCTCACTCTGACCTTCTCCCTTCTCATGCTCTCTCTCCTAATAAATAAATAAAATCTTTTTTAAAAAAAAAAAAGAGTCTTCTAAGAGTGGAAGAGGAAGACTACTATAAAAATGGACCAAATATGAAGTAAAAGGGACAAAACACCATTAATTTTTCTACCATGACATCAATCTCTAGGACCCCTGAGTAGAAAGAGCTGTGATTTGGACTGGCAGCATTTTGGAATACCGGGCCAAAGCCAGCAGCACATGGGAATTTTCACAACACTTGGATACAGGCTGCACAAGTGCACCGGAACCCGTTTCTCAGTGGGTCAGTACAGGAGTAGAGCTCTGTACAAAACCAATGGCAAATGACATGGCTATGAACACCTCTGTGATGCCCTCGGTTTACTCCAGCATATGCTTCTGGACTCTTAATTGCAAAAGCCAAGTTACTCGGACAGGGCTGCTATGCCGCGTCTGGGGTAGCGGAGAAACCACAGGCACATCCTACTAGTAGTTTTGCCACTCCAATGAACGCTTCCTAGGCTGGTGACCAATACTCTTCTAAAAACCAAGGGTATAGCCATGAAGACAACCACGATCCTTAATCTTTTGGGAGACAAATACATGAACAAGCCAGAAAAATAGGTAATAACTGACTATGCAGGTAAGTAAACTTGGGTGGAGGAAGAGATGGTAACTTGAGAGGAGGTAGTCAGGGAAAGCCTCTGGGAGGACCAGACATTTAAGTGAGAGCTGAATGCCAATGTCAGGAAAGTGCATTCTGGGCGGTGGACCCGCAGGTGCAAAGGCCCCATGGCAGGTGCCAGAGTGACATAGTGAATGGAGAGAAAGGAGGCCAGTGTGGCTGAAGTGTAGTGGACAAAGGGAAGGGTGTTCCAAGATGAGGTTGGAATGGAGCAGGGATGAGAGAGGAGTTTGTAAGCCAGAGTCACGAGTTTGGCTTTTATTTTACGTGAGATGGAGAGCCACTGCTGGGTCAATGCAGGGGACTGCTCTGATCTGATTTTCCTCTTCATAAAATCACTGTATACAGGGGGTTGTTAGGGGCAAAAGCAGGAGTTGGGGGAGAACTGACAGAGCGAGAGACAACAGGGTGGGCAGTAAAAAACACAGAAGGTAGAACCATCGGTAAGCCAAGACTTACTGACGGTTGGGTTGGAGGGAGTGAAAGGAAGAGTGGCCCACAAACCATGACCAGCTTACTGGCTTGAGTTAACGGTAGACTGGCAGTGGCCCTTGGCAAAATGGGGGAGCCTAGAGGAGAAAGGTATTTGGCGGTTACGGTCATCAAGCCCTGTCTCTAGGCCGCACTGAGTCTGAGGAGTTGATACTCAGACACTCAGGTGGAAATATCCTACAGGGAAAGAAATAAAGAGAGAACTCAGGGCTCGCAATGCACACTCAAGTGCCACCAGAAGGTAGAGCTTTAAGGGTGCCGGAGTAAGACAGACACTCAGGAAGAGTTACACAAAGAAAGGAGGGCACCTGGGCCAAGCCCTGGAAGCCAAGTATTTATCATTAGGTGACAGAAGAGATGCCAGAAAGGGGACCACGGGGAAGGCCTAGAAAATCCGCCAGCCTGGCATCACAGAAGCCAGAGGGGGAAGGAAAAGGGTGACAGGGCTGCCAAAAAGTCACATGTGGTTTGAACATGGCCAATGGGTTTGGCCACATGGGAGTCACTGGTGACGTGTCACGGTAGTGGTGAAATAGGTCACTTCCAGATCCAGGGACTGGGAGGGGACACTGTGAGTGCACTCATGGGGTGGGCATGCCAGGTCGGAGCACAAGGGGTTGTCGGCAACAGGACTCGATCAGTGTGGCCTTGGGCAGGTGCCACCACCCCCACTAGAACGAGTCAGCTTCTGCTGGCACAGGCTGCCGGCCAGAGCCCCACGGCCACCAGCAACACCCCCCAGCCTCCTCCAGGCCACCTGTATCCTGTCTGTTCCCTCCCTAACACTGAGGGGGGCGGGAATGAAGATAGCGCCTCCCTCCTGCTTCCTGACACTCCTCCTTCACCTCCAAGAAATCTCTTTGTGTCCCATGTAGGTGTTGTTCGATTTTGCCAACAAAATCATGGGTGCTCTGTACTTTTTAACTGGCTGATAGCAAAAGTGCTCCTTTCCAACACTCCCTGGCTATTCTCACTGTAACCTGCTTTCAGGCAAGACAACGAGGTGAAGGGAAAGAAATTCATCCCCTCTCCTGGAGTTCGCTTGTCTTGCCTTGTGCTGCCCTCCTGAGAAATACCGGGGTGGCCGAGGCAGCGCCTATGTTGTGGAGCCTTACAAACCTGTGGGGGATACAAACTAACACATGACAGACAGATCAGCTCGGTGCCAAATGGTGTGACCTGCACTCAGGGCAGAGACACCATCTGTGGCTGTAGGAGCAGGAGAGAGCTTTCTGGAAAAGCAGGGCCATGTCACCAGAGCATAAAGGTGGGGCAGGAAAGATACTTGGCCTTAAAGTCTGATTAAAAAAAATAAAAAAGACACTTTGTAGCAGGCCCAAAGCCCACATCAGCCGTGTGGGATGTGTGCACCTCCTAAAGAAAGGAGGACTTACAATGACATCTGTTGGATTAATTAGCTGTGTAATTAGTCTCCCCTCAGTGGAGTTGGGCTTTGTCGCTGCTGAGACTTCTTCAGGTGAGATTTTATTCCAAACACCACACTTCGAGAGGAATGAAGAAGACAAGCACGCGACTGTGTTTGTGGGAGGCAGTGAGAAGGCAGGAGGCGCACTGAGGGGACTTTTGGGGTTCTCTGGGAGCTATAACATCAGAGAGGGCAAAGTCTGAACTCTGGACAAGCTCCAAGCACCAAAGGCTCAGAGGTACACATTAGGGTAGAGAGATCGTGGAGATGGACAGAGTGGCGTATGGATTTGACACGGCACACGTTACTGGACAAAGTACAGATTTCTTGTCCCCAGAGAAGCCATGAGACCTTCCTATCCTAGTAGCTGTGGCCATCACTAATGGGAACCCAGTCTGGAGAAAAACAATAACAATGGTGAGATCCTAATCTGAGAACCACAAAGTGAACAGACACAGAGGCAGATGCCTCCTACCACGGGGCACCCCATGGTGTTTCCTCAACCAAAGCTGGCCACAGTCACATGTGCTAACGTCTAGGACACCGAGGAAATGGCAGTCCCGGGACCCACGTCTCTTGGCTTGGCTGACTGCGAAGAGCCTCGGACTGTTCCCTCAGCTCCTTCTATCTTTAAGCATTTTCAAAAACAAGAGAGGTGGGAGGAGAAGGCAATCCAGAAACACGGAGGCCTAGCGGAAGCGGGTAGGTGACACCGAAAACCACCTTGGCGAGGGGGACACCAGGGCAGAAGGGGAACCTCTGGGGGTGGCCCTCTCTCTCCCCCACACGTACACACAGCGTGCCCTAAATGCAGGAAAAACACATGCCACTGCTCAGAGAAGCTTCCTGGCCTGTGGTAGTCGCCGGTTCATCAAGAGCCTGGGGCATGAAGCACTGAGCTCACAGGAGCCCTAGTTTAAATCACCAATATGAGTTCTAAGGCTACAAAGGGTCATCCTACTAGGACAGTGTCAGCCGCAGATAGAAATCTGAGCCCTTCCCAGATCTTCACGAGCCCCGACATCTTGTCTGCAGGACCCCTGCCAGGCCACGCGCTCCCTCCCACGGCCCTTGCAAGGGCCACAGGGAGCCAGGGAACCAACACAAAACACCAACATTATTGTTCCCACTGTCCCAAAGGCCCAGAGATGCATATACATAAGAGCCAGGAACGAGCTGGGCAACATTCACGTGTGGGCTCCGACACCGCTCAGTCAACGACCAGCCTGGTGATGCTGGCGCTCGCCCGACAGGAACAGGCCACAGAATCCTGTGAGAAAAGCCGTGAGGTCATTCGGGATTCTGTCTTCCTCGGTTGTCAGAGCAGCACAGGTATCACCAGGCTGTGGCGGGTTGTGTCATCTGTCCTGCTTTGGGGGCTGGAAGAAGACAGAAAGGAATAAGAACGTATCAGGTAAATGTTCCGGCCCCACGCAGACAGGACCTGTCTCTGCTCACATCCCCCTGGCTTAGCCCGAGGGCCCTCCGTGGACAAAATGCAGACTGAGAAGCCAGAGCAACGTGGACTGCTCACGGAAAGGAGCAGGGACTGTGGCGAGAGAGCGCAGACACTGGCGGCGAGACACGCTCCCAGCACACGCCACTCACAAAGAGCTCCCCACACAAAACGGGTTTTTCAGGGGAAAAAAAAACGTGTTAGAGAATTATTAGCCCGAGTCCACACAAAATCCTCTCCAGAGCTCAGCCCGAAACTGGCACTCAATAAATGTTGACCCAGAGGGGGATTTTCTCCTCCCATTCGTCTGTGCCCCAGAGACAGTACAGGGGAATGCGGTCCTGAGCGGCAGAGTGTGCCCCAGCAAGAGGAAAGCCAGTGAACAAGACAGGTACAGAGACACCCGCCATCAGAGCACCACTGGGGCTCGTGCCCAGGCTTTGGCCTCGATCCGAGAGACAAGGAAACAAGGGCGACCTGCTACAATACGTCAGCTCAGGTATGGTTACGAAGGCTCAACAATCCTCAAGAAGGAGCTTGTCACCAGAGAGCAAGACTCGACAGGCACCAATGGAGGAGAAATTCCTTCCACAAGCCCGATGCACAGGCTGTCCCAGGCAAACGAAAGGACGGTTACAACTGTTGACCTAAGAGACCAGATATGCTTTGGAGGCCCTCGTTCTGGGTCTCAGAACCTGCCCTGCTAATTAACAGGTTACAAACCAAACACTCTCAGTAGATAAACATTTCTAACCTTCTAACTAGTTTGCCTTTTAGAGGATGAGGACGTGGGCCCTAGAGAAAGTTCCCTGATTATTCTTGATGATTAGTCCCAGTTCAAATCTACTCCCGGCAATTCCTATTAGCATCCTATATACGGTAAGCACTTGGGGTCTTCTGTGCACAATAGCCAGGGCTCAAGTGCTGGGAATGTCTCTCACCTAAGTGTAAATAGCAGGTGCACATGGGAGGCCAGAGGAGCCTGAGCGTGAGCAGGGAGAGCTGACGCATCTGGTACAGTTGCAGGCAGAAGGATTCCACAGGGCACTGTGACGTCTGTCTCACAGTGTGACACGAAAGCACTTCAGGACAAGGAAATAATGAAAAAATTGTTGAAAAGCAAATTTTAATAGCTTTGGAGAAAATTTCAGATTTCATTATAGGAAAGGCACTTTATTTAATGTAGAAAATGTGAAAATCTGATATGACCGTTTTCTATAAATAACAAAAATTGGAAATCATCATTAGAGGCATTTATAATTTTTAGAGGCATTTATAATTTTCCTCTTTTGTTTGGAATCACTGGGGAAAAAAAAAAAAAGAAAAAAGGTTTACCAACAAGGAAGCCACTTATCTCTCTTTAAGCTCCTATCGAGCCTGTTGGCAGACGCTATCAAAGAGTTTCTTCACCATCCAGAGGAAGGGTTGCCGGATAAAACAAGCGATGCCCAGTTACATGTGAATTTCAGCTGAGTACATGAGACGACAGCGTATGGAATATACTTATAGCAAAGACAGTATTTGCTGTTTGCAATTCACATGTAACCGGGTATTCCACATTTTTCTCTGCCAAGTTTGGGGACTCCGCCTGGAGGTCCCCGCTGTGGTGGGTTTGGTGCTCCTTCGGGTCACTACCCTCATGTTCCTCCCTGGTTTCAATAACCGCCAACATTTCTGTAAGCAATAGATTTTCTGTCCAACATTTTTACCTTTCACCCTATAAGCTGATTACCTTTTTTTTTTTTAACAAGTGCTGGAAACCTAATTTTATTGAATATTAAAGTGAAAAATGATTCACTGCGAAGTATTCAGGGTAACACCCCACGCTTAAAGGATATTTGTAGTTTTAGGTTATGTTGAAAACAGAATTAAGACTATGGCTGAATGCTTAATTGTTCCTTTACAATTTCCCTTTCAAAACAAACAAACAAAACCCCAGAAACACCTGTTGGGAGTAAACGGATTCAAATTTGTCCTTTTTATCCAGGTCCTCAGCAAGTTGGAAGAACTGGAAATTGGGTCTGCACCTTTCTCCCACTCAATGGTGCTGCTTTTCTGCTAGACTAGGCTTACCTAGAACAGTGGTAACACATGGCATTATTCTGGAATGTGGAGGCCATGGAATACTTGCAGAAAATTCCCCTCAGGGTTATAGAGCACCCCTAGGGCAGCAGATGGCATTCCTACAAAGCATTCCCCAAGTGTGACTTTTTCCTCTATATGGCTGGAGGGAACTGACAAGAGATCTTCCTCTCACAAGAAGATCTAGGGCTTTTGGCTTAAGGACTAGGAGGGTGGAGGCTTCCAAGTATTTTGACAATGTGGTAGTTATGAGATTATCTGAATGGAGACCTCCTTGGTCCTCAGCCTGAATCAGGAGCTCAGCACACCTTTGGAATCCAAAAAGGAGACTTAATCGCCAGTAGCTGAAAACAGTTTGTACTGGAACTATGTGGTCGGAGTCAGGCTGTCTTCTTGTTATCTAAATACGAACTTCAGAAAAGAGAACTTCTAGAAGTTTCAGTATTTGTTCTCTCTCTCTCTCTCTTTTTTTAATAATACTTGGTGAGCCCAGTCTCCATGAAGGAACAATAAGCAACTCAGCCCCTCTCCCAAACCCTGGTCCTTCCTGAAGAGCCCTCATTCTAGTGAATTTGATGAAGGTAATTAATCCAAGAAATTTCACCCTGGGGAAGAGGCTGGAGAGAAACAGGAAAAGGTCAGAGGAAGAAATTTCATCCGCAGGACTTTACATGTCTTGAAAAGAGAACCGTCTCTGTTCCCCTTTTCCTTCCACAGTGCTTTGGACAAACAATACTCTGTAAATATGTTCAGACCAATCTAAATCAGCTCTGTAAGACTTGGAGAAAAGGGGACGATAAACATGGCTTTTTACATCAGCTAGGAAAGGATGGTTATTTAAGAAATTGTTGGACGATCAACCATCTGCTTTGAGAGAAAATACAGTCCTAAATCACACAATACACAAAACAAGTCCTTACAGTGCACCATACACATAACAGATTCCTCAGGGATTAAGGACTGAAGCGGAGGGAAAAGGTATTGAAGAAAGTATCAGTCAAGTTGAACCAACCGGCGTGGGTTTGCACCCTCACTCCAACAGGCCTCACTAGCTTGTGACTTGTAACCTCTCTCTGCCTTGGTTTCCCCACTTGGAATCAGGCTCATCAACAGATGATGAATCAATCAATATATGTAAAGCCAGTGTAACAGTACCTGGCTTGCAATGAATGCTCTACAGGGGGCTATTCTTTTTTATAATTTCCTAACAGTGCGAAGAGAGCGCCTCCTAGGGAAAAGGGGAAAGCTGGAAACAAAGAAAAGGATGCACAGACTATAGACATCATACAAACGAAAAGTTTCCAATACATTAAAATGCCTCATAAGCCAAGGCAAAGATGAACAAAGGACCAAGAGAAACTATGGCAATGTCCACGGCACAGCAGGGACTGTCAGCCCTGATACACCAGGAGCTCTTGCCAATCAACTAGAAAAAAGAACCCAGAAAAACAAAGGGCAAAGGCTATGAACAGGAAGGCTGCCAAAGAACTGCAAACCTCCAACAAACACATGAAAGAGTGCAACTGAGGAGATCCACGTTGTAACAATTTTGCCAACCTGACGAAAACATAAGAAGATACACTCTATGTTGGTCACCGCGTGGGGCTTCGAGCATCACCCAGCAAAGAGGGAAAATGTTCACCTTCTTTGGGAAGAGGCAGTAAAAAACACCTGCTGGCATTACATCCCAGAGTCCAGCGACCCCACTTCTCGGGGCAGTACAGGTGTAGACAGCTCTATGCACTCACCTGTTCCCTACCTCGCTGTCTACAGTATCAGAACACGGCAAATATCCTCCCTGTGTATCAGTGAGACTGGCTGTCTTCTATTGTTTCTCTTTTTTGCACAACATCAACTCTGTACTGATTTTTTCCGAAATGCTATGTTTTTTTTTCTTTTCTTTTTTTTTTTTTTACAACTCCTAAACTGTAGAGACATGATGATTTCTGGGAAACCTGCAGCAAAGGAACTGAAGAGTATCGTGCTGGTAAGCCTTCCTGACTGCTAATGCATGGAATGCTATGTAGCCGTAAAAGAAGAGGGAACTAGATCTCTATGCACTGACCTGAAATGATTTTCAGGATCAAAAGTTACATGAAAAAAAAGCTGAGAGCACAACCTGAGTCTATAAAGCTTTTTTTTTTTTTTTTAAAGATTTTTCATTTATTTATTAGAGAGAGACTGAGAATGAGAGGGGAGAAGGTCAGAGGGAGAAGCAGACTTCCCGCAGAGCCGGGAGCCCGATATGCGACTCGATCCCGGGACTCCGGGATCATGACCTGAGCAGAAGGCAGTCGCCCAACCAACTGAGCCACCCAGGCGCCCTATACAGCTTTTTTAAAGGAATAATATGTATGTGTATGCATTTCTATCTGCATAAGCATAGGAAAAAAGCTTAAAGGATATAATCTAAACCTAGCAGCTAACTGGTGGTCAGAAATGCCACCAGAGCCAACTCAGGCTCTCCGGGAATGACCACAAATGGGGACCATGTGCGGTCTCCCAGTCCTGCTCCAGGAGGCCCACATCCATGAGCCCAGGAATCAAGCGAGGGACTGAACCTCAGACGCCCAGCTGCTCTCAGAGACAGAGGGCATGGAGACTAACTGGGCTAAAATTTACCAAAACATCTGGCTTTTCACACCTTCTAAACCAACCACAGGAAAACAGCCCCCTCCTTTCATTTAAGGATGCAGGCACCAAGGTATGGGAAGAAGAAGGTAAAAGTATGAACTTAAAAAAAAAAAAAATCAACCTAATGAGAAAACAAGGTTTTAGGAAACTGGTTCCAGAATGACGATGTAAACCAGATGACACTTGCACCGGTGCCTCAAACACGTCACAGCACCAGGGAGGAGAGGATGGGGAGGCAGGCGAGGGTCACCAGAGGATTTATGCTCTCTGCTTGCCAAGCAAGACAAAAGCTCCCAGGTACCACCTGTAGGCATGAAACGTGCCGCCGTCTTCCTAAGACAGCCCACCCCCTAAGTGTAACCATAAAGGAGCCCGCAGAATGCAGACCGTCAATGAAATCTTTGTCGGATTTGTTCTCCATCTTCTGCTCAGCCCTGCTGGGGAAGAGTCCCAACGGGTTTACGAGTCAGGGAAAAAACGGAGATCTCAAAAATGGGATCTCAAGGCATGCAGAGTCTAATGTAGATATTCCTACTACCTCTCACCTTGCAGAACCCCAGGAGGATGGCGAGTGTTCAAGTCCACTATGTGGAGAGGGTGGGTGTGTGCTTTGAGTCAGTTGGTGCCAAGGGCTACCTCCTACCTTACGCCCAGTGGAGCTGGTGGCTCATGCTCTGCGGCTGGCCCAAGGCAGCTCATGTAGGGACCAGATACAACTCCAGGGGAGATGACCCCCTTTGTGCATTATTTAAAGTTACTAGGAAACCTTCAGGCTTGGCCCAACCAAAGGCATCTCAGCTGGGAACTTCTTGAGTAACCGAATCTGGTGGGGTCTTCATCTATTAGATTTCCAGTCCAATGACTCTCAGGTGAAGAAAAACATCAAAGGGAAAACCAGATTCTAACAGTTGGCAGGTGGGCACTGATCTCCAACTGTCCTTCCTCCACTCTTTTTCCCCAAGCAAAAGACACTACGAATTTCAGAGATTTCACCATGGACGCCATATTGCAGGGAAGCCGAGATAAACACCTAAGGGCTCACGCTAGCTCTGAACCCATGCACCAGGGACTCAGGACCTACACGAGCATGGAGAACACAGGGCAGGCAGGCATCTGTCAGGACCTGTGGCTCCTCTGCTCAAGGTAAGAAAGAGCACCTCACGTCTCTATAGCTGTAGGGAGAGGGAGAGTGGGCAGGTCCTCCAAGAGAGGATCCGTTTACATGGTAAAGGAGAAAGATACGGAATTTACATTCTGGAGCGCAAGCCCTGAGGAGAGCCAGGCACCTTTCTTTCCCACAACATGCTTCCATTCTGGCCCAGATCGATCACGGCACACAGAAACCAAGAACCCAGCCTCTAAGCTGGCCTTCCCAGGGGATCAACCAGTCACAGTGCCCAATGGCGGTGGGTGTGAGGACATGGCCAGAGGACCACTAAGAGCTGGACCAGAGCCTACCACTCTTCAAGACACACAAAAAAAACCACTCAAGGAATTCAATCATGAACATTTCACAAAGCAACCTGGAAGCCTGGAGAAAAGGAAACAGCTTCCATCCGATGCCTGGGGCGCTCCAGCCCACCCTCCACACACACACACACACACACACACACACACAGACTCTCTCTCTCTATCTCTCTCTCTCTCTCCCCCCTCCACTTCCAGGACACAGGCAGGAAGAATTCGCTGAATGAGAATCTTGATTGAAAAACTGCTCTCGCACAATTAAAACTTGACAATTCCATGCCAGGGAGAGAATATCACTAGGGTACTTGTTTGTTTCTGTTCTTCTCTGGGGAGGTGGGATGGGGGTAGTAGATTAATGAAACCCTTTCCCAGTCCGGATTAGAAATTAGCTCATGCTTTCAGACATCTCAGTCTTAATACAGCAATGTCTCTCCCAGCATTTATGACACCAAGAGAAGGGACTCTGGACTGGTGAGGTCAAATGACACTCCAGAGAGCTACGCCTCTGCTTGCATCTCCTGAGATGGCTGTTCTGTCTCCTCCAACATGAAAAAGGAAGAGGAGGGAATAAAGACCTCAGTTGAAAGGGAGGGTTGGGAGACCCGTTAGGAAGTCCCCTCCATCATGGCTCCTGGAGCAGGTGCAGCAGAAAGCAAGTTTGCAAGTTTCCCTGACCAATAAGGAATACTTTGCCAAGGAACTGGGATGGGTTTGGAGGGGGGAGTGAGGACGGGACTTAGGGAAGGGGTGAGTAAGGAGGGCTGTGTGTGAGAAGCCTGGTGCCCTCCCCAGGTCAGCAGCATCTGGAGCTGTTTCTCTAGCAGACAGTAAAGAACTCGATTACATCCAGTTAACTGTGCCTTAAACTGATTATGCATGTGCTGGGCTAATGGATTACATTAGCAAGAGGAAAAATAACATGCAATCAATCTCCATTTACTACAGGCCACACCAGGGCCTAGAGAAAAACTGACTCTCAACCACCTCCAGTCTCCACCCCAAATCTACAGACTCGTGACACCCTAGGACAGGGAGCCCCTCGGTGGCAGGAGAAGTCTATCTTAGTCACACTGCAGGACCGGAAGCCTTGGCGCGAGTACCGGAATAAGCCCATCTCTGTGTCCTGCCGGAGTGGTTTAGAGCTCCCCGCCCCCACCGCAGAGCCACAGCAAGCCAAGGGACATTCATTACCCAAGGACTAATGAGACCAGACTAATGACCTACGGCTCCTGACACAGGGAATTCTGCTCTGAATGGTGGTGGGGGGGTGGTGTTCACCCCTGGGGTTGTGCTGGCCAAATGCACTGTTGGGGAACCTCTCCTTTGGGTGCTGGTTCCCAAGTCTATCCTGCACCCCAATATCAATGGCCCTTCCATCTGCACTGCCTTTTTTAAGTAGGAGTTTTCTCCACCTTTTGAATTAGAAAGAGAGAAACAAGACCAGGGAGGAGGAGTGTCCATAGTTCAGCAAAACACAAATGGAAACCCCCATCTCCTCCCTGACATCCACCCTGGAAACTGCCTCAACCTGACTCACTAGGTGTGATCCGCAAAGGTGGTTTGGGGACCCAAGAGGGATCATCTCAGGGAAACCTCCAGGTTCTAGGCCCTTCAGAAGCAAAGCCAAGGGCGTGGTATACTCTCACTGGAGGATGTAGCGTGGAGAGCTAATCACCACCGTACACGTTTTATCATCTAAAAGGCTTTTTTTTTTTCTCTCAGATGGGAGAGGCTGGCTTCTTGCCACTTCTAAACAACCCTCATCGAAGTTGCATACAATCTTCGGTGGCCACGCGCAGTACTTTGAACTAATTTTGCTCAGTCAGGTCCTTTGGAAACAGGCTTTTTCTATGAGTTTTCCATCAGGTTTTCTGGACCACATCAGCACCCCTGTATGGCCGCCTGAGACCTCTAACTTAAACTGACCACGAGGAGCCTTTTCTTTAATGGTGGTCCAAAACTAAGCCATCCAGTGAGGTTCCTGCTTGCTGAGAACAGGGGGACTGGCTGCTTGGTGTTCAGACCTTCCCCCCTGCACTATGCCAGCCCATCCACGCTGGGGTTGGCAGTCAATTCCAGAACCTTCTAGTCCCACCACCTCATTTCTGCCTTCTCCTCCTTCCCCTAAAGTAGCTTCTTATCCACGCTACACAGACCTCCCACCAAGATGAAGACAAGCAATTGTAAAATGAATCACAGTTATCAATCTCGGCAGAGACTTATATAGGGAAAGGACCGGAAGTCCTCCTTACTTGGAGTCTCCCTTTAAAATCACCATGAGTAGGAAGGGGATTAAACTTGCTCGGGTTCAACAGAAAGGCTCTCCCACCCAAAGATGTGGGAACTGGTGTGAAGGCCAAGGGGGGGGGGGGGCACTGGAGGACGGGGGAGGCTGATGATAAACGGGAGAAAATGCAAAGAGAAGAATGAGGGTGTGGACGGCGTATGGGAGGAGGCTGGGTAGATTTATGGCGATTTGTACCTGATTGTTCATACTAAAGCCATTATGGGATGATTAGAGAAAAAGGTGAGGCTTTAAGTCCAGTGAAAATCAATAGAAACGTCTGGAGCAATTCTGCCTCGCAAGTGAAAGGACTATTTACAGTATGTGAGCACCTCCTCCTCACCGTTACCGTCTATGGACTGAGAGACTGGAGGGGGTGGGGACGGGAGGAGGAAGGAAGGAAGAGAAGACAGAGGGAGAGGAGGAGGAGGAGGGGAGACAGCCAGGGGAAGAGAGGGGAAATGTAAATATGAGGAAGAGAAAGGGGGCACAGAACAAGGAAGCAAAGGGAGAAAGAACAAAGGAGCCCCCTTCCCGGACCCTAAATTTTCCCCACAGCATGTGCCACCTTGTAGTCAACCATGTAATTTATTTGTTGTGTTTATCACCCATCTCCCTGCAAGTGAACGGAAACACTATGAGGGCAGGGATTTTTTGGGGGGGGGGGTCGGTTTTATGCATGGAGGGAGGCATGTGCCCAGAAGACGAACTGGTATACAGTAGGTGCTCAATATCTACCTGTGAATGAATGAACAAATCAACGAATCCACGAACAGATGAACTAGGTACTCCAGGGGCATCCAGGGAGAGAGATCAAAGGGGGAGGAAGGGGGACGAGACGGAAAAGGAAAGCATGACGCATGCGGGTGAGAGGGGCAACACAGGAACACAAAGGTACAAAAAAGCCATGACAAACAACTGTAAGGGAGAAAAAGCCAGTGGTCAAGAGTCGAGAGGTAAGTATCGAGCTGCTGTCCATAAAACCTGCCCTCCAAAAAGGGGCAGCTCTCAAAGAGAACCTTTGGTTACCGGAAGCCGCCAGCACGCTGTAGCTTTACGAGGAAGCGGACACCGATGCCCCTTCCAACACCAACAGGTCACTGACCCCGCCGGGACACAGACTGTCACCCGTCCCCAGCCATCCCTAGCCCCCAACTCCCAGTGATCCCACGCATGCCTTCCAGAGGCAGCCCAGGTCCTACCTTGTACAGCTTCAGGCTGGCCTCGTGCCTGGAGTTGACCGTGTGCAGCCGCAGCTTCTCGAGGCTGTTGGTGTAGTAGTCGCACGCGTTGCACTTGAGGTGGACGGGGTTGCCGATGGCCACGCACTTGAGCCGCCACTCGTTGGCTTTGCCGCCCTCCTTGATGTGGGCCACCAGCTGGTACTTCTGCACGTGCTTGTCTGTCTTGCAGTGCAGCTGAAAGTTGGCCTTGAGCTGGGTGTTGTAGCGGCAGAGCTTGCACTGGTACGAGTCCCCCATCACGGCCTTCCACTCGTCCTCCGGGAGGCTGCGCTCCACGTTCATGTGCAGCCCCAGCATGTCCAGGTTATCCGTGGTGAACTTGTTGCAGACGGCGCACTGGAAGAGCTTCAGCGATGGGTCGTTGGTCTGGATGAAGCTCTCGCCCAGGTTCATCAGCTCCTCGGACACCAGCTGTCCGCCCCCGAGGCGCATGTCTAGGGGGATCTCACCGCCCACTGCAGAGAAGGAGAGGGGGAGAGCATCAGAGCGCAGGCTCACAGCTGCGGCCCCAGTAGAGGCCCCCTCCCAGGCTCCTCCACCCTCAGCCCAGGGTAGAGGAGAAAAAAAAAAAAATCACATTGAAAGTGTTGCAAGGCACTACTAACCCAAAAAAAGCAACTTTATGTGTTCGGATATTTCCCATGGACATTCTGAAATTTGCAGAAGGCTTTATGTTTTGTTTTTCTTTTGGGAAAGAAGACCTAGAACCATAAACTCTTGAATATTTCGATTCAGTCCCTCATTCAGATCCAAGAAAAGATAGGAATAAACATCATTCACTGCAGATAACAGAATCTGGAACTCCAGACCGCTAAAAGCTGGAAGTTAGTTACAGCTGCATTCTAAGATATACGCAGCCTTCATGGTGAATCAGAACTGGGTCCAGAATTTATCTACAGCAGCATGGCCCCAACGGAACTTCCTGCACTGTCCAATGGGCTAGTCACCAGCCATGGCTAAGTTGCAACCAAAGAACTGAATTTTTAGTTTTATTTATTTTTAATTCATTTAAATTTAGATCGCCACATGTGGCAGAAAGTGCAGCTCTCAATCTGAGATTTGGGGGATGGTCTCCCTAATAATTCCTCAGTATACCCCACGGGTCAATATTCTGCCTGCCTGTCAATGGTGCCAGCTCCTCCCACATGTCCCCAGGAACACAGTCACTCCCCTTTTCTGAGCCCCCACTACGCATGAAATGTAAGTCTGCTACGGGACAAGTCACATTCTCCATTGTCATCAGTCACATGCAGAGGCCTGTGTCCCCATCCCTCTGTAGGGCAGGGGTCCAGACTGCTCCCCACTGAACCTCTAGAGAGTGCCCGGTCCCCCGCACTGATGTTGTGCAGGACACGGTTAAAAGGGAACCAAAGTGTTACAGGTTCAGGAAGTGGATCAAGATGGGTAATGACATGCAAAGGTCAGCTCACAGTTTCCAAAGAGAGTCTGCTCCTCCCTCCCCACCCTTGCTATTTCTCTGCTCATCACTGCCCTGCATAAACCAGGGATAGGCTCTCATTCACTAGTGGGGTATTTTCCATTATGAAAACAGCTTGGAGAGAGCAATCTTCCCTCCATTCCCGAGCAGCTTACAGTCGAGCAGAACGCTGAGCGCTGGCTTCTGTGCTCTGTCTCCCCCGCCCCCAAAAACATGCACACGTGAGCTATTATGTCCTCCCCTGACTCCCCAACTGATACTCAGATCTGACCTTTTACATATGGTTGGGTTGAGGTTGCTCTTTTTTAAATGACTGATTACAATTCAAGTTAGGGGCTAATCAAATAAAAGACTTTCTAAAAAATGATTCTTATTTATGTTACTTGAGGCATCTCTAATGAGAAGATCAGTTACAGGTTCTACTGAGCAGTCTGGCTGTGTTTGAAGCCTGCGGACAATCTAGCAAGCTACAGAAATCTTTTGCAACGTGCATTCCAGAAGGCTCACGAAGCTTTCTGCTTGTCTCCTCCCTTGCCATCTCCCCTGGTGAGAGGAGCTATAACTAAAACATTCTTTTTAGGACAAGAAAAAAAAAAAGAGAGAGAAAAAAAGCCTAAAAGCTCCATCCCTTAATGGGGACGAAGGCCAGGTAGCATCCATGAAACACACGCAGCATCCAGTCAAAGCGGAAACTGCCCAGAGGGTGAGACAAGGAGCAAACATATATTTGTTTCTGATACCAACCACCTGAGGCATCGAATTTCCCCCCACTTTTTAAATTTAACCTCAGCACATCAATACTGCTCTAAAGAAAAATTCAGCTGTCACTTGCTGGATGCCTGAGTAAAAATGAGAAATCCTCGGAACACACAGAGAAAGTCAGTCCCTATTCCCATTCCAAGCTCTTGAAATGCAAATCAAAGACCAATACTGAGAAGCAGTGAAATGAAGGCGACAGGCAAGCAAAAGCTCCCTTGGAGAACCGTACCTTGGAGAAACAAACCCAAAGCTTAGAATCCTACCAATCTGTAGAGCTAGAAGGACCTAGTTCACCCCCTCCCCCCAAGAAGCGGAGGAACGTCGCCCAGTGCAGAGGAAGTTAGGAAGAGCGCCCCCTGTAAGTGAGAACACATCAGGGGTTTGCTCTTGAGCTACACTGGAGAAGGCATCTCGTCTGTGACGGGGCACCCACGTCTGACACCAGAATTTACACCCTGCCACAAGAGTCTGCATATGAGAGGCACGTAGATTAAAGACACCTTCTAGACTCAAAGGCAGAAGCAGAGGATCTACTAAATCTCAGGCAGGTGTCCTAGAGCCAGTCGGCTCCCTAGGAAACACGCAGATACCTCTGTAAGCTACCTGATTCTAGGTGCTGGGTTAAACTTGATCGTCTAAAGGGATGTCTGGAAGGCTATTCGCAGATGGCCTCCAGCCTAGTGTCTTATCTACAAATGGCAGCACATCCAACCAGACCAGACTCAAGGGTGTCTCGACCCTCTCCTCAGAGCCCTCCAGAAAGAACGCATCCCCAGAATCAGCATTGGCTTGGTATCATACAAGAGAAGGTTCACACACATAAAAATGTTTGTCCCCCTGCAGAGCCCAGGAATACCTAATAACACCCACAGCCTTCTCACAAATGGCCTCGTCAAGGATCGGTAGGGTTGCAGACAGAACCGAACGTTATTGTCCTTTCACATTTGCATACGTTGGCTTCTGCCGAGGTCACAGCACTTACACGCTAAGTGCTTGGGGCATGTGCTCTCGTACCCACACCCCCACTCAGGCTGCCAGGATAAAGTACTCGTGACTCTCGCTCTATCTCACCAGCTCTTGGGGCCTAAGGCGGGCACAGGAAGGTTTCCAGAGATGCATCTTGGCAGATAAGCAGTAACCCTGAAAATTCAAGGGCCTCTGCTTGGCTGACCTGGAGAAGACCCTTGGAAGGAAAATCCCTGTTCTCTTTTTAAAAATAAATAAATAAAGTATGGGTCTACTACGTACATCCAGAACGCAGGGATCCGTTCTTCTGTCTCCTGTTGCACCTCCCATACACCCGTAATGCATGGTGCCCCATGGACTCACAGACACTTGTATAAAAAGCATGGTATTTTTCTACCACTTCATTCAAGCCTCAGTCAGAATTACTGGTTTTCAAGGTAATTAAAAAGATCTCACTTTGACCCAGTATGAACCCATCCATTTTCTGTGCCTTCATTCCATTTACATTATATTTGATTTACTCTAAGATCTGCCTCCCCAAGATTTTAAATCTCCAGATGAGAAAACCCCAATTCCCATAGGCTTTAAAAAAAAAAAAAAGTCTCACAGTACGAGGCCATCCCTTGGTGTGTCTCCCCTATGGTTCACTCTGGGGACAAATAAGATGATTGATCCCTGTGCATCCATTATTAACCAGTTGGTAAAACATCTTCAAATCGTTTGGTAATAAAGGATCCACAGGTCAATATTCCAAAATAGAAAACAAGATTAAAGTAGCAAAGATTCAAATTTAAACGCATAGCAGGAAAAACAAATTAAATGCTATGAAATATAACTCAGCAGCAGCAATTAGCACTAAAACACCACACGCCTGGCCCCTGGGATTAACCTAAACCACGCCAGAATAAAGGTACTTGCGCGTGCTCCGTTGCCGAGAACAACTTACTCTCACGTCAGGAAGGGACTACTGCTTCAGTCAGGCCATCACCACTGGTCCCAGGAGCTCAGCAGGTCAGGGGATGGAGACCAGGCAGTGGCTGTCTGAGGCACAGGGTGGTGGGGGCAGGAGAGGCCCAACCATCACACTGGTCCTCGTGGAACTGATTTGTACCTTTTCTCGCTACAGAGGCTCTCCCCCAAAAGTGATCACGATCCTTTTCATGGAAAGACTCATTGTTTTTGGCATCCAAATCCTACCCTCTTGACCCCGTCCAGTCTAGACCTCTGAAGCCGGATGGTCAGACCTGCGGTCCAGACACAGCCAGCTCACCTTCTCTAACGTGGGTTGTCTTCTCGTGGTAACAAAGGCTCTGTTAACCAGCATCTAATGGATATTAACGCTTTGCTTTTTCTGATGTATAATTTTAGAATTTATTCATTTTTCATCTAGCATACCTCTCCTTACGGTTGCCCCGGGGCAACTGAGTTTCCAACTATACTTATCACTGGCAACTCATGCAAAACAGTAAAGTAAAGGAACGGGTCTCTTGCATCGAGATCCTCATGAATACGCTGGAGAACTCTGCGAGACATATCTGGATGGCTCCCCACTCTGCACAGAACCAGCCTTTGGTTATGTGAATAAGGTACGCTACGGTTTCGAGCGGCTCTTAATGGAGAGGGCTGTCCCTATTTGAAGCTTGAGCTGCAAGTTTCCCCTAAGTCACGGCAAATATTTAATGGACCCCGAAAGTTTCAGATTTTTTGTGGCGATTTTTCAAAGTGAGAAAGGGTCGAAGAAAGAGAGAATGGGAAGAGAAAGGGAAGTTGAACAGAAGCCCAACACTAGAGGCAACACTGAAATTTCCATCCCGGCCCGTGGAGCCTGAATCGAGTTGTGCGGCTGCTGAATGGATACGATCCTCCACATGCACGCCAGAAGGGATCCTCGAGAAAAAGAGCTGATCGTCAGGCACGTCCACACAAAACCAAGTCTTGCGAAAAGAACCATCACAGCCGAATCCGCAGGACGTGACAGAACGAACCGAATCAACGGGACCTCGGTCTATCCTCACTGCTCCCCCGTTCACCTCAAGTCACGAGAACACATGCGCGCGCGCGCTCAGCCTCACCTAGAGCAGGCGTCATGGCGGCCATGGGCCCGGCGGGGTCCAGCTGGAATCCGCTCATCATGAACTGGGCGTCCGAGGAGGTGCTGTCCATCTTCAGGTTGGGCAGGTTCATGTTCTGGGCCAGGTAGTACTGGTAGAGCTCGGCCTCGGCGGGCGAGGGCAGGCTGCCGAGGCCCAGGTGGCGGTTGTGCTGGATCTGGGTCATGTTCTGCTGCAGGAGCATCATGTTGTGCATGTGCTTCTCGCTGGTCATGTGGATGCGCAGGTTCCTGGCCACGTTGGTCTCGTAGTCGCACACCTCGCACCGCCAGGTGGGCTTGGTTTTTGGTTTGGTGGGCGAGGGGGCCCCACAGGAGCTGCCGATGTTGGCCGCCGCGGCGGCGGCTGCAGCCGCCGCGGCCGCCGCCCCAGCCGAGTGGCTGAACACCTGCTCCCCCCCACCATTCTGCAGGTTCTGCATGTTGTTGAGATGCTTGTCGGACTGCATATGAATACTGAGGTTGCCTTTGGTAGTTGTGGAGTAGTTACACACCTCACAGCGGAAGGGCTTGTAACCACACGTGTAGCTCTCGCCTCGCGCCAACCGGGGGTGGGGCTGCCCACTTTTGCAGTAGACACAGGAGCCCCCCGGCTCCGGGTGCTTCTCCTTCATGTGTGCCTCCAGGGTCTGCTGGTACTTATAGTGCCAGTTGCACTTGGGGCACTTAAGTGTCTTACACGAGTTACGAGAATGCATCATGGTCATGTGGCCGCCCAGTGAGCGGGAGGAGCCCAGGACCGTGTCGCATTTGGGGCACTCCACACCACTCCCAGAGGGGCATTCCCCAACCCCAAGCTCGCAGAGGGAGCCAGCGTGCTGGTGATGGGGGACAAAGCCTCCATCGTCACCCTCTGTGCTTTCATTTGGTTCTGGTGCTGTGGCATTGTCTTTATTGGCACTTTCGTCAGCAAAGTCCAGCCTCCTGCTGCCCTCTGCCACATTGGCCCTGACGCCCTCACTGTTAAAGCTTAAACGATTCCTCCTGTTCGCACCATCAAAGACAACAAAGGAAGAAGCAGAATTAGAACTAGTAGAAGCTGCGCCCCTTGACAGGGTCTGGAGCACATTAGGCATTAAGGGGGAGTTAGAAATGCTTTGGTTTGAGAGAGCAAGGTCCTTTTTGCTGCTGCTACCTGCCGCGGCCCCAGACTCCTCATGGGGCCTGTCCTCCAGTTCGTCATCCAACTCGCTTGGAAAGAGTCCTTTGCAACCCTCGTCTTCCTCCTCCTCTTCCTCCTCCTCTTCCTCTTCCTCCTCCTCCTCCGCCTCTTCTTCCTCCTCTTCCTCCTCCGCCTCCTCCTCAGCTGGCTCTGCTTTCTCGGAGAAGCAATCAGGATCGCCCACTTCTGGCTTCTCTCCTTCTGCTGCCCCAGAGTCCTTGCCCTCCAAGGATTTGGTAGGACTGGAGGCCAGAGGCCCCAAGGGGACTGAGGTAATGGGGGTCTTCAGGACCGAGCTGGTGAGCCCGCCAAGGTTCAAGAGGGTGCTGGGGGTCAAGATACCAGCCTGGGGCTGCTCGGGGCCCGCAGCAGAGCCGGCTGGGAGAGCCTCCTCCCCTTCCATTCGAATGCCACTAAATTTCCCATAAAAACTGTGTCCGGGGCCTATGAGGTTAGCTGTGGAAACTAAAGGGTGTTGAAAGTTTTTGTTTTTTGGTTCCAAAAAACTTACAAGGGGTTCCTTGTCTTTGCCAATCCCTTGGATGATAGCGGAGATGTTCTTATTGCTAAGAATTTTCCGCTCGTCTTCACTCAGGGTCATTCGATGGTCGTGCACCGCGTGGGTCACAAACGAACGGACGTACCCAAAGGAGAGTTTGCACAAGAAACACATCAGGATGGGCTTCCTCTTCCCGTAGAGCACAAAGCCATCGAATTTGGACAGGTCCACATTGTTGGGAACATCTTTGGATACGCAGGAGCTTTTGGCAGAGCCGTCGCTGTTCAGGTAATCCTTGTTGCTTTTGTGTCGCACGTCAAAAACGCGGAAGCTGTGCAGGACGGGGCTGAGCCCCGTCAGGGCTGAGGTATTCGGGAAAGCCTGGTCTGGGCCCTCAAACCATTTCCCGAAGGATGAGGCTATGTGGAAAGTGTTGATGATCTGTGGGTAGACTGGTGCAGCACAAGAAGGGTCCCCTTGTTTGCCCCCCGCCCCGGGGAGAGAGTTCAGGAAGAGCGAAGGGAGAGGCCCACTGCCGCTGCCACAGGCACCCCCGCTTTGGGTCAGCTGGCTCAGGCTCTCGACAATGTAGGCCGAGCCATCGGGCTGGTAGACGATCTCCCCAGCCAGGTTCTCCACATCACTCTCCTCGTCCCCCTCCTCACTGGTGTCGCTCCCGCTCTCCTCTCTCAGGGGGAGCGGGGGGCGCGCGCTGGGGCAGTGGTGCTCCATGTAGGTCTGTAGGCTGGCGAAGGAGGCCGAGCACTCGTTGCAGCTGACCTCCTTGCCGGCGGGCTCGGCGGTGGGGCCGGCCGGGGCAGTGCTCTCCGCGAGGCGTTCATTGAAGGGGGCCCTCAGGCTGTCCAGGGGCCCGTGGTTCTCGCTTGCGGACTGCTCCATGCTACTGGGTTTGTCGGGGAGGTGGGTGCTGTTGAGTTCAGTCCATTGCTGGTGCTGAGGGATACTGCACCCATTGTCCTTCCCCGAGACGACAGGCGAGTCACAGCCTTCCATGGTAAGGCCTGCGTGGAGCTTTCATTGCACCCAGTACGGATCGGACCTGAAGAGCAGAGGCAAGGGGGGAGAAGAGGGAGAGAGGGGGAAGAGAGAGAGAAAGGAAAGAGGTTAGGAGGGCCGAGGCTAGGTCCCGCACAGAGCACTCTAACAGGCTTCTGTCCACACCCACAACAGAGACCACAAGGGCAGTGGGGACCCTAGCAATCGCCCCCACGCCGTCCAACGAATGCAGAGAAGGCGGCTGGCATTGGGATCTTTATGGCCAGGGTCTGTGGCCCGAGTGGGGAGCATGGGGAAGGGGGCACACAGGAGACCCCCTCTTCGTCTTCATACTGTTGGCTGCTCTACCCCCGGAGACCAGTTCGAATTTCCGTTCTTTGCAAGCACCGCGTTAGAGTCGGGGCTGGGCTACAGGCCACAGAAGAGGAGGGTCACGTCACCTTGGCGGGCCCCGCCGAGGATGCACAACGGCAGCCCTATTGCATACAGATGGCTGACACCAAGTCCTTGTTGGCTGGCCGCACTGTCTGTGGGCCAAGGGAACACCAGGGAGGGACGGACGAGAGGACGAAGATTTTGTACCCCCAGACAAAGGACGGTAAACCTGTGTGGGGGACACGCTCGCTGATTCGGAGGTGAAGTTGCTGCCGTTGCTCTTACTGGCCAAATATCTACTTTGAGGAGCTCAAAGGAAAGTGACTGAGAGCTGCATGGCTCAGAGAGGAAGTCTGCAAGGCCCGGACGTGCTCTGCCAGCCCTCGACAGGGCCTGTGGCTACGTTCATCCTCTCCGGCTCTGGGAAGCACCATCCCGTTGGACAAGCAGTACAACTGAGGCGCTAACTGTAAAAACAGGCCCAGCGCCACCCTGGCACTGTGAACCAGACAGCAGATCTCCCAAATCCCACCTCCTCCCCCAACCCACAGAACACCCTTGCTTGTGACTGAGCTGGCTTCAGACTACAACCGTGACGGCACCGGATCTCAGCTTGATGTAGCTGGGAAGCCTCTCAACTGGCCGGCTCCCCCTCCAGCAGCGTCGGCCTTGCCCTGTCTGGACAGAGCCCAGTCACCACTGGGGTGGTGGTTTCTGTTGTCAGGGATCTTAGCCGCAAGCCGAGACAGCAGCTGGGTTCGGCCAGGCCCCGTTCCACACCTGCCTCGGAGTTATTAGTAGCTGCTCAAGCAGCTGTCCTTCAGCCCTGGGGCTTTTCCGTTTCGGACTCCAAAGTGCCACTGAGCTGATTCTGCCCTCTGAGACTTCGTCTCCCTGGGGAGGGAGGCATCGGGCCACCCGCCACCTCTCTTGCTCCTGCGGTCACATCATCACAAGGGCGTTTCTTCCATCCCGGCACAGATCCTACAGGCAACTCAGCCTCTTGGACGGCCCTGATGGCTTGCCTGCAAATCCCAGGCCACCTTCCCCCCCTACGCCTCCTTCGTGGAGAACACTTGGCTGCTTCTCCACCTAACATCTCATTCATACACATCCGATGAAGGTTTTGGCTGGGTTTGGTCTCTCTCTTCCCCCACCCCACCCCCATCTTCCCATTCTTTTTTCATTTTTTGATTCTTGACTGCACAGTGAGCCAACAGCTCCCCCTCGGGAAAAGACAGGGAAGGCAGGTTTACCAGAAGTCTCTGGAGGAGAAACTTTTTGGAAGAATATGTCCTCTGTTTTGTTCAAAACACATATGCACACACACACACACACACACACAAACACACACACACCCCACCTCTCAAGCTTACCTCAACCTCAAACTCCATTACAACAAAGTTCTGTGTGCCTTAGAAAAGATACAGTGATTTTAAACAAAGATGACTACACTAAGCCAAACCAAACAGCAAATGCTATGGGACTTCAGAAGGCTTAGCTGGCATACAGGTGAGAATCCAGGGCGGGGGGCTCTTCTTATGGAGGTGCCTGATTGGCTGGATGACATCTGATTGACAGCTCGGGCCAAAAAGGTTGGCAGGCCTGAAGGGGCGGGAGGGTTAACAGCCCGATTGTAAAATCAATGTCATAAATGCTTGGTAAGTTACAGGAACATGCTGGAAGGGGAGGCCACGATTGATAAAGGAGAACAGCTTTGATGCTTCACTAGGGACTTGAGTATTGACAGCAAAGCCAATCTCCTCTCCAGCCCGGGCTAGGCCAGAGAAACCTGTAAGCGTTTACCAATTAATTGGTGGGCTTTTCTTGCTCTGCTCTCTCCTACCTCCTCCTCCTCCACAAACCATCCAGCTAAATGACTGGGACTTTTAGAAACTCACCTAACTTTTTTTTCTACAGCCAAGCAAAAGATGCCGAGAAAGGATGACACTGTGGCCACCTCCGAAAGAGAGATGACCCCATGGTGGTGACCCGTGCCCCCGAGAGAGGCCATGTGGGATACCACTTATTCACAAGGAGTGATGACAGCCCATGAAGACACCAGTGGCCAAGAAGGATCCCATGTCACCATCTATGCACTGGGCTTCCTTTCAATGCATACTGGCCGCGACAAGCAGAACCTTTATAACCTTGCTAAACAAAGTGTGGCTCAGGGATAAGTAGCATCGTTTTTCACCAGGGAGCCTGTGTAATGTAAAGCGGGACCCTCAGGCCCCGCTCCAGATCAGAATCTGCATTTTAACATGATCCCCTGGGGATGGGCCCTAAAGCTTGAGACGCTTTCTGCTTCATGACGCCTTCACCAGATTGCCATCTTTTCCAGGCTCCGTGCCTGGACTTCCAGGTAACCAGGCGGGGTCAGTCTTGGATTCCCCCATGGGTCCGGGAGGGGTAGGGACGGGGTGGACGAGAAGGGACCTGAAGACAGAGATGAAGCAATCTCTTAAACCTGCCTGATCCTCAGCTCAAGGACCTCAGGCTATCCAGAACTCTCCCACCCAGCCGGCAGTCCCTCTCACTGTTTATCAGCCAGTCAATAAGAAAAAGGTAGTTCTTACTTAAGGAGGCAGAAGTCAACTCGGCAGGTCGATCAGCACTCTGTCTGTAAACATGGTTTCCCGTAAAATCAATGATCTTCAGTTATAGAGCGCAGCCTGGGAACCCAGCGGGTCCCCACGCTCTCACACACACCCCCACCAGCAGCTCTGCCCAGACCCCCACCCCCCACCTCTGACTCTGCACCCCCTTCCTCGTCCTTCACTCATGCCAGGGCCAGCTCACACATCACAAACCTACAACTCTTTCTGCAGCCTGCTTCTTTTCTGCAGCTTATGACCCCAAATTCCCTTATAAACACAGGCACATTCTACTCGTGACAGCCCCCCCAGCAACACTGTGCTCAGCGTGGTTTTTGCATTTATGTGCGGGGTTTGAAAAATTCAGTTAAATTTCAGAAGAGCACATCTTTCCAGTAAGAAAGGTCAAAGGGAAGATAGAGGACTGATCCAGTTCTCTCCCATTCATGCTCTCTGCTTAGGGCTTTAATCTGCCATTTGAGAAGTCATCATGTACAGAAAAGTTCCAACACCTTCCTCAAGAGCCCCCACCTTTGCTCCTCACAAGTTACAATTCCTTTGGAACCTACCTGTACAGCCCCCTGCATCTTTGCTAACAGCAGTCTTTATTTTCCAAAGATTTGTTTAAAATGATAAAACTCCGTATTACGCTGGGCCACTAACAAAGTCATTCATCTCCCTCTTTCAACTGAGAAGATGTGAGAGGACAGTTTTGTTACATTCTGTTAAGCAGAGGGGACTTGGGAACTGCGTATAATGCAACAGTTACTGGGAAGCTGGGGGGGGTGGCGGGAGGCAGGATATGGTTATTGGGGAGGGGAGGGGGTTCCTGCTCTTCTCCATCTCCCAGAGAATTAAACACGAACAGTCACACTGTGTAATTTTAAATTGTTAATTAGCACAGGGTTAATTAGGCGGTCCTTTCACAAGAGGCTGTTTGGCAGAAAACCAAGAAAAGAAACAAAGGGAAAGAAAAGAAAAACAGAGACTCCAGACTGGGAGAAACTGTTGCCTCCGTGAGTAACCCACGCAGCATGGGCATCCCCGGAGAGAAGAGACCCAGCAGGCGCACCATCCTCCAGAAGCAGCCTGCTCTGCTGGAGGGCAAGTGAGGGGAGCACGGTTTTCCTAATGGCCATTCGGCAAGAGGTATCAAAAGCCTCAAAAAACGCACATGCCCTTTGACTCAGCAATCCCCGGTTCGAGGAAATCATTCAAGAGATGCAGAAGGATACAGTACTATTCATCACGTTATTAACAGGAAAAAAAAAAAAAGACGGAAATAATCTGGCAAAACAAGGGGGTCTCCAAATAAATTACAGCACACAGATATTATAAAACATCACTGTTTAAAGAAACTAGTTACAGGCGTGGGAAAACGATCGCACGTTTTAAAAAAGGGGGGGTTCCTGAGAAATTAGCAATTAGCTGTAGGTTCAGTAAGAACATTCACATAAAATAAACAAAAAAAATAGCTTCACTTAGATTCAATGATCTGAGAAATGCATGAGAGGACTTTTTGATTTTAATAAGGTATCCCAAAGTTTATCATCTCTTTATATGCAGGATGGCAAAATGTCTTTGAGATAATAAAGTTTAGCTGATTTTATGGCTGGAAGAGACTACTGCCTCAATTACTCACTCAAATGTCAGTGTGTTTAGTGGCATGCCTCGACCTTCTGTCCTGTCCCGGACGCCCTTCACTTACATCCACAGCTTACGGGACGAGACCAAGCACACACAACAGTATATCAAGTACACAAAACTAAGGGGGCTGACCAACTCCTGGGCCAGACGGTGGCATGGAGACACAAAATAAGATCTCAGCTGGTGGGAAGGACAGGCCCAAACACTATAAGTTCTGAAAGACTGGGTATGAAGCCCTATATTTAAAGCTCAGGCAATCAGTAACCCGACAGAGAATGGAAGAGACTTGGAATAACAGGAGTTCGCGAAAATACCTACGGGTGTTACTTCACTACAAAGCACAATGCTGACGTGGCAGCCAAAGAAAGAAATGGGACCTCCGGCCACAGGGCCACCCCAGAGCTGTGGAAACTCAGCAGGATTCATATCCCCATCCTTTTCTCTGTCCGCATGAAGCACGTCATGACTCACTCAGGACAGAACTGTAAGAGCACGGTCTCACAGAGCACAGCATGGTGAAACGGCGGCCCAAGAGCCACCTCGGAAGACAGAAGAGACAACTCTCACTGTAGGGTGAGGCAACGACCTTCAACCACACCTGCTACGGACAAGGAGGAATAGCCACATGAGCGTTCTACCGAGCTTCGGGGTTTAACGCCGAGTCATGAGGGGAACTGAAGAGGAAATTCGAGTTCGGTTTCCTAGAAAGGAAAGTCTCTCCCAAGATTATCAAAGCGCTCAGTGGAATGTAGACTCTATGAGATACTGCGTGTGCGTGCACACACACACACACACACACACACACACACACACACACACACCCAGTTTCAGGAATGGAGGAGGGGATTTTGCCATGGCCAGAAGGTTCCATTGGACAGCCTCTCAGTCTTGTGAAAGGTGAAGAGACCTGGGTTATCAAGTGGGTTCCTTAGTCAACTTTAACCTCCTTCTCTGTGATCCCACAGTAGCACTTTGCATACGGAAACACACTGCAATTCTGTAGTTATCGCTTTGCTGTAATTATTCGTTGGCTGGTCTATCTCTGCCACTAAAATGTTCCATGTCTCTTTCATCTCTGCCTTCTCCATCTCTAAGATATAATAAGAGCTTAGTAAAACTGTAGGGAAAATTAGGCTACTGGGAGGAATGAGAATACTTAAAGAGTTGGGGAGGGGGGGGAGAAGATGATCCCTGAAGATGTTCGGTTTCTTTTTCTCTTAGTCGAAAAAACATCTTTCTCCACTAAATGGAACTAGGCTTCCTTGAAGAAATGGCCAATTCTTGAGCTGGAGGGCAGGGAGAGTGCAAGATGAGCCTGAAGCATCTCTCCGAGCCAGAACATAAGGAAGTGCTCGAAGAATGAAGAGAGTGTGCTAAAAAGGACACAGGAGCCAGCAGCAGGGGCCCCCCACTTGCTCAGACTGGGACAATGTGAACAAGAAAATTACATGAAAGTAAACGTTACAACCCAATGTGTAAAATAAGAATCCATAATTGCATACTTTTCATAAATTTAGAAAGAAATGCGGGATTAGGGAAAGTTCTTCCTTCAAACAGAAATCCACCTAATCAATGCAGAGGGAAGTATGGAGTTAGAAAATCCCCATTTGGGAACCATCATAATAATAACCCATTCGGGCAACAATCAATGGATACTAAAACTGGTGGATGGAAGTGCGAATAGTAACAGGATATTTACACAGTCTCAAAGTATCTCCCTACAAGATACTTATTAATTACAGAGAGAAAAACAGTAACTTTACAGTGGAGAAACCTGGCCAACCCCACCCGCACCACGTGATCAGAGTTACCATCACCAAGAATAGACAGACATCCTGTGCCTCCCGAGAGGATACACCGAGAACACAACATCCCTTCCCTGAGAGTCCTGCCAAAAATGCAAAACCTGAATCTAATCATGAGGGAACATCAGACAAATCCAAACTGAGGACAGTCTACAAAATGTCCTCTGCTCTTTAGATATGTCAGCATCATCCAACAGAAAGACTGAAGGATGGTTTCAAATTAAATGAGATTAAAGATACATGACAAACGAATACAACACATAATCTGGGTTTTGTTTTTTGTTTTCCACCAAGGATACAGTTGAATTGGGGCAACTGGCAAAATCTGAATCAGGTCCATAGGTCAGATAATTGTCCCAGGTGACTGTTAATTTTCTAATTTTGATAACTGGTGTGATACACAAGAAAGTCTTTTTTCAGGAAAAACACACTGATATATTTAGAGATAATGTTTCAATCATCAAGTGGTTTAGGAAAAATCAGTCAGTGTGTGTGCGTATAGACACACATACATACATACGGATACAATATAAGATGTTAACATGAGGTCTGACTGAAGGGTAGAAGAGATTCCTTTGTTCTATTATTACAACTCTCCTATACTTCTAAAAATTATGTCAAAACAAGGAGAAAAAATATAATTGTCCAGAGCAAGACTCTCCATGTAGAACCACCAAAAATACATGTGAACAGCCTACCTCCCCCCATCCCCATATCGTTATTTTCCTGTGCAATTCACTGTTGGCACAGCTTCAGTAAAGAAATAGGCTGTAATGCTGGACAGAGAGGTGTAGACAGACAGACAAAGAAAAAATGGGCCACCCTGCCCCTAAGTGAGAGATTCTAGACAGAGCTCTCCAGTTGGAAGAAGACAAATGACCATCGTAAGTTGGGCAGAATTTCAAGTAACACAACATCGACAGCCATTTACCCAAGGCATCCATGATCCTGGATCAGGGCAGATTTCCCTAACTTGGTGAATACAGTTCTAATATAAGGACAAGGACAGGAACAGTAAAAAAGAACCCCAGCAACCTCTGGACGGTGAGCACTGCTACCTTTGGACTAAAACATATTACAGAGAAAATACATGGCAAAGAGTAAGCCATCCCCCTTCTCCCTGCCCGCCCAAACCCCCAAAGGCAGCCCAGATTCTGAGATAAGGAGGAAACTCAGTCAAGGGACAAAGAAAGCACACCCTCATCTGTTCAACCTAGGATCCACTTAGAATCCATATCCAATCCCATTCTATGCTTTCTACAGTTACTGTATTTTTATATTGCTGCTGCGTTGAAGTCCGTAAGTGTGAAATCATAAAAAGGGGAGATTCCACTGGCTCGGTAGCAATTCCCCAGTAGCCTTAAGAATTATTCTGTAACTATGGCAAGGTCAGAGAACACACACAGGCTTGAACAGGTCCCTCATGTTGCAGGGGGCCCACTGCCCGGAAGGCCCCAAGAGTCGTCCAGGCCCTGGGCTTCGTGTCTTTCTAATGAGTGCATCTGTGCTCTTTCCAGCGTGAACATAAATCAGCCTGGAAGTGGAAACTGCTAGCTCAGTCTATTCTGCAGGGAATCCACAACTACCGTGATATTCTGCTTACAGTCGGGTAGTGGAGGGGAGGAAGAGAGCATCGCAAGATCCGGAGCAGAGCCAGGCGAGGAACCCCAGCTGGGTGTGGTGAAAAAAATGAGCTGATATTTGAGGAACACAATTTCTTACCAACTATGTGGACACACACACAGTTCGACAAGGACCGAAGCCATGAACACAGTAATGAAAGGCAAAACGGCCCAACTATTACTTTGGCTTGTTCTGAAGAAGTATCTGGGGCAATTCAACCAGTTCTTCACGTAACTGTATCCGCGCACTGAGCTACTTATCTAAGCGCCCACCCTGCCTGCAGCTTTCCACCACGTCCTGAAGACAGATGACCAGCATCTTTGGCCATCGCTGGCCCGCATGGTTCTCTCCTGACCTAGATTTAAACCACAAAGCACTGAGCCCCCTCCCAGATGTAAAGCAGCGTGTCCTTTCACCGAACACAGCAGCTACCCCCTACTCCCCTACCGCATCAGTCGTCCCTCCTGCCTGGCAGGTGCACAGCTCACCCGGCCCTTCTGTCCCCATCCCTTGCCAAGCCTCCCAGCAAACCGGGCTACCTTCACACAATGACTGTAAGCCAGCACCCAAAACTTTCCATCTCCTCCCAACTTCCTCAAAATCCCTCTCAAAAGATCCTATTTCTGATCTCTCCGTTCCTGCTGCTGGGCTGCCGAGCAAAAGCTAGGAGAGGATGTAAAAATGTGCCATCTGGGCCCGTTACGGTCTCAATCTGGCATCTCATGATGTTAAATTTATTTTCAATAATTTCTCCTGATTAAAGTAGTATGAGTTCATTATCCAAAAAAAAAAAAAAAAATGGATATGTGCAGAAAGACTCACTAGCTAAAATAAAAGTCACCTATAATTCCACCAGCCGGAGAGTCGCTGGTAGGCAAGATGGTCTTTAGGGACTTTTTTTCTCTCTCTCTGCCTGTCTAGAGACACAGATCTTCTTTATCAACCTCAGACCGCACCACTCCTTATGTAAGCCGCCTTTTAACTTCATCTAGCCGGAAAGTTTTCCATGACATTAAATATTCTTCGTAAGTCAGTATTAATGAATACATAGCTACTGCAGCCTTTGGACATAGCATAATTCCACTAAATTCTATTACTGGACCTTTAGGCAATTCCTAATATTTTGCTGTTAATGCCACAATACACTGCACTATAATGTAAATCTTTGTATCTATGTTAACAAAATAACTAACATAAATAAGTAACAGCTCTAATGCTGCCCACTGAGTAGGGACAGGCATTGTTCTAAGCACATTTTAAAATATGTACCATTTCATTTGATCCTTGCAACAACCCATTTTATAGATGAGGGAGCTGAGGCTTAGGTTAAGTAACTTATGTAAATCGTGTATTAGCTAACATTGAAGCTAGGTAAGCCTGCCTTCCTGCTGTCAAACCTCGGATCCTACCCCAGACCTTACACTTCTCTTTCTTTAGGACATACTTCTGGAAGTGGAATTGCTGGCCTGAAAGGTAACAAACAATAGGTAAGGCTCTCTGGCATATGCCAATCTAACCTCTAGGAAAGCCCTTCCAACTCCTGCTCAATGGCACATGAGCATCAATTGCCCCGCCACTTCATCAATAGCAGATATTATCTTGCTTAAAAAAAAAAAAGTCAAATTGACAGGCAAGAAATGATATCTCATTTTCACTTAGATTTTTTTGCTAATAAGACAGGGCCCATCTGGTAGATACTTATTGGCAATTTGTATTTCTTTTGTGAAATGCCTGTTAGGTCTACCGCAGAGGTGCACCATCCTTTCCTCGATGGACTTTACTAGTCAGATCTCCTGCTCGACCCTCTGCCACGTTCCACTACCTGCGAGCTCCTGGATCAGAGTGTGAGCCACCTGCACTGCCAGTTCAGACTACACTCTGCCCTTCCTTCCAATCATCTGTCCTCAGCTCCTTCAAAGAGTTGGACTCTGCCCTCTGCTTCACCTGCCTGGCACCCATCTTCCAGAGCTGGAGGAGTTTCTCCTCCTCTGTGAGTTTACAGAGGGGTCGACTGCATTTCTCCAGTTCTGAGGTGCAGCGGAAATAACTGTGGGGCTTAGTGATGATCCACACAGATGCCAGGTCCCCCGCAGAAGGCAGCATCACGGGCTCCCTGGACATCACCTCAGGCGGGTCAGAAGGCCCTATGACTCCGAGATTCCGCCCTCTCTCCAAGGTCACCAATGCCCTCCTCAGAGCAGCCCGTGGCTGCTTCTACTTTCAACGACTTCAATCTCTCCTGCCTTCAGAACTGCCAACCACCCCACCTTGAGACCTCCCCTTCATTTCCCTAGCAAGCTTCTTTGGTTCTCCTCCTACCTCTCCGATCTCTTCATTGCCTGCCCCTCTTCCTGTTCCTACAGCTCTCCATGGATATGCTTTCCCACTTATTTGCTAAGACTCCCCATGACTTTAACCCACAGAAACCTCTCCTCTCTATTCTCCTCCAGTATCTAACCATCATACTCCCTGACCCCTGCCACCCCCCACCCCACTGGCTCTCTGCTCTTATCTCTGTACATGAGCTACCTTAACTACTTCTGTGGTTTCAATTACTGAAATTATGTGTTGACTCCCAAAACAAGAATATCCATTCCTGACTTATGTATGGGCCTCATACTTTCAGCAGACCACAAGATGTCTGTAAGTGGCCAGCCTTCCATCAACACTCAGCAGGGCTCAACACCACGATCGGAAGTGCCCCCCACTGACCAGTCTCGTCTCTCTGGATGGAACACCGGGTACCATCTTTGATTCCAGAAAACAGAAAGGAAAGATTGGTCTAGCCTTCCCAATGTCATATTCATGAGGTGCCTTTCCCCTGCAAGAGCCAAATGCCCAAATAATCAAACCTTACACTCTCCACACTGGTTTTAAGACAGTCTAGAATATGTACCCCTATGTGACTACTCAACCATCTCTCTTGCTTCCCTCCAACAGAAGGGTCTCTCCCCATGATCTCCATATTTTTATGCCTTCTTGCCACTGTCCCTGCAGCCCCAAGCCCTTTGGAGGTCCCGTCTCTTTCTCAACACTTATCCAAACCTTGGACATCCTTTAAGAAGCTCAAGTTCCACCACACAGACAATAAAATCCGCTCTGATCACCTGAGTCCATGAAGGTCTGTCTCCTCTCAGTACTACTACAGTAATCATCGCCACACTGCCACTAAATTGCTGGGTCACATGGGTCCTTTTAGCTCTACATGTGTCACATGGGTCACTTTTAGCTCTACAACTTGACGATAAGCTACTTGAGGGCAAAAATCAGCTTGTATTTCCCTTCATCTCTTAGTGCAATGCTGAGCATGCAATATGGACAAAAACTTGATGAGCAGCACACCTTCTCTTTCCGGGAAACACCGTAAGTAACAGCGGGAGCATGTTGATGTCAACATTACAGGGAATTAATCACCAAAGACCCAACCATCCTAATTCTGAGGCTCAGGTATGATACTTGAGCGCTTCAGTGTTTTGTGCTTTATAGTGTCAATTTCCTTTTCCAAAATTACAGAAGGCCTGAGATCTAGAATGAGCCAGAAGCCTCATTCTGGCTACCTTAAATAGTTGGTCAAGGAAACGGAAATCCAGGAAGCCAAGCAAATCCCTAAGTACAATTCTGTTTGGGGCGGGGGGTCGGGGGGATTCAGGTATGGACTGTGTACCAGTGACTGCATACAAGGTTTCTGCCTCATGAAGAGTGTTATCATTCAATAGGATGTGGAGTCTACTAGGGTTCTTGAATTCTTACCTAAGGAGTTCTCTGTTGAACATTTAACGTGAACAGCAGGAGTACCTATTACAGTTCAAAGCTGCACAGACCTGAGAGAACGCAAACTTGGGCAGATTCTCTATTTGCACTTGCTGTTTCCGGAAGGAATGCAGGTAGAAGCAGCCCCAGGCCTTGAGCCTCCTTTTACTCAGATCTCATCTAAGCGGGAACAGATGAATAACATATCACAGCTGCTTTTCTCTGGTCTGTGGCAGCACCTGGAAAACCCCATCCAACTTTCCTGGAGAGAGGAATCCATACTCTCCAATAACTCTGCCACCTGTTGTACCCGGGACGACTGAGAAGGCCGGTACAGGTGAGGCGAGCAATGGCCTCGGGGAAGCCAAGTCTCCCTCCACTGGCATCTCTGAAATGACTCTCAGAAATGAGCATCTTTCCCTCTTAGCAGGAAGAAAGCCACACGGTGGGGTCACCAGAGGCAGTGCACTCTGGCCCAAGGCTCTGGGATTGGCACCACGACACAACAAACAAGGCCTGCCCTTCAAAGGCTCCTGAATGGGGACACACACACACACACAGCCTCTTACCAAGGCCAGCACAGCAAGTTCTTCAGATCTTCCCTGGCTAATTAGCATAAACAGCCTTTTCAGCAGCAGGGAGCAAGACCCACCACTAACTACAGCAGGAATGGAAGCTGGAAGGCCCAGCACCTGCCAGAGGCACGAATGGGGGTCTCCACGCAAAGGCGAAACCACCACAAAGGGTGCCTCGGGAAGGGTGTGTCTTGGCTGGACGCCCTCCGATTCCCCTCCAGGTTGTGTTTACCCAGTGCCCCCCCAACTTCGCCTTTGGAAGGCACACCTAGACAGAGATTCAGCCACGGAACTCCCCCTCAACAGCTTCATCTTACTCAACTGAAGATGTGAGATGTGCACACTTCCTGCTGGGTAGTCCTTAAATCCTAATGGCCTCAGAAGTGATTTCAAATTTCAATTCCCTTCCTTATGACCAAGTGGAAGAGTGGCAGGAACGGTCATCAGGACCTTGGAGGACTTCAAGATAGACTGAAGAGGGGCACAGTCTGTTTGCCCTTTGAGTATGCTTGAAGCACTTCCCAATTCCAAAGCTTAAAACACAATTGGGTGGGTGTGAAACCGAATGACACGTCCTAGTCTCCACAGCCCCTTCTCCATCCTACGTGGTATTTAGGAAATCCATTATGTGCACTGTTACTTTTAATCAAGAAAAGCAGATTGAGACATATTTACCAGTGGCCACTTCAAAGAGTGGCCCTGGGAATTCGGTAAAACAACAAAGGAAAATTTCTTCTTCAAGTGCAAGGATCCAAGAGTTCGCACTTCCTTAACCCTCTGGAAACCACCCCAAGAACTAAGTGGCTATGGGTAATAATTACACCCTCTCAAACTCGGGGGTGGGGGTGGGGGAAGAAAAAGGCCCAGATGGTCTTTCTCCTCTCGCTGTTCCAAATGCAAATGCTGCTTCTGGGTCAATCGCTGCTGCAAAGCCTCACTAAGGTCCACATTAAATAGGCCTTGGATTAATTATGCTTGAAAGTCTCTTATCCAAGCACTGCTAAGACCGAACAATTGAGTTTGGGAACGAGTGTGGTTACATATTTTTCCTTAATGGCTTCCTGAACACCCTGGTTAGGTCTGATCCCTGGGGGCGAATTGCCAGTTCAAGTCATAAAATGTGATCAATGTAGATCAAGACCCTGTGCTAAGTGTCTGAGATGAGAGAGGAGAAACGTATTTGTACAAACACACAAACATATGAAAAATGCATGTTAGCATAAAGAACTTCAGCTTCCGTTCTGACCAGGCATCACCTCTCCTTTCGTCCCTAGAGCTCTGCTCATCCCACCGGAACTTTCAGATGGCAGTCCTAATCTTGCACAGCTCCAGGACAAGAGAAAGTTGTAGAAACTGTTCTTGCCTCTCCAGAAGATCCCCACAGAAAGCCAGGCTGAGATCAAGGAAATCCAACCTGGCCAGTCCACAGGTCACAGTGATATAGAGGCTGCCGGGGTTCCGGCCCTAGCAGTCTTTATTTCAAGCTCCTGTGCCGAGTACGTGGCCCCAAACTCACTAACTGCTCCAATGATCTTTACTCATTCACGCAACAAACACTTATGGAACGCCTACAACATACACGGCATCCTTCCTAGCAATAGTGAGTCCTACCAGTTTGCTCTCATCAGGGTCCAGATGTGTGAATAAGAACCCAGTCGGCACGCCCGTAGGGACAGGGTCAGCACTTCCCATGGCCACTGGATTCACTATATCAACACAATTATCTAGGTTACTGCTCCCCGCCTTTCCAGAGTCTCCCTGCTCTACTGCCAGAAACTGTCCTTCTACTAAGCGCATGTACTCAGTGATGACCTCTGAGGTCCACCACACTGAAAACCACAGTTCGAATACTGCAAGCTGTGCAATTGCCCTGAGACCCTACAGTGCTGAGGACATTGCCGTCCCTACACTCTGATGTATCCCTACTATGCCCCCTAGTACTAATCCCCCCTAAGGGTCTCACCCTCGACCCACATGGAAGTCAGCAATTAAAGGAATAAGTAGGGATGTCTGAGATCAGCCATTTCCCAAAGGCCCAGGATTTTCTCAACCCTGGACTGAAGGGTATGTGAAACTGCTAACACCAATGAAATGGCCTTCATACGAGAATTTACTTTCCTTTGATGCTGTCAAGTTGACATGAGATGAGATGATCTCATTTCCACTGGCTCCTCGCACGTGATCCAACAGGTTTCCCACATCCTCATTTGCCCTTTATATTCCCCATCCTAGTTTCTTTGGCCTCTGTTCCTCTTTAGGCTGGACTCCGTGGCTTTCTAAGCTCCACACACTGAAGTGGCAGAATATTCTGGAGGCAGTGTGCAATCTCCCCCGCTGTTATCAAGAGTGCCGGGGTTGGCGTGTGCCCATGTTCACTGCAATCCACAGGGGGGTGGCCCAGCCCGGCTTCCACGTGACCAAACAATGCCCTTTCACGGAGCCTTGTGTTCTTGACACGGTACTGGTCGTTTCAGAGACTAACGTGAGGCGGGTTGGCTGGGGGGTGGGGGTGGGGGAGAACGCAGCAAGTCTTGTTCTCAATGGACTGATAAACGAAAGCATCGAGTCTACGAATGCCAAATGAACCAGCTCTGCAAAGCCTATTCACCAACTTTACCTTGGCTTCCAGCTATCCGCCCACCCCGACCATCTGGTTCCCGGTCAAAGGCCGGTGGGAGAAGCTGCAGCATCTAGAAGTCCTCTAGTGTCTATCTGCAGGCAACTCAGCAGAGAGAAAAGAAAATACCACCCCAGAATATGCCTAGTACATAGCAATTCTACTGGCCTCAGAAGTAGGGGAGGAAAAACCCTTGTCTAATTTTAAATCATCCACATGTAAAGGGTGGAGAGACTGTTCAGGGGATGTGAGAGGAAAAAAAGAACGATGAAGAAAAAGGACCAGGGGATTTTTTTCTTTCTTTTTCTTTTCTTTTTTTTTCTTTTCTTAAGGGAATCTTTCCTAAGCATTCACTATCCAGACCTTTCTGCCTCCAGGATGGAAAGTGTTACTCAGCTGCAAGGCCTCTTGCTAATTGTGGGTTTTTATTTTTATTTCCTATTACCCTCTCGCACGCCTGATGAGATTATTTTACCGGAACTGACACAGCTGGAAGCAGCAGGCATACGTGGGGCCTCTAAGGAGGTGATGCAATTTCATTTTCATTGATCAGAAATCAGCAGGGCAGTAAGTGATGGGAAATTCCATTAGAAGAAAACTTGCAAGCCATGAGTCTCAACTTCCTCGCCACACCCAGGACCCCCCCAGGGGTCTCGCCTTCCTCTGGACTAAGTCCGCACAGAGCAAAGGATCGGAAGTGCTCTCTCCAACATGGCAATGAGAAGATAAAGCCCAAACGGCTGGCTTGGGAGAAGAACAACAGAGCTCCATCAACCAACGAGGGCCTCTCAGTTCTTCTCTGTCCATTACACAGTTTTCCAGGGACCCAGAAGAGGAGCACTCACAATCAAGCCCCAGAGCTTCTCAAAATCAATGCTTAAAGGATCCAAGTGTCAACCAGTAAGAAAAGAGAAGGCCACTGTGCAATAGTTAAATATATCCCCCAATCACTTGGAGACATTTTCTGGGAGGCCCCTGCCACTTCTGAGTACCTACTATGTGCCAGCCACTACACTCGGTGCCCAGCAAGTGCAAACTCTGATCCTCCCCTAACACTCCAGGACCAACATCCATCCCTCCTCTCTCGGACAGGAGGCAGAGCTCCAAGGAGGTGAGGGAGTGAGCCAGCTGGGACCAACGCCTTCCTGAGGGTTCAAAAGGCTCTTAGTCGCAAAGGAAGGCTGAGCGAGAGTCAATGAGAAAATCGAGCTCCCTCACACTTGAGTCTTAAGACACAGCACATCTGACGGTCTGGTCTACTTTCTCACTGAGATGGCAGTTGACACATTCTGATTCACCTATCTCCATCATCCCAGGCTTCCCCCCAGCAGCCTTATATCCACAGCTAGGATCAGAAGCGAACTTCAGAATGTGCAGAATGGCCACTGCTTTAGCCGTTAAGATTCCCTCCACCCCCAACTGCTGGCCCAGCAAAAATTGCTTCACTCACCAAAGATCTATGGAGAAAAACAACAAAAACAAACAAAATGAAAAAAACCAAAAACCCAAAAATCATTGAGGAATTACCCAGGAAGACAAGTTCTACAACAAACAGAAACAAACACCAACCAACAAACAAATATCCGCCAGCTGGTGGCTTACCAGACTTCCTTCGGCTGTTATGCTGTAGCAAACATGAATCAGAGCAGAACCAGGCCACCGTCAACAAAATTAACACTGCTCCAAACAACTCTTCCCGCTAAAATAGGAGACTTTTAAATGCAAAAAAATAATGACAATAGGTCAAACCAAAATCTGTCAGTAAGCTTTTTCTGAGCATCAACCTGTGGCTCGACAGAACAAACAATACATGACAAAGGGGCCCTGGCCTCCATGAGCTCACAAACTAAAAGTCAAGAGTCATGTAAAGAACTGCACATGTCCTTTATTCATACTGCTTACAGGAACGTACAATGTAACGTCACAGTCTGAATTGAGGCCAGGGCAAAAAAGGAAAAAAAAAAAAAAAGAGAGGAGGAAAATTTGAGCCAAAAATGAAGCTTGAATGTGTGTATGCAGTAATAACCAACACATTAAGCAGTAAATGTGACTCTAAACCTTCTAAGTCCAGAAAGGGGGGAAAACACAACATAATAACCTTGTTTTAGGTATAGCATTTACAGTGGCCAAGAGGAAAAGAACAAGCCAACTGCTCAGTATTCAGTACCAATAAATCCTCAATTACAGAAACCGGGATAAGGACTGGCAGCAAGAGATGCCTGTACCCTGCCTCTCTCTGCAGCGGTCAGAATGAGAATGCGGGAGCGAGAGACCATTCAGGCTCACGGCCCCCTCTGAGGGACAAGAATAATGACCCCAGAGGGTGCTGGTGCTTTGCCCAAGGTCAGAGAGCTCGTCACTGGCAGAGCTAGAAAGAGGACCTGGATACATCTTCACACCATATGAACAGTGCTCTTTCTAACACACGTAGTTATTCCCCCATTATCCCTCAAAATCCACAGGGGTCGGGGGGTGGGGGGAAGTGGGGACACATATGGAGGCTGGAGTGGCAGGGTCGGGAGGAGGGGGCTTTGCTGTCCCCGGTAAAGAGACCTAAGAAACCAAATACGCTACACAGGCCTCCTATGGAGACCAATGCTAACAGGCCAACTGTAAAAAGCCATTCTGGGGATGGTTGGATCATTTTGAAAAGTGATTCAGGATTGGATGATGTTAAGAATGTGTTAACTTTGTTGTGTAAACAGAGTATTATCACCTAACACAATGATAAAGTCTCATTGTATCTTTAATTGGACTTAAAATCAAAGCCAGTGAACAAAATGATTAAACAAATCTAACAAAAAGTGAACTGTTGGGGCACCTGGGTGGCTCAGCTGGTTAGGCATCTGCCTTTGGCTCAGGTCATGATCCTGGAGTCCCAAGACTGAGCCCCACATTGGGCTCCCTGCTCAGCGGGGAGTGTGCTTCTTCCTGTACCCCTCACCCTGCTCATGTTCTCTCTCTCTCTCACTCTAATAAATTAAAATCTTTAAAAAGTATTTTTTAGGACACCTGGTTGGCTCAGTTGGTTAAGCAACTGCCTTCGGCTCAGGTCATGATCCTGGAGTTCCAGGACTGAGTTCCGCATCGGGCTCCCAGCTCTGCGGGGAGTCCACTTCTCCCTCTGACCTTCTCTCCTCTCATGCTTTCTCTCACTTTCTCTCTCTCTCAAATAAAGAAATAAAATCTTTAAAAAATATATTTTTTAAAAAGTGAACTGTTAAGTCCAGATGATGCATTCATCCTATCATTCCATTTTTATATAATGCATTTTTTTCTTCAAACTAAAGCAAGCTCAGTCTTTACACCCAGTTCAGGAGCAACTTCTGAAAAGAGCACAGCACTGGCCTGAACCGAGCTTCTCAGTCTGGAGTTGACGAGTTCATGGACGGCTATGTCTTTTTCCAAAGAAATATGGGTTCTCCTTTCTTTAGAAGAGCTGATCTCTCTATCTTGCTTTCAAAACTCACCATCTGCTGACCCCACCCCTACTCTTAACCCTTAAAAGGTACCAAGCCGCTCTAAGAAGAGACCACTTGCATCACACTCTGGCCTCGGTCCCTGACACTTTTGTATGTGGTGACTTTCTCTATCATCACTGAGCAAAATGGGCCCCATTTCACAGCCTCAGAGGACATAAGAGCTCGGAGCCAAACTCTGGTTAAGAAAACCACATCCACTGATAGTTAAAAGCCTCCACTTACTGATTTAGGGGTTAAAAAATAATTTTAAACACTTTCAGTGAGTTTACAAAATAAGGCAATATTTGCCAACCACTGTTTTTGAGTTCATCGTTTTTCATCTTGGTATGAATGTTTTATAAGTCACCTTAATTGCTTTGTAAAGTCTGAACTGAGTTGCTTCCCACTGGGCTGGTTCTCTTGGGCTCTGCTGCAAGTAAGATGGCCCCATGACAAGTGGGCTTCTTGCCACATGTGGGCCCATACACACCCAGCACCGTGCAGCGGCTTCTGGGAAATACTCTTCGCAATGGACTTTTCCACAGTAGCGTTAGTATTTGACCGAGAAAACAATCACACCCAGCACCAGCCTTCCTGGGAACAAATAACAAGGCTCCATCAATTTACACGGTCTTTTATACATTTTCGAACACTCTTATGTTCATTTCTCATTCGACCTCCGGCAATCCTGTCTTGTTAAGTAGACAGAATGGGAATCATAATTCAGATCTTACGGGTTTTAAAGAGATTCATCAGACATTAAGAGTAACTACTGTTAAGTCATTCTTTCCCCAGGTCACCAGCTGGTTAGTAGCAGATCAGGGACCAGGATTCAGTCTCTAGTTTCTACTCCAGTCTTGTTTCTCTGTGAAGATAACCACTTCCTGAAAGAGAATGATCTTTCCAAACCCTTCGAAAATCACATTTATCTTCTAAATAAGAAAAAAAAAATCTGGGTACACCAAAAATCCCTCCAAAAATATAGTTCACTGCTCACACCTAAAAAGCAGAGTTATAAATAATACCAAACACGGGGTTGTGCCACACAGCCAAGATCCTTGATGGAAGACATTAAGTCTCAAAATTTTATATTGACCAGAGTGTTATAGGGCTTGGAAAAGCACCTAGTAAAGTGCCAAATGCTGAAGCAAGGATCTCTGGCCATAACAAAATGTAAGACATCAGCAGGAGGAGTGCAACTCCCTCTAAAATGCTCTTGGCCACATTGACCATACTCCTGCCTGAGACAGTCTGACCTCTCGGCTCAAAAAGCTATTTGTGAAAAGAAGAAAGTAAAATGCTGTCAGTGTCTAGGAGATCCTCACGGATGAGGTCAGATTTAGAAGAGCTAGTACCAACCCAGATTTCAAGTTAAGACCCAGTGGGGTAAGGTAAAGAGTGGAGTAAGGTAAAGGCCACAGTATTTCTTCTTCACGACCCATCTTCCTGACTTACAAGTGCACAAATCTATATGAAACCACAAGCTGAGGAACTGGCCTCATTCCCATCACAAAGGTTGCATGTTACATGGTTAGGAACGGTCTAGTCCGCCCTCCGCCATCATGCTGGAGCCCTCTCAGACAGTCCCTGTCATGAAGGAAAGCAATCGGAACTTTGGTCAACTTTGTAACTACCATCCACTCTCTGAGCCCAACTGATCTGAGGGACACTTTTAGGAAGAGCATTAGGTTTCAAATAAGACTTTCCAACTTGTGAAAGCAACGTCGTCTGGGCAGAAGGAGAATGAAGACGGAAGTGGGTGGGTCCAGAATGCAAGACAGTGGTGAGAGGGACCCCTGACATCCTAGTCACAGGGAGGGTGACCTGGTAAGGTAAGATCAGAAGGGAAGGCTGAAGCCGGGACCCTGTGCAGACTCTCCAACCACGTGCAGACTCTCCCACCAGCTTCCCCTCTGGACAGGAAAGACCCACCATTACTTCTTGGGACCCTTTCCTCATCTGCACAGGTCTAACTGTTCATGCCATCTGCGAGCTCCGCCCCCCCCCACCCCCCCATCTAGCCGAGGTCAAGTTTTAGGATTACCACCCGGGGCCTCATCAGGTAAACCCTGTGTAGCCTTACATTCTTGCTGCCCAGACTCTGTGGCCTGGCTTCCTGACACTTCCTTACAGGGACTCCTAGCCCTTAGCTGGGAATTCCATACACCTCTGACCCCCTTGCCTGTAACTCCCTGGACTTCCTTGGGCTCAGCCCACAACCCTCCCCTTCATCACATACCTATAGGCCCCGTCCCCATCTGATGAATTTCCGCCCCCGGCTTTCCTTGGACAGCCACGGAGGACAAGGAAGCCACAGGCTGAAGCCTGGAACAAAAAGGGCAGGAAGGTGGTAGCTGCTGACACAATTTGCTCCCCTCCAAATCCAAGCATTGCTGCCTATACTTTTTTCTCCTCCTCCATTCCCCAGCAACACCATGAAACTCAACATTACAGACTGACTCAGATATGGAAGCTGGCTTCTCATGAGAGGTCAGTATCACCCAGGTTCAAGCGCACCTGTGCCGTTGCCTATGGGATGTTGAAGACCCCTAGCATAGTCTTCACTAACATTAGGTCAAAGGGGTTAAGCGACTGGATATGGCATGCAAGCTCACCCCCAGCTTCATACTTGTGTATATATATATATGTGTACACACACACACACACATATGCATAGGCACACATGTATATACATTTTTTTTAAAAAAAAGATAAGTTTAAAGGAAAAACATGGAAAGTCAACATAAATATGCATACCATCACCCTTACTGCTGGCAAGATCTTGTCCCCAAAGTTTCTGGATGACTGTCACTTGGTCATTATCTGGTCCCTAACTACTGGCTTGATCCGGGGAGTCGATCCCAGGTGCTTCCTAGGAAAAGCTTCCCCATTGCCTTTGCTTCATCAGGAGGAGAGAGGAGTATCAACGTTAACCAAACCAGACACAGGGGACAGCCAGCGAGAGGGCTATAATCTCTAGTGGCACCAAAATCTACCTCCAGCATTCTGTCATCTTCCGGCTGGCCAATGCACCTCAGACACTCCACTGAATCCTACAATGAGATGTCCCCAGATAGGTGTTTCTCTAAGAGTAAAATGTACATCACAAAACAAATGCTCCGAGTCCCAGAAATGCCTGTTCCATGAGGACATAAGCACTGCGGCTTCCAGTTCAATTCCACACTCGTCCATCCTCTGCTGGGGAGACTGGAGGAGGAGCTCAGACGATCAGCAGACAGAGCCCCGGCAGGGAAGAACCAGCATCGCCACTCTCAACATTCAGAGGCCCGTGTCACAGCTGAAAACCCACTACTCTAACTGTTCTACACACTACCTCCCACAAAATAAAAATAAAGGAAAGAAGAAAGATGCCTTTAAAAAGTTGCATTAGCCTCAGGATTCCCTGGTTAAAACCCTTCCTTCTGTCGGGCACCTTGCAATAAAAACCTTTATCTGACTCCCTGGCGAGCTGTCAATTTCCAGCACTTGCCTGGGCTGGGACCAGAGCGGTCTCCCCTCCAAATGTGGAAGGCACGGGCCCTGATGGCAGAGCAAGGGTTAATGGAAGCTGACCGCAGCACAGTTGTTAAGGTAATCAATACCACTGAGATACTAAAGCAGCATAAGCCACAATATTGATTGCCAAGCAGATGATAAAACTGTTTATTATGATAATTGCAGGGTCCCTGCAAGATGCTCCCAGCGCTTCCTCAAGCTGTTTACTAAACTAATAAAGATTTGCCATTTCAAGGTCTTCCATTTTAACCACCTCCCTCCCCCAAACACCTACCCCTGGCCCACCACCAAAAAATCAGACCTCACCCCCGGGGCTATTAACACGTTCCACCCTGGGACAGCATCCGAGCCTGTCCTGGAGTGTCATCACTCTCTCGGAGCCTCTGAGAAGAGGCCTCTCCTTTGGTACCCTCGCCCTGCCCCCAACTTCAGGAAAGGGAGGCCGGAAGCACAGCCGACTAGACACTCAGGACGTTGAGACTGCCTCCTCTGAGCCCACCATGTGATAATTACGGGGTTTTATTGATGGAGGGGGCTTCTCAGGGCTACATGGACTAACATCCATTTCTTATAACACATTTAAGAAACCACATCACCTTGGTTTGTAATTAAAACTTCTCTGGAGAACCTGGTGGCTGTGGAACTAACTGAATACGGTCAAAAGCTGAGTTCAGAAGGCACATCCACACACACAACCCAATGGTGACTTTGGCTGCTACCCTGGGCTCGTGTCTCAAGTTCTGTCAGGCCCGATGCAAAAGCTTAGTTTTATTAACAGTGGAGATTAACTCCTTCTTGGTCGTACACAGAGCCATCTGCCTTGAGACCCAAGTTTTTCTATTAAAAACACTGTTCATGTGGAAAAAAAACAAAAAACAAAACACTGTTCATGATGATTATGATACTATTTTCCAGATTAACTAATGAACGTGGAGATTTTTTCTCAGTAGAAGCAGGCATCTCCAAGGTGGCATGATGTTCTTCAAAGCACTCAAGGAAAGACCCACTCCATCTTGGGAATTAAGTGATGTAGCAAAGCTTGCAAATATACTGAAAGTGTGTTTTCAGAGGGAAAAAAGGAACCCAAGTTTTGAGAAGAACCCAGGAGCCATTCCGTTAGCAATTAGAAGGCAAAACCCCCATCCCTCACATTCAGCCTTCGATAAGAGCTCTGGCTCAGTCCATAGTGGCCAACAGGGCTTTACCCACGACGGAATCCGCCTAGACCTGACCTTCAAAGTCACATCTGCAATTTAGGGGACACTACTCTAAGAGTTCATGGGCCAAAGATGATCAGAAGGGACTTGTTTTCCTTCCCTCCCCTTCCCGTCCTCCCAAATCAAAGCATGGAGAAATCTTTAACCACTGCTCCTGCCTCTACCTTGTTCCACCACCTCAGGGCAGGGATCGAAACCCCCAGCCTCCGGATTCTCTCCCCTTTCAACTGTACCTCACAGCCGTGGGAGATCACTGCTCACGGAGCCTGCCTATGCACACACGTACACAGTTTAATTCTGTGGGCCAGCAGAGACTCGCACCTCTCTGTACACACCTGTCTGCTCCGCCTACTCTCAATCCCACAGAAATCAGGAGACGGGAGCCAGTTTTATCCAGAGTAAAATCCTCTTGCCAAAGACCTTGCCATGAACTTACAGATATCACAGCATGGCTGGAAGGGATACACCACGATTAGTTTAACCTGGTTACCTGCTCTTACAAGAGCGGACTTGGCAACCAGGAACAGTCGAAGAAAATCCGAGGCTTCCCCATTACTGCATTTCATGAACAATATACTCCACTCCTAGGCAAAGGGGCAGAGAGCTGCCAATGACTGAGCTCCCACTGGACACCATGCTCGCTCACCAGATGCCCACGTGAACAAACACAATCCTGCGTTTGCTACCAAGAGAAAGTTGAATATTAAGTGTGACTAATTCTGCTGTTCCCTTTTAACCCTGCTTCCACATAGAAGTTGTACTCCCAACAATAACTTGAACAAGAAAACATACCTTCAGAATGATACGGTCCACACTTGGAAACCCGCCCAAAATGGCCAGCCAAGCCTGCCTAAGTGCTAAGACCCATTTAGGAGCACTGTAAACCATTAGGGCCATTAGCTCTAATTTGACCTCAACAAAATAAATCAACGCACTAGGAACAAATTTAGAAGCTTTCCAGAGTCAAGTTCCCAAGCCCTGAAGACCCATGAGCACAGTCCATGAGAGCGAACAAACGTGCAACCTCTGAGCTACTCTCCTGGCCCCCACCTTCCCTGTAGCCGACTGATGAGAGCACGCTCAGGTGGGACCAGGACTCAAGCTCCTCTTCAACCCACTGGATCAGGAAGCCGCGACCTGGGAGAGGGGAGAGTCAGCCTGTCCTCCAAGTCAGAGCTCACTTACCATTGTGGCTTAAGGGATTCACTCTTTCCTCTGATTTTACATGACAGACAACTTTCCATCTGCACTGCTCTAAATGTCCTCTTTCAAAGCACGGGGACATTCAGATTTATTTTCACGATATCCTCATGGGCTTTCGACTATGCTGATTCTCACTTCCAGGTCAGAGTTCCCCTAGTCTTTATATCTTTATATGGGCAGGCATCATATACATTGAGAACCACGATCCCCCACATTAATACGTGTGTCAACACAACAAATAATCTCTCCAACAAAACTTATAACCATCAGCATATACTCTAAATAAATTTAAATTACAAAACCATCCTACTTTTTCATCTTTATTCTTCCCTGATAATTACTTACTGCATTTTTTAACACTGATGGCACCGCCTTGACGAAGCAGCAGCAAGTGGAATAAACTACAGCACCATACAATGCCACCAGCCAGTGACAGAAGAGAGCTGGGGACACACATGCTGGAGAAGCAGGCAGTCCACTTGGAGGAGTCAACAACCCTTCAGTTGTTTAAATGCAAAAACATACCATATCATCATTTCACTCATCTGCACAAGACAGAAGAAAGAAACAAGTAGGAAGGATATTGGCAAAACAAGTTAGCAGTAATAGGAGAGTTGGGACACAGCACACAGAGTTCTAGAACCCAAGAGTCTAAATTGCTTAAAGCTGAGTAATCCTTTCCAACTCCACCCAGCATGAATTTCTAGGTATCAAATTATATGTTAATTACAAGAAGGTGAAGTTATATGGGGGGAGCGGTGTTCGTCAGCATCCAGGGCAGGGAGGAGTTCAGTAAAATGATTTTGTAAAGTATCTTTCATGCACGGGCCTGGGGCTCCTTGGCCCAGAGGCCCAGGTTCTGGCGTCAAACCTTTTCCTGACAACTTCACTAGACCCCTTCAGCCAAAACTTCCTAGCTCATAAAGTAACACAGGGTCCTTTTTCCTTCTGAACATTTGTTACATCGATCAAAAAGTGTTAGGTCTGGGGGTGCCTGGGTGGCTCAGTTGGTTAAACGACTGCCTTCGGCTCAGGTTATGATCTTGGAGTCCTGGGATCGAATCCTACATCTGACTCCCAGCTTCATGGGAAGTCTGCTTCTCCCTCTGACCTTCTCCCCTCTCATGCTCTCTCTCACACTCTCTCTCTCAAATAAATAAATAAAATCTTTAAACAAACAAACAAAAAGTGTTAGGTCTGGACCCATCCATTTCAGACTGTCCAAAGAGGGGCACATACCCCTCATAACGATGGCGTAGGGAACAGCATTAAACCTCCCGGTGCTATCCCTTGGCCATTTCAGAGGGTCAGGAAGGCACAGCATCCTCCTGGGTCCCAGCAGCGCCAGAGCCTCTGGGGCCAGGGAGATGCACCATATCTGTGACAAGACCGAACAAGGAGTTCCCAAATGGCTCTGAAGCTGTGTCTCGGGCCGCAAGAACATTATCAACGTAAAACATTGTCACCCTGCCTCCGAGGCCCCCATTGACTGCATACTGATCTCACCCTGATGGGAAGGGTGAGCACTTCGGGGAAGTCCAGGCCTGTCCCAACCAGGCCGGGCCAGAAAGACAACTGGAACTGAGCCCTCGGGGATGAGTGTCACAGCTGCTTAACAGAGTTTAGATATCCACCCATGAGAAACTGAGCCTTCTTTCCTTTGCAGTCCACTTTCTCTAACACTGTGCCCAACAGGCAAACACAGGACAGACCCACTTTGGGGTGGGTCAGTAATTTAAAAAGAAAAGGACATAATACAGCACAGAACAGGCCACAGCCATGTGCCATCAGCTGACATCCCAGCACAGAGGCCGTTTAAAAGCTGTACGTTCTTAACCTACTTTGGGTTCCTCAGACATCTAACAGGTGGACAGTTCATATTTGCCCTACGTGGTCGTAAGGGTTAATAAGACAGTGAAGCACGTGGCACAGGAGACGCTGGGTCAGCCTCACTGTCCAGGCTCAGAGCAGCAGGGAGACTCAGCCACGGCCCCAGTCACGAGAAAGCAATGCCAGGCTTGCGAACAAGCACTCACAATTCCAGGCTAGTGTCTTTCCCACCGCTGTTTTCCATTAGCCAGAGGCTCGGGGACGGCAAGCAGTATGTGGATGAACAGTTTAAATTTGAATCATTATCTATGTGATACAGGAACCAATACAACGAGCCCCAAGCTCCGATTAGTCGGGGATCACTGCTTGGGATGCTGCTAGAGCAGGTATTCAGGGTTGTAATCGGCCTGAGGAAGGCCGATGGAAAGGAAAAATAAGCCAACCACATAGTACAGGTGGAAAGAAGACGGAACAGGTTGGGGAGTTCTCTCGTAGGCCCTGCTGCCCCCGTCCTCCCACCTCCAAGGGCCTGAACTGCCCCTTCTAACAGAGTCAACCAGGAAAAGTCACCAGCTGGGACCTCCTGACTTCCTCCATGTATCCATCTATGAAAGGAAGGGCTTCAGCCCCCTCCAGGCTTTCGGAAAGAGGTTGTGAGAAAGGTTACCGGCCTCCCTGACCCCTTTATAGTCATCAGTGGCTCACTTCTCCCTCTCCCATCCCCCACCAAGGACCGTGCAGCCCATAGCCGGCCCCTGGGCCCTCCCTACTAATGCCTTCTTCCTTGTACAGCGATCACAAGGGGGCTGGTTAGTGGAAAGACCTCAGGCTGACCTTTGCTGACAGGCTCCGAGCTCCCTCTGTAAACTGATCTAATGTTAGGCCAGGTAATTAGCGACCAAGTAGTAACCGCAGCTTCTAACTATGTGGGACCAAGATGGCAAAAATTCCCTGCGGGGGCGGGGCGGGGGGCAGCGGCCCTGCGGGGGACCCCAACCCACACAGAGGCATCTTCGAAAAGCCAAAAGGAGGGACTCAGCACCATTTCTGAGGAAGGCCAGCATTTTCTAGGTTTTAATTAAAGTGGGACCTAGGAAAAGAGACAGCTACAAAAGGAAATTAGTAAATAAAGGAGAGTAACTTAGAAAGAAATGCATGGCTTGCCTGGAAGAGCCTATGCGGGAAAGTACAAGCTCTCGAGGCAGAGAGTCATGCCCAAGGAACTTCCACTGCAGTCAGAGAAGGAACATGGCAAGTGGCCTTAAAGAAGCAGGAAAAGAGAAATGCAAACAGGCAGGACACACGACAACAGCTCCATGGCTTCCCGGCCTGCACCCCCTGCCCAGGCCAACAACTCACAGTCCCCTGCCTCCCCCCACAGCATGGTTGCCTCACCTTGCACTGAGAAAATCCCAGATGCAGGGCTATGTGGTCTCCCCTGCGGGATCTGTAGGATCACCTGCAGGGAACACACAAGTCATGTGTTTCAGAGTGGCATGCTCAGTCCCCACAGAGAAATACGGAGGTGGGCATTTCCAGGTACAGCGGGCTGCCCTCATCATGACTGAAAAGAAATACGATGCACAAAAGATAACATGGCCACAAAGACTGGAGAACTGTCCCCCCTTCCAATACAGCGAGGCCCTAAGAATCCAAGGGCACAAAAGCATGATCCCTTCTCCCTAAGGAAACCCTTGGGTCTGGGATCCCACCCCAGCCCGAACTGCTCTGTCCGACAAAAGCCACTGCACTGAACTGCCACTGCTCGCGAGGACTGCTGAGCCTCTTTCCTCAGGGGCCAAAGTAGCTTTTCCGTCAGAAACTGACGGAAACTAGTCTCTCTAGAAACTAGAGTCTCTGGCCATCTGAATCACACTTATTAAGACTTCCTCAAACTTCCTCTCCTCGGCCCCTGCACCACCTGAGCCCGCGGTGCCTTCAAGGCGCTGAATCCAGTGATAAAAACCAGGGTAAGAGCGGCCCACGCACTAACAGCCCCGCCATTTCCTTCTCCAAACAATTAATACACTTAATCACTACAGCCCCTACGACAGACTCCTCAGACACCCCTCTATTAACCTGTCCCCACCACGAGCAGCAGCTTTCCACCAGGATCCTTCTGTTCCCCGTCACTTTCTCATTTTTTAATCCACAACAAGGACTTTACACCACACTGGGGTTTTGTTCTCTCTTAATCTTTTATGAGGGACCTTATCAAAAGCTTTTAGAAAATACAAGTGAATTGATGCCTACCAGGTCATCTTTATCATTTGAGAATTATGAAAAAAATTACAGACTTGAACGTTGTAAATGAATATTTAAGACTCAGCATTCACTTGGACGCGCAGGTCTGACTCTTCCACGTTTAAGTCGCCATGTTAGCTCCTTCTTTGGAAAGACTCTCATCTGCCTATTAGGAAGGAATGAGGCCCCTCCCAACTTCCTGGTGTGGGATCCCCTCGAGACCTTCTGGTCCTACTGAGTACCGGAGGCACTTACGGTGTGTCAAAGAACCTCACACCAAGGAATGAAAGTCACTGAGGCAAGGAAGGCCCAGAGGTGGCAGCCCGTCCGATTGTGGCCTTCCCCCAGGTGGATGGCAGGTAAGCAGCACGGCTTCTGTGCATCACAGCTGGCCCACACATCCACAGGGAGCCAGCAACAGCTTCTTGATGTTGACACCACTTATGCTCACTCCCTCCTAACACCTGCTTGTTGTCGCTACTATTTCTAATTAGCACTCCGCAACAAATTCGGGCCCGAGCGCAGGGACAGGTTTCTCCCTGATGGATCAATTATAGATAGGCATGGGGCGGGGTACTTCCTGGTCACCTAAAATCATTTTGTCGGCAAGTTCAGAGGTAAACCATCCAGTCAAACACTTCTCTCTTCAAGAGCTGCCTCTGGGTACCATTCAAAAGCTCCAGTGCGATTCTGAAATCCCCGTCTGAAAGCCTTTCCGTCGAGTCAAAGGCAGAGTGAAGGTAATCCATGCCTATACTAATACTCGTTCCTCATCACTGGGGGAACCCTCAGCCTGCAGAGCACACACATCCGCTTCCAGAGCCCCAGCTCATCCGAGGCTGTGTTCCCGTCACCAAAAATGGAGGTAGGGTACCTGGGCCTGTGGCCGGAGGAGCTGTGCCTGCCTCATCCCCATGACATACTGGCGAAATTCACGAGCCCAGAAAATTGTCTCCAGAGTCCAGAGCACTGGGAAATGCTTTATCCTTGAGGAAGACCATCGTTACTCGGTCCTAACTGGACGCCTGTGCAAAGGGTCATCATAAATGAGCTTACCAAACTCTCTTTTCTCAGCACAGACCTCTCCAACCCGGGTGTCCTAGAGGCTGAAATGGGAACTGCAGGCCTAGCAGCTCCATTATGGCAATGGGCCGTTCAGCCAGGACTTAATGAGCTCTTGCAAGGAAACAGGAAGTCTATAAAGTAATTTAAATAACTTCCAGTCCTGAAATAAAGGAAATTAAGCCGCTGGCACAGACCTCTCTGATAGACACCTTTTTTGTCCCTCCAATCACGTCCACAACTACAGCTGCCATATTCCTCTCCCCAAAGCCAGCCCCCAAATTCCTAGAAGATGAATCCTACAAAGGCTATCAGGCACTCTCAGAGCGCTCCAAGCTGCTGCAGAAATTGTAGGTGAGGGACGTGGTACGGTGTTCAGTAAGAACACAAGAATCCGACCTCAAGGCCCATGTTGAGTCCTGACCCTCCCTATCTACATGACCTTGGGTGAATCCCGTAAGTTCACGGGGCCTTGGCAACTCACCATGAACCCAGGAGAGGTCCTGGTCTGGGCAAACGACCTCTGAGATTGTGAAGAGGGTCAGAGGAGCCCATATGAGAACAGTGCAAACTGAAAATGCAAATAAACGTTTGTATTATTCCGGCCACCAAAGCTCTTAAGCTCCAGAATTTTTCAATTTTCTGTTCAAGAGGCACTGTGCTATCCTTGTCCTCCACTTAACTGTGACTATTTATTCATAGGTTCTACTACTTTTCCTAAGCCCCTAAATGTAGGTAATTATTTGTGTGGGTAATTACTAGTCCAACTACACGTGGCTTCCTGACATGCAAGGGCTGTGCCTTTTTATCTTTGGTGACCCCGTGTGTGTACGCCACCGACTGCCACCTAGTAGGTTCCCAACAAAGGGTCAGAATCTACAAGCCATGCAGTCACCCATTCATTCTCAAGTACCAATATGCTAACAACAGTCCATCAACTCTCTGTGGAAAGAGATCAAGCTCATAACAGCATCCACAACCGGCTATGAGTATACAAGAGGCAGGTCCTCTGCATTTGAGGGGGGGCGGTGAGGGTAGGGAGAGGACCCAAGTTCTCCCATGAAGAGACACTGCCGTCCGTGAAAAGCAAACCACAGTCACTATGGCAGTTTCACCTGGTAAACCTAAGCTGCTGGCTGCTAGAGACTGTTTCTGGCCACAGAGTTAAGTTTACTTTATTGATAATAATCAGCCAGATTCAGACTGGTTTAGCCAGTACTCTGGATGCAGGATCACAGGAAAGACACACTGAAAAGCAATTCAGAGTCAATCTCGTTTTGCTAGCCCTCTAGTTACTACTACTGACAACTGGTATGGTGAACCCTTGACCCTCTAACTCATAAAAAAAACCATTCCTTGTTGCCAAGAAAGCCTCCCCACCTATCTCTGTGCATGAGGGCAAGATCTGGGGCTCTTGAAAGAGAACAGTAGGGCCCTGCTCAAAAAGGGATGCTCCCAAACCAACCTGGGAAAGGAAATCACCAAAATAAATCTAACTCGGCTTTATATAAAGGCATACCTTCATCACCAACAGGTTCCCTGTGAGACTACTCCTCAGTGCCCATCGATGATGGTGGGATAAATTCTTAACACGGCTGAAGAATGGTGCTATCTTGCCCGTGGGCCTGGAACAATTGACTGGACGGAGGGGTCCAGAGGTCCATTTGAGCAAGAGCGGTCTTCCCCTAGAGGTCCCTCCATTGGGTAAGAGTTCTTTACCCAGGAGGGCTATCCTAGCACTTGAGCAATAATGCTTCCCCACCCCGCCCCCTGGGCTTGCCATGGTGAGGCCCCCCAGCCCCTGCATATCTAATGGCACTCGTGCCTCCCCAAGAATGTGGGGCGACTTGTTCTCCTGGCTGTGGCATCTGTCCCATCACTTTAGAGTCAGAACCTGGCCGGAGGGACACAGTCTGATAAATTTCTGTCCGTGTGGGTAAATGTGAAACACAAACATAGATGGTCTCCCAAAGCATTCATTACAGGACTCCCGACCGGGAACGACGACGAGCACATCTTGGGGTCTCCCTTGTTCAGCCATCTTTCATCTAAAATGGGAGCCATACGGTTGGGGGCTTGTGTGACTCTTCGTCTCAAGATTTGAGTTCCAGTTCCGTGTCAGGTGTGGAGATTACTTAAAAAATAAAATCTTTAAAATGAGAGTCACATATATAATCTTAAAATTTTCTAGCAGCCTGTAGGTAAACTGAGTTGAATTTAAATAAAACTTTTTTAAAAAAAAACTTAGGCAAGAAAAAAAATGTCTTAGTAGCCACATTAAAGTGGGGGGACAGTAAACAGGTGAAATTATAATTTTTTAATGTAATCCAATACGGCTAAAATCTTCTTTCAAATGAAACTCATGTAAATGTCTCAAAAAAATTGTTTTCATACTAAGCCCTGGACAACTGATGTGTATTCCCCTTACAACACAGCTCAATGTGGACCAGCCACATTTTAGGTGCTCGGCAGCCATACGTGGCTGGTGGCCACCCAATTACAGCGACCTGAGGCCTTGGCCTCCTCTGCAGATGAGAACCTAAAACAGAAGTCTACTCTGGCCTCACTGTAATAATTCATGCCTGTTTTTTCCCACTCACAGACTTAACAGAACCCACCCCTGCTTCTAGATTCTTTCCCACGGCATTTATAATTATATTTGGGTGACATGTCAAGAAGTTAAGCTGGCTAGGCCTGGAACGAACAGAATTTCAAGGAATCCTGTACAACTTATCTGGTCAATCAGATCTTCTCTCCAGGGCTTGTCCACCACTCAACTAGATCACTGGGGTTTCTTTCTTTCTTTTTTTTTTAAAGATTTTATTTATTTATTTGACAGAGAGAGATCACCAGTAGGCAGAGAGGCAGGCAGAGAGGTGGGGGGGGGGGGGAAGCAGGCTCCCCGCCGAGCAGAGAGCCTGATGCGGGGCTCAATCCCAGGACCCTGGGATCATGACCTGAGCCGAAGGCAGAGGCTTTAACCCACTGAGCCACCCAGGCGCCCCATCCCCTGGGGTTTCTTAATTTAAAATCCTCGCAACCCTCCAAGTTGAACATTCATGATGGTATGTAGTTAACTCTGTGGCGGCCACATCACGTCTCCGTGTTGGTGTGTTCTCAACTGTAACAGACTCCACTGTGAACTCAAGATCACACTGAATGATTTCTGCCCTGGGCACACAAGATGCCCGTACCCTGTAGACACTAAGTGTCACACTCAGTGACACCGAGGCTGCGCCTGCTGGATCCCAAGACACAAAAAGACTCGGGACCAACCCACCACTTTGGGAGCCGCTATCAACAGAAGAAAAATGTTTCCATGGAAGAGAAAACACAGGGGCAAGGTTCTCAGCGGAGCCCACCAGACACATCATCCCAGCAGCAACTCCCACATCAGCCCCTTTGCCTGCATGGACATCGGCCCTATCCAGAGGAGCACAGACAGGACTTGCTCTAGAAAGCGACACTCAACTACCAGACGCTGCTGTAGGCTCATCCATCCATATTTAGCTCAAAGAGCAATATAGCCAAGGGGAAACTAAAACGCACAGAAAGCAGTCCCGAGTCCTGGCTTAGGCAAGAGAAAGTGCGTACAATGCCTGCAGGGGAGAACTGAATCAGCTGAGGCCAGGATTTTTGCTCCCTGAGCCCCAGGGCCCAGGCCTGGCTCCTGAGCCTGGAAATGAAGAGGGCCATGTTCTAACAGGTGGATGGCTGCCCACATGAAATATCGTGGGCAGGAGAAAAGGGGAAACCACCCTCTGTCCATGCTGTCTGCTGGCATCCTTCCATCCCTGAGGGTCCCTCGACCTGTCCCCAAGGCAACAGGGAGAGGAGCAGGAGGCAAAGAGCACGTGGAGAGAGGAAGGAAGGAGGCGGCTCTTCTTGGCGAGCTGATGGGTGTGAGTGGTGAGCATTAATTAAAAAGCCATCCGGGAACAATGGTCTTTTCATATTTGGAGCCTGTTCTGTACAAAGCTCAGCTTGTTCTAGGGGGAGGTCGCTGCTTTTCAATTTTTTTCTTACTCATTTCCGAGGGTTGTGGCAATGTCTGGCAGCCGGCTCTCTCCAGTGGAGTGTCCCCAACCGGAGGCTGTACCAGGCAGGCCTCCTGGACTTCATAGGTGGCGGCATTCGGAGACCGAAAGGGGAGCAACTTCGGGAGGCTGTGCCTTTCAACCCTCAGGCTCCCAAAGAGCTCCCGGGCGTTTCTCTAAATAGCTGCCTAACCCACGGAAACACACACTGGACGTTTTCATCGGCCAAACACCCATTTCCCTCTCAAATTACGCTAGACATGCCACACCCAGCAGGCACGGGGCGACGAGCTGTGAGTCTGACAGGCCAACGCACCCTGCACCCTCCGAGGCTTCCCTGGAGACACCGTAGGGGGATTGGACAGTGGAATGAGACCCTCCCCACTCTTCAGCCCACTCCTTCCGGCTTCCCTCCACTGCCCAGACTGTCCTTACTGCAGGAGTAGGGAAGGGGCAGGAGCCAACAGGAGCTTCTAAGAGGTTCCTGACCCTTTGACAAACCACCATCTCTCTCAGTCCTTACACACCCTGGTGGGCCGGCCCCTCGGATCGCACCTCCGGAGAGTCACATAGTGGTGTAATTCCCTCCCTGTCAGTGTGGGCTGTGCACAGTGACTCACTTCTAACTGAGAGTCTTCGAATAGAACCAGTCACTTCCGAGATGAGGTTACAAAGAGACTGGAAGTTTCTGTCTTCTGCACCCACTTCCCGTCTCCCTGATGGAGCCTACGTGCCATGCTGGGTGCTGCTCTAAGGAGAGGCCCACATGGCAACAAGCTGAAGGCGGCCTCCTGCCAAGCAGGAGCACGAGCCCTCCACCCCACAGCCCCCGAAGAACTGCACTTTGCCCACGACCATGTGAGCGTGTCAGAGGAGGCCCTTCCCCAGCCGAGACCTCAGGTCAGAGCGCAGCCCCAGTCGACGTCACTGCACCCTCAGGACGGATCCTGAGAACAGAGGCCCCAGTTCAGTCCCCTCCAGATTCCTGACCCTCAGAAACCACAGGATAATAAACGTTTCTTGTATGAAGCCACTCTGTTTAGGGGTAATCTGCTCTGCAGCAAGAGAAAGCTAACATTGCCCCTTGGGTTCACAAATGAGAAGGAGAAGGTCTGGGCAAGCAAGCAGCAGGGCCGGGATTCTCACTGAGACCAGACACACCGGTCACAGCTGCCTTTCCCCTCACCATGGGATTTGAGCGAGGCAGCCTACGTCTGCATGGCTGGCTCAGCTGGAAAAGCATGCAACTCTGACTCTTGGGGTCATGAGTTCGAGTCCCACATTGAGCACAGAGATTATTTAAAAATAAATACGTAAACTTTTAAAATAAAAAAGAGAAACACATGCCTTAAAATAAGGCATTAGATTCCTTTAGAAGGTCAGATCTAAAAGGAGAGCTGGGAGACAATCTAGTCTAGCCTCCTCCTTTTACGGAAAAAGAAACTGAGACCCACAGTCATAAAGTAGCACAGACAGAATTCAAATACTGGCGGAGATGCCACATGACTCCAGGGATCTGGGAAATTTCAGCCCAAACACGCTCAACATACTTCTGATTTGCTGGCCAAGAAAATCCCCTTGGTAACTCTGACCTTCTCTTTCAGCACGCCGCTACTCATTAACGTCCCGTGGCGGCCCATCAGCCCCTCGACATTGACATTTCACCCTCTAACTTTTCACCCTCTAGCTTCTCCTACACCTATCCCCCTAAGTCCTTCCACACAGCAATGGGTTACAATAGGTGGACAGTGGGCCTCTTGGTTAATGTGAGAACGGAAAATCCTCATTCTCAGCTTATTCTGAGGCATGACCTAAGTTTACTTTGAAATTTCAGGACACACCGGGAAGAGAACAGAGCATTTCCATCAAGAAACCTAAATTGGGCAGAGGTGCTCTCGAAACTCCAGGATTCCATAAGCTTGCCCATCACCAACTAAGATTTCCATTATTTTTACAAATACACACTCAAATACACAAATACAGACTTAGAGTCAAGGTCAGAAATATTTAAGACTAAGTAGCCTATGGACATTTTGTGAAGCATTCTTGCTAATTTTTTTTTTAATTAGGCTCTTGTTAATTCTCCAGATTGAATAATCTCCAGAAGTCTTCTAGGTGTGGCTGCAGATGAGTGTTACTCAAGTAATTCTACGCTCTCATCAACTTTTATACATATGTGTATTTTATTACAGAAGTAACAGATGTTCACTATTCAGAGTTCAGAAAACAAACTAGTAGAGAGTAGCCTGCACTTCTATCAACTGGAAATAACCACTCTGTTAATATTCTATCATATATATTCTTCGGACTCTTCGTAGTTTAAAAATTAAATTGAAGTTCTAGGGTCCACACAGCCGCCCTTAATTGAACGTCACTATTTTCCCACAGCCATAACCAGGAGACGGGAGTTTTAAATAGCCACCAAGGAATCTGCCATATGGATGCCCCAAAGTTTAAATCAATCCCCTGTGAGAGATTTAGATCGTTTCCATTTTTCACTCTTACAAATGTCTATAACCAAGTCTTTATTTATAAACTTCTTTTGTACAACTGATGATTTCTTTTTTTATAAATGAAGGGGCTGGGTTACCAGTCCCATTCTAGAAACTAAGCAACAATTAGCAACACACACACACACACACACACACACACACACACACACACAGATCCCTGCCCTTTTGAGGCTAATATTCTAGCAGGGGAGGCAACTGAAGTTACCAAAGGTAAAAATAGTATTTTAGGGGTGCCTGGGTGGCTCAGTTAAGCATCTGACTCTTGATTTCAGCTCAGGTCATGATCTCGGGGTCGTGAGATTGAGCCCCGCATGGGGCTCCATGCTCAGTGCAGAGTCTGCTTGTCCCCACTCTTCCCCTCGGCCTCCCCACCACACACACTGGAAACTCTCTACTAATAGGACTAATACAATCTTTTAAATAACTATATAGTATTTTATTAGGTGACATAGGCTATGGTAAAAAAGGAAAGGCAGGACAGAGTAAGGAGAATTATAAATTTATGGTGAGAGGGGCGCCTGGGTGGCTCAGTGGGTTAAAGCCTCTGCCTTTGGTTCAGTCATGATCTCAGGATCCTGGGATCAAGCCTTGCATTGGGCTCTCTGCTTGGTGGAGAGCCTGCTTTCCCCCCCCTCTCTGCCTACTTGTGATCTCTTTTCTCTCTGTCAAATAAATAAATAAAATCTTAAAAAAAATTATGGTGAGAAAACCTACAAATTTAAATACGCCTCATTTTAAAGCTCAACACATACTGCCAAACTACTCTTCAGGAAGTGTGCACCAATTTTTCTACGCCTTTTCCATAACAGGATATTTGCTTTCTAATAAATTCTTTGTTGACAAATAAAATAAATTCTTGGTTAAAAACAACAACAACAACAAAAGCTAAACCTCACTGGTAATCAAATAAGTTAAAAAAAGGAGCTGTATCTATTTGACTCTTCAAATGGAATGGGTAACCTGAATTTATCCTTCATACGACTTATTTACCCATTCATATTTTTCTTGCCCATTCATATTCTTTGCTCACTTTCATTTTTCTTTTAAAGATTTTAAATTTAAAAAAAAATTTAAGATTTCATTTCTTTGACAGACAGAGAGAGAGAGAGAGAGAGAGAGAGAGAGGGAGGGAGAGTGCACACAAGCAGGGGAAGCCCAACACGGGGCTCAATCTCAGGACTCTGGGATCATGACCTGAGCTAAAGGTAGACGCTTAACAACTGAGCCACCCAGGCACCCTAAGATTTTTATTTTTGAGTAATATTTACCCACAACATGGGGCTTGAACTCCTGACCCTGAGATCAACCATCACATGCTCCACTGAATAAGCCACCAGCCAGGCACCCCACTTTGCTTATTTTTCTATTTTGTCTATCTCTGTGTATCACTGATTTTAAGAGTTCTTTATTTGTTAAGGATATTCAGGACAAACTCTGTCAATAATATGTGCTTTCAACATCTTTTCAGTTTCACAGGCATAGTTTGTCCCATGCCTTTCAATTTTACTATTAGTACCCAGCATACAGGATTATTTTTAATGTAGCAAATCGGTCTTTTCTGCTATGATTTCTTCACTGGAAAAATTAGGTCTAATATCTCTCCCTATCCCACGTTAAGATTACTATTAACCTACCCTTTCTCATCGCTCTTCCACGATTTCAGTTTTCCTTTTACTTCTCTAATTTATCTGGAACTTATGGTAATATATGCTGTGAGGAATGGCTCTATCTTAATTTTTTCCCTATTTGGTTATCTAAGTATGCTACAACAATTTATTGCATAATATACAAGACTGTATAACACTATAGGCAGTAAAGCACGGTTTCAGAGACCAATGGTTTTGCTGTTGATCAGATCAGTGTTCAAGTCTGAGTGACTCTGGGCAAGTCACTTAAACTTTCTGAACACAAGTGAATGGAGCTATTCATAGTGTCTACCTCATACATTTTTTTTTTTTAAAGATTTTATTTATTTGAGATAGAGACAGTGAGAGAGACCATGAGAGGGGAGAAGGTCAGAGGGAGAAGCAGACTCCCCGCGGAGCCGGGAGCCTGATGTGGGACTCGATCCCAGGACTCTGGAATCATGACCTGAGCCAAAGGCAGTCGCTTAACCGACTGAGCCACCCAGGCGCCCTACCTCATACATTTTTTACATAGATCAAATGACCTAAGTTCCTCCGAGAGCGTTTAGCATGATGCCTGGCATTTAGAAGTACTGAAAAATGTGAGCTTTTATTATTTTAATTCCTCTCACTTATTTGAAATGCTACCTTTACCAAACATGTTTCTATTGGATTCCACTGTATTGAGTGGGCTCTATAATATTTTCTGAGTTTTCCTGGTACATGAGAAAGCTAATGATTTTTGAAATTTTGCTCTGTAACTGAACTCTTATGCTTAATTTAAGTGTGCAATGGGTGTTCTAGGAAGACAACAACATGTACAAATGATTTTTGCTTCTTTTTAACCATTATTTGACTTTGGTTTGTACATTTTGGCCAATTCAATAAGGCAGGAAAAAAGAAATGAGCACCCTGGGCAATCTATATTTTGTTTCCAGTTTCATTCCGCTGCCTCTCACCGTCCATCAGTGAGTTTCCAGCTGGGAGCCCTGGGGTTGCTGGTTTCTTCATCAAATTAATGCAGTCCCTCCATAGGTGTTTTGTTTTTTTTTTTTTTTAAATCTAAGCAAACTAGGAATAAGAATAGAAAATTACCAAATGTCTTTATATATATATATATATACACATATATTTTATATAAAATACATGTATTTATATAAATACATATATTTTCTTCTTTGTTCTACTTAGATGATGCACTGATGATTAGACCTTCTAATGTTAAGCCCTTCTTACAATTCTGGGATAAACCATATGTGGTCATGATTCTTTCAAAACACCACTGAATTCAATCTGTAATTGTTTTATACAGTGTTTTTGCATCTATATTCATGCCTGAGCTCAGTCCTCAGTCTTCTTTTTGTGTTGTTAAAATGATGTTGGGTTCCCAGAGTTATGTTAGCTTTATTAAAAAAAAAAAAAAATCAACTGGAACACTGTATCTCTTTTTCTATGCTCTGAAACAGTTTATTTAGCAGGCAATTATTTTGTTCCCCAAAGTTTAAAAGAACTCATCCATTAAACTGCTTGCATCCAGAGTTCTTTTTGAAAACATTTTTTTAATATAAATGTTCAGTTTCTTCTCTAGTTCCTTGTTTCAAGTTTCAGACTTCTGAGTCATTTCCCTAGAATAGCCATGTCAACTGAGATTTTCAAAACTGTTGTATTTTAAGTTACTTTATTTTTGTTAAAAAATAATTACTTCGAATATAACTTATAATTTGCTACTCTTTTTTCCATCCCATAAACTCATTTTTAGTTTTGTTATTTGGGTTTTCTCCTTTTTTTAATGAGGCATGATAGTGGTTTGCTCTATTTCCTTGAGTTTTTTCTCCCAAATACATAGCTCTCAGATTTCCAAGATTTCTCAGATTTCAGTATTTGCCTGTTTTCTAATTTGTTAATATTACTCGCATCTCATTAGGTTTGTTTTATTATTACCAACTTTGACTTGAATACTTAATTCACTTATTTTCACTTTCTCTTACGTAATAACGAAAGGATTTAAAGCTATGAATGTGCCCCTGAGTATATCTTTGGCAATAACCCAGACATTCAGGTATGGAGAGTTCTCAGTATTTCCCAATGATCCTGTGGCAGTAACTTCATCTCCTACTTGACTCAAGTGATTCAGAAGCATATATTTACATTTCCAAGTAACTGGATTTCCTTAATGGTTTTAATATTAAGTATTCTATGGAGGACAAAGACATCTCTGAAAGAAGATGAAGAACCTCTGACAAAGGGAAAAAATGTTTTAGGCAGAAAACACTAAGTAGTGAAAAAAGTATTTTATAATGCTGTGACAGCCCTCTCCAAATACATACCTTCTAGAAGGGATGCAACAGCAGGTGATCCTGGGGAACTGAGTGGTTGTGGGGCTCACTGCACAGGAAGAAAGGCAGAGGAAGTCTCCTCTGTACCTTCTGAAAATTTTATTAGGGGCATGTATTGCATCTTTAAAAATTAATTTAAAGAGCAATGCCATCTCTCAATAAATGGAATTAAACCATCCCAGATAGGCGGTGTAAGTATATAACCAAGTAAATTTCCATACTTTCTTTGATGAAATTTAGAGATTAGTTTCATTGAGCAAGACTTGGCTCCAAAATGATAAACATCTGTGGCTAGAGAAGGGAGGAGGAAAAAATAATTTCTAATTCTGGAACCTCCGAGTTCAGAAGAATTAAGAGCTTCAAGAAAAAGGAAGTATCCCCCCTCAAAAAAAAAAAAAAAGTTTTATCAGGTTTCAACTGGTCTACCATTTTGAAACCCAAATTCATGAATGTTCAGCTGAGAAGGTGGTAGAATTCCCAGTTTCACCCTCAACGAGCCTTTCCCATCTTAGGAATGCTCCACATTGTGCCTCTTGGTTGTTGCAGACCTCTCCACTGTTACTTAAAATGAGCTGTAATCCCAAATTAATACAATTGTCTTCTGATTATAAACATTATGCCACTGTCCTTTATTGCAATTTTTGCAATGTCGAGTTTCTTAAAACAAAACAAAACAAAACCCAAGAAACTCGTTAATCTGTTTTCCAATTTATGTTGAAGAAATCTGTTTCCCACTTTCTAGTTTGGGCAACTGAGAAATTCCATATATCCTGTTACCATATAATGAAGGATGCTAGTAAACAGCCACCTGCCTGCACACACAACAGTTTGCACTGTGTATGTAACTGCAAACACTACCAAGTTAGGTACTCCTAGGAGTATTACTAGAGAAATGTTACTTGCCTAATCTATTAAAAAAAAATTCCATATGGATGAAAAATTAGTCTACTAGCCTGAATACAGAGAAGATATAAGCAGTAATTATTAATATAACATATAATATATATTATATAATACATGACATAAAATATAATCCCTTAAGATCTAGACCATATCATATATACAAGAATAAGGTGATAGTAAAGCTTAGGAACTCAATGTCTCCAATTACAAGGAATTAGCTCAGGGCTGGCTACCAAAATTCCACACTAGTACTGGGGCTGGAGGTGACTCGCCTCAGAAGTCAGAGCCTTCCTCTGCACCCAACTTGATTATTTAAGAAACTCTTAAAGGGACATAGCACCTTGGGACTTGGCTTGAAGACACCAATGGAAGCAGGAGCCCCTTGAGAAAGGAGTACTTAGCAAGGGATTCTGAGAGCTAAGCGGCTGCAGAGCAACTCTCCCTGCTGGGGAGAGCCATCCAGACACCCTCAGAGCCTGGCGAAGAATGCCCAACTCTGGGGAGGGCAACAGCCCCACTTCCACTGATGGCCCACGTGCCAAAAGGAGTTCCACACTCAGCACTGCACCCCGTTCATTCCCCTGCCTCGGTGAGCCCCAGAAGGTTTAGCAGCCACTGCTGCTAAAACAAAGGACAGATGACAGGAAAACCTCCTGCCCTTTGGCCATTCCCTAGCAAAGGGGAAGTGTAAAAGTGCAGAGGGGAAGGGAGGCCAGCTGCACTAATCCCTTTTTGTCCAGCAGTAATTAATAGTATAATCCACATTTAAGATGCATTAAAGCAAAAATGCTGCGTTATCAGAGCGCTGGGCGCATCGCCCCGAGGCACAACCTCCCCTGCTGACCTGCAGAACCAGGTCACCTCATCTCGGCCTCCTCCTCTCAGGGGAGCGGACTTTAGACACCTCATCAAAGGAACGAGCTGGCAGCCAGAAGTCTCAGGCCAGCTGACAGGCTCCGTGTCCATCTTCGGAAACCACCCCGTCCAAGGCCAGGCTGTGCGGCACCCAGGCTCTACTCCCATTGAGGGGCTAGCACAGGACATTTTAATATCACAAGTCCCCTGATGGGTTTTTAAGATTGAAGCTAACCCCTCAAAATAATGCTGGCATAGCGCATGGAAAAGTAAGGCGCCCTTTAAACTCAGTTCGGCAGGCTGCTCTTTTTTTGTTGTTCCCTGGTGATTCATACAAATCCCGGGGGTACCAGGTAGGTTTCTGTCACAGAGGAGACACCAAAGGCTGCCTCGCAGGCCCAAGGAGAAGAAGCCTCTTCCACCAGTGTCGGACCACTGTCTTCACAGAAAGAAGTGCTATGAGCTCATCAAGCGCAAGGCATAGTCACGCTACAAACCCAAAGCCGGAGCCACTTAAAACTGACGCACGTAAAGAAGCAGAGTCTACTCAACTATGCTTTGTGGTCACGGCTGACTGAGAACTTGATCTCAGTTCTGCAGCTCCACCCTATCTCGTGGAATAGGTACAACTAAGAGCAGGGAGAGCGCCTCACAATCCCCTGCAACCCCATCTTAGCTCTACCTCCGCACCGTGACAGGGCCCCCGCCCATGGCCAGCCGCTCCGGCAGCAGCTGGCCTCCATCCACCCCAAAGTGCTTCTGGAAACTCTTTTTTTCATAATCTTGGCAACTGGGTATTTAAAAAGAGGAATGTGATAAAAATCACTTTTCTCTTGTGTTTTGAGATCCTGGCATGTAAGAGGGCAACCAACTACCTCTACTTGTCCAAAAATCATGCCTTTATGATCCTTACCTAAAACCCAACACACTCCTCCATAATGTTGTCTAATCGCTCCAATCCAAAAGAGGCAATTCCAGAGTTCAAAATACTACTTCCAGGGGCTGGCCAAGGAATGACGTTATCATTTGCAACTGCACTTCTGGTAGAAAGCATCTCCATGATAGTTCTAGAAACATATCCCCATGGTATGAACATGCCCTTCTCTGAGGCTGCCAAAAAAAGTCATCATCCAGTGACTGGACATACCACCTGGGTGCACAGGGACCATTCCTGACAACACGTCACAGACCTGCCACTCAGGTAGGGGAGGCGCCTGGCCAAGAGGTCGTACAAGTAGTATAGGGGGAGGCCACCATCCCACCCCCTCATCACAGGTTGCCTGTTTGTACCCTGCGGCTGACCTCTCAAGTGCTGTCAGACCCCCCCGAAGCTTTGCTCTCTCTCTTACTAGGCCTGGATTCTTCCTCAGGAGACCTTCATGAACACTCTCTTTCTCCTTCAAGGACTAACTACTCTTGGTGCCTCATTACATTACAATTTAACAAAACAGTCTCATATTATTTGGGGAGCAGAGAGGCTACCAAATTTCCCCCTTAAAGCTGTCCTCTCCTTCCCAAGGAGAGTCCTTTACCCGAACAGGTACGCTGCTTCAAGCTTTCACAGGAACACTCGGTTTAGCTTTAGTTCCCCTTGCCACCCAACTCCAGGCCCACATGGGGCTTTCCTTCTCAGTCAATTTGCACTAATTCCTCCATAGAACCCCTGTGCTGATAGCCCCCAAGATGTCCATGTCCTGAAATTGGGAACTTGTGAATGTGTCAGCTCATGTGGCAAACAAAACTCTGCAGATGGGATCAGGCAAAGGATGTTGGGAAGGAGTATCGGGTGGGCATGATGTCATCACAGGGGTCCCTATAGCTCAAGAGAACTAGGTTAAAAAAAAAAAAGAGGATGCGTCATCATCCCATGATGATGGGAGCAAGAGGTGGTATAATGGAGAAAGTAATTGTGAGCCAAGGAATATGGGTGGGTGTCAGAATCTAGAAAATGCAAGGGAACAGATTCTCCCTTCTGAGCTTCCAGAAGGAGCGAGCTCTGGCAACACCTTGACTTTAGCTCAGTGAAAGTGATCTCCAACTGCTGGGCTCCAGAACTGTTAAGACAATTAATCTATGTAGCCGTAAGCCCCCAAGTCCATGGTAATTTGTTACAGCACCAATGGGAAATGAGTAGGACCCTTCTGGACAAGAGGAGAGAGTGACAACGAGCACAGAGAAGCAGGAATGTCCTTGAAAGTCAGGATGAGTTGTCCTTCTTAGGGTCCACATAGCCTTCCTTCTCGGCCCTGTGAGCCAGTTGAATCCTCTCTTTCTCCATCATCAAAAAACTAGAGTCGGGGCGCCTGGGTGGCTCACTGGGTTAAAGCCTCTGCCTTCAGTTCAGGTCATGGTCTCAGGGTCCTGGGATCGAGCCCTGCATCGGGCTCTCTGCTCGGCGGGGAGCCTGCTTCCCCCTCTCTCTGCCTGCCTCTCTGCCTACTTGTGATCTCTCTCTCTCTGTCAAATAAATAATAAAAAAAAAAAGGTTTTAGAAAACTAGAGCCAAAGATCCTTGATGCCATAAGCAACTTGCATCTTGTGGGTAGTGCTCAGTGGGACATGGTAGCAATAGACAGGAAAAAACTCCCACACTAGCCTACTACGTTTGAGGTTCACAAATATCCAAAATAAGCCATAGGAACAACAGAGTAACAGCAGTTAAAGAAGGTATGGGTACAACATTTTTATTTTATCTAATAGGAGATCCCGGAATGTAAAAACATATATATACACACATACATATACATACACACACATATACGTGTGTGTGTGTGTGTGTGTGTGTGTGTGTGTGTGTGTGTGTAGCTCCAGCTCCATAGCTCCTTTTATCAAAAGGACAGAGCCAGGCCAAGCCAACCTCATCCGACGGATCCCATTGGTGGGCCGGCCTGAAGCCTCGCTGTGATGCCAGGCAGCTGGCCTAAGGAACTGGAAAACCAGGGCCTGTGCCCACTGGACTCCTGAGACAAAGAGAGGAGGAAGGCTCCGTGGCATCTTGCCCGCCTCCATGGTAGCCTGGGGCCACTGGATCTTGCCATCTCGCCAGCACCCAAGAGGTGTGAGCCAGGGAGCCAACCACATCAGAAGCTGGCTGCCAGCCGGCCCCAGTTGCCCAACACCTCCATGGGAGCCAGCTTTCCAGGACTAGGTGTTACAAACCACACAGGTACAGGCCCCTGTGGACCCAACTGAGGCAGAGCTTGAAGAACACCCCACGTGAAGACCGGATGGATGGCAAGGGGATGATGTCCTGTTGCAGAGCAATTAAATGCATTAGTGCTTCACCCAGGCCTCAATGCAAAGAACATTCTTCTCACTGACTACGCAGATGCGGGTCCCACCAGGGTCCTCCTCCTCCTCCAGTCTCCCGAAGCTCCCTTTCCATCACGATCAGAGCAGCCCCCTACAACCCGCCATAACCACATGCTCTTCATTCTCCGGTGCCTACCAACCCTCCACATTTGTCTACATGCTTCCAGTCTGGCCCGTTTCCTTTACGATAACAATAAGCATGAAGTGTCATGTCAGAATGTTCTAGATAGGGGTAACCAGGACTCTTCAACGCCATCTAAACATGCCGTTTCAGTGTGCACATAAAGAGCGTGACTTTCAGTGGGGCGAAGTGGTCAATAATAACCCAGCCTTCCACTAAGGGCTCTTGTTCCGCCTCCTACTTGACAAACATATAACTCGGAATATTCAAAGGCCAAGAGAAGGTGAATTCTGGCAATACAGGCAGCTAACTGGCCCAGGAGTCCAAATCTTTCTGCTACTTGACCAGTTTCTCTTTACCCATGGCTTCTCCTGATGCCTTCCTCAAAATAAACCAGCCCTAGAAATAGAATCCCATCTTCCTTAGCGCTTATGACTAATTTATGGCCTTCTTTTAAAGCCCTTGCACCAGAGCCCTGACTACAGTAATTTCCTCTTCTTCTATATGAATGTCCATTTACAGCCACTCTGTAACCTCTGCATGAACCAAGAATATTCTCCGTGCCTCCCACGGATGTGGGATCACGCCCTGGTGAGAGCCGGGTGGCTGTGGAGCACAGTCTCTCCATTACAAAACACACTCACTTGGGACCCTACCCAAGTGCAGCTGTATACCCCCAGGGACTTATGTGAATACTCCCCTTTTGCTTTAATGAGCCTTTCTCTTAAAAGGGCAAAGGAATATCAATGGCTGGGCTGGTGATCAGCATGTAATCTTCAGACAGGATTTGGGTTGACTTAAACACACTCGGATTAAGGGGAGTAGGGGTCTTATTTTTGGTTTTGTTCAGGGAAGAGGGCATGGGAAGATGTTCCCAGGAAACATCCTCCACTGGCCAGAGGAGGAGGAATACTTTAAAAGATGTTTCTGAGAGCAGCATGCCAGGTTTTTTTCCAACCTTTCCCTGCCCAACCCTAAGGTTCCCCTGGACCAGCCATCAAAGCCTAACCAATCCTATTCTCCTCTGCCACACTTCCCCAGGCTCCCTGTCCTCACATCTAAATACTGCCTTCTCTTCCACAAGGCTAACCCTAGACTTTCTGGTCCGTAGCACAACCCAGCCGCGGACTTCTCCAATTCCAGGGTCCTAGAAGACACAGTCCTACACCAAGAGCCTTTCCATCTAAGCACCCCTACAGTTAGCGCCTGTCCGGAGACTTGTCCATCCATGCATTCAAATATCTGAGTGGCTACGACATGATCGGGACTGTCCTAGGGCTACGGATGGCGATGGGCAGTGAATCAAAGAGGCCAAGACGTCTGCTGCTGACACAGAGCTCGTGCCCGGACAGGCTCTCATGCCACAGGCCCTGCCCCCATCACCAGTTCCGCACATCCATCCTCCTCCTGTCCCTACTTCTACTCTCTTCTGGGAAGGACTTCTCCATCTGAGCTGGAAAATTCTGGGGGTTTTGGTCGGGGGAGGTGGGTTTTGATCTTATTAAAAAAAAAACTTTGGGCAATAAATGGACAGAATTTTCCTTAATTGACGTTTTTAGGGGCCCCTGAACTAAATCAACCCATGCCTGGTGTATGCTGCCACAGTGTCTTCATCTTGAGGATCTGAAGGAGCTCTGTGGCTTGGCGGCTGAAGCCCGACTCTGTCCATTCTACATGCTCGAATCCATTGGGCAAACCATCTCCCCGATCCCTGTCTGCCATGACTTTATCTCCAGAGCTACAATTCTTCTCACTCAGAGGGCATCCTCCCTCAAGCCAACCCCCAAGAACTCCGTATCCAGTTTGGCTGATGCCCCAGCGTCGATGCCAGTTTCCAGGCCCACCAAGACTGTCACCCGGCTTTCTCAGAACAGGCACCCAAGAGATGCAGCGGCACTCCGTTCCATCGCGTTCCCGGAACTCCATTTCCTCTGATGCATCCTGCAGGAGTCCTGAGAGCTGCCACTGGACCCAAGAGTAAACAGCAAGACATCTGGCACTTTCTCATTCAGTCTCCGGTGACGGAGTTCTCTGAGGCAAAGACCCGGTGGCCAATTCGTCTTGGGAAGCGGCCTGATGCTGCAGAAGTTGCCAACAGCAAGCAAACGCCTGCTCACTCTGCTGCATCAAGGCCCAGGAAAATGGCCCTCAGGCGCAACACTAAGCCCTAGAGGGGCCTTTGAACCTTCTATAAGCAGCAGCGTGTGTGTGCATGTGTGCACAGAGGTCTCAGATAACATATGGGCCACAGCCCCCCTCCCACCGCATCTGCACACACAGCCACCCTTCCTGACCCAGCAGCCCAGGCCGCTCCTGGCCACGCTGCAGTGGGAAGGAGCAGCACTCTCCTGTCCAAACCTGCGCTGGCCCTGGGCAGCTGCTGCACGTGCTGGCGCTGGCACCCTTGGGTGACCATTCTCCCTCGTGGAGACCTTCCTGCCCTAAAGGTCTCGAACCTGGAGAGCGTGAGGCATCCATCCTCGCAGGAAGCAACGCCTCCATCCAGAACGTGAGCCAGTTCCTAGAGAGATTTCTCTGGTCTCTCTTCCCCCACACCTCCCCACACCCCACTACGTAATGTGCTTGGCTGACCCACCCCCATGACCTTTCTCTATGGCCTTTTCAAGATCTCTTCTTCCATCTACCCGCAATGAGGGCTGTTTATTTGTTTAGCCCATTGGTAAGAAAAATGAGAGAGCTGTCTGCCATTCCAGCAGGGCATAAACACTCAAAAAAAAAAAAAAAAATGTGTTCTGACTTTGCGTGGGTCCCGTACAGAGCCCTTTAACCTTTCAAGAGAACAGCAGACATTCCATGTGAACTGACTATCTCCCTATCATTGCTGAAAGACAAAATCCACTTCATCCTGCAACATCTCACATGGATCCTTCACATTCTTGGGCTGGGAGCTGAGCGTGTAAGGGGGCAGGGGAGGGCTTACGAGGAACGTGGGAAAGGCCGCCGTTTCCAGTACTCGAGGCACCAGCACCCAACCTTCTACCAAGATCCCGGGATACTACATTTCAAGTTTTTCCAAAACAAACTGAATGAGCCACATCCCCAAAACTGCACACGGGAAGAACACTTTCCTAAGCAATCGAGATCAAATTCCAGATCAGATCAAAGCAAGATTGCCGAGAGAAACTGTGAAGTGAGCGAACACTGCTATCATTCTATCGAAAAGCAAAGATCCCATTCTGATCTCTTACGGGAAGTTTCAAAACAGAAAGGTCCGCCTCTTAAATTCTGAAAGCAGAACAAACCCCATACAGCCTGTGAGGGCCAAGAAGGGCCTCACCATATGGGACAGCTTCTGAAATACACAGAAAATGGGAAATGCAGGACACATGGGACAAACTGCCGTGAAACCAGCTGCCTGGGCTGGACCCGTCGTATTGACTTTGGCAGCGCTTGTCAGCGACGACTAAGCAGTGAAGTTGTCGAGACTGAACCCCAGTGGAACTGATCAGTTCAGACCTCTGGAGCTGGGTTCGACTCCACAGTTCTTCAACACTCTGTGTGCTTTAGGTATGCTTCCATTCAAAAATTCACTGGTTTACAGGAAGGCCAGGGAATTACAAGCACGAGTCCTGGTCTGCCTTTTTCTATTCAAATCTAGCTCAAAGGGGGGAGGGGATTATAAACCATTAAGTGTAATTGCACAATCAGCCCCCGCACAATTATGCACCAGGCAGGAAATACTCTACCTGCACTCTTGGCTTCATCCTCCTGACGACCCAGGAACGGGTACCAGGAGCAATTCTATTTTGCCCACAACGAAAATGGAGACCAAGAGAGTCCAAGTAATTTTCCCAAAGTCGCACAGCTAGGAATTATCAGGGGAAGAATCCAGTCCCTGGTTTTTCTGTGACCAGAGCCTTTGGTGGCACAGGCACCTGTAGACATTGTTCTTAAGTCTCGTGGTGCATATGCCTACCAGCCAACAAACTAAGCATGAACACTGACCACAAATGTCATACATGAAATAGTTCCTGCCAGGGAGACTGGTGGGGGTGGGCATGGGGTAACTGGGTGATGGGCACTGAGGAGGACACTTGATGGAATGAGCACTGATGGAATGAGTTATATGCAACTGATGAATCCCTGAATTCTACCCCTAAAACTCTTAATACAGTATATGTCACCTAAATTGATTTAAATAAAAAATTTTTTAAAAAGGAAAAGAACTAATTCCTGCCAAGGAGCTCAACTCAACTTGTCCCTCTTCTCTACACACTGTTAAAACTATTAGGGAGACGCCTGCCCACGTCAGGAGGAGGCGTGCAGCCCACGCCCTCCCTTTGCACAGGTCCTCAAACACGTGAAGCCCCCTACATGCATGCAGGTGGTTCTGGGGCCGCCCTTGGTCCGGATGTTCAGCCATCCCGCAGTGGCGCGCATGTGGCAGGGGAGGAGGAGGAGAGAATGTCTTCCTACAGTCTACGCCCCTCCCGCTGGCTAACCCCTGTCCACAGCAGGGCCGTGCCTGCCCACTGGGGTTCAAATTCAGATTTAAGCCAACCTGTAGGCCATCCTCATTAAGACACTTAGCTTCTGAGTTCTTTTGTTCATCCAGACAGTGACCGGTCCCCACCCTGCACACCTCACCAAACTGAGACAAACTTGAAAAGAGCACGGGCTCCAGGGCTTTGAAGACAAAGTCTCTTAAATTCCTGCCCCAATCTTCCTGGTTCCAGATATGATACCTCTCTTTTCTATTGAGAATTAAACAGTTAAATGCTGGAGTGGCTAACTCAAAGGCCTAACCAGTAATACTGAGTAGATAAGCAGTAGCTCAATCAAAGATCGATGGGCTCATTTGGGTGCGGAAGTCATAACAGAAGAGGTGTGGTGGCACTGGGACAAGCGAGGGAAGACCTCTGAGGGATCCCATCCTTTGGTCACCCCAGGCATCCTGGACTCTTCCTTCCCTCCCACCCCATATCCTACCTTCAAAATACATCCAGAGGGTAACCATTTATAGTGGGATTAGAAGTGTCCCCCAAATCTCACGTCCACCCAGAACTCCAGAATGTGACCTTATTTGGAAAGGGGGTCTTTTCAGGTACAATTAAGTGAAGGGGAAGTTGTGTTAGATTCAGGTGGGCCCTAACCCCAATGACCAGTGTCTTTCAAAGAGGAAAAGGCACATAAAGGTACAGGCAGGAAAGAGGCCACATGAAGACAGGCAGAGACTGGAGAGATGCAGCCATAAATGGAATGCCAAGGAATGCCAGCAACCCCTGGAAGCTAGAGCCTTCAGGAGCACGGCCCCGCTGATACCAACTTCTAGTCTCCAGAAAGGAGAGAAACTGAATTTCTATTATTTTAAGCCACTGTTTGCAACGCTTTGTTACAGCAGCCAGAGGAAACAGACCACTTCTCAGCCCTGCACGGCGAGGGCCCTGGCTGGAGCCATCTCTGGCCTGGCCGGTGCCATCATCTCTCCCGGTCCCCTGGCTTCTACCCTCAGCCCAGCCAGAGGGAGCCCGCTAACCCCAGTCTGGTCACGCCACGCCTGCAGACGAACCCCTCCCTCTTGTCAGGGCCACCACACTCAGGGAGGGCACCTGCTAGCTCTTTCCTTCTCACCCCCCTCCCCACTCTGCAGCCAGCACTCTGGCAAAGCAGGCCTCCCCACTCAGCATTTCTGAAGGGCTCTTCCCTCTGTCCAGAACTCTCCACCATCACTTACTCCCTCCAGTCCTTGCTCACATGTTGTCCTTCTCACATGGCCTTCACGGCCCCACTTAACCTGCAAACCACATCCTCCATGGCACTCCCTCTTCCTTTCCTGAGCTCCCCCCGCCCAACCACAGCACTGAACATGTTTTAAAATACAGTTGTTTACCAAGTATGTAGATTGAGGGAGGACAGGAGTATAATAAGCTCCTTGAAGGCAAGGATTTTTCTTTTTTTCCCCCTTCCCACACTGAGGCATCACTGGCACCTAGAAAAGGGCCTGGCACACAGGATGTTCTCAAACATGTGATGAAGAAGTAGACAAAAGGTCAAGGGCAGGAAAGAAGCCTGACATGACACCCAGAGGAAGCAGCAGCGAGCACAGCCTGGCAAAGCACGGATACTGGGAATGTTAGTGGGGCAAGCCAAGTGACCGGGAAGAGCCAGCCTTCCGGAAGGAGGCTTACAAGTCCTTGTAGGCAGGTGGAAAATGCTAGGTGTCAGGGAGCCACCACAGGTCCCTGATCAGGAGAATGAGAAGAAAATACAGCAGGATCTCCTGACCTCAGTATTATTAACATTTGGGGCAGGACAGTTATGGGGGGGGGGGGGGGGCTATCCTGTGCACTCTCCGAGGTTTAGCAGCATCCCTGGCCTCCGCCCACCCGATGTCAGCAGCATCCCCCCCCACCCCAGTTGTGACAACCACATATGTCTCCAGACATTACCAAATGTCCCTGGTGCAGGGGGGAGGCAAAATCACCTCCACCAAGAACCGCTGAAATATGGAGCTTGGGTGGCAGTATCCACGGAGTGATCACAGACCGCACGTCCCACAAGAGCCAGGCAGGTGACAAACACGAGTGAGCCGGCCAGGTGCAAGGTAAGAGAAGGATAGGAACCCACCCTGGTGATCTAAAAGGCACATGCTCCTTCTAAGAGGGGCAACCACTGTCTTGTTCTGGCCAGCCTCTACCCTTGAGGCCCAAAGCGGCCAAATCTCCCTCCTTTTTTTCTCAAGTGAAGGTGCCAATTCAGATTTTTACGCTGAAATATGCCCAATTTTAAAATATAGTATCTACTGAACAAAAAACACCCATAGGCCATTTTTTGCCTAAAGCCCACAACTTTGCAATCTCCGGCACAGAAGGTCTTGCAGGAGGTGGGCCACGGGGGAAAGGGGCCCAGACTAGGCCTGTGAGCATGGGGATACAGCGAGGGCCCAGTCCCAGAAACTTCAGGGGAAATCAGATAAACACAGCATGACAACTTCCCAAATTTTACTAACATGCAGGCCTTTCCCACAAGCGCCAAACTAACAGCCACAGACTTTGGAGAGTCTCTTGAAGATGAAATGAAACCCAGGAAGTCCCTTCCTTAAATCTTGAAGGCAGAGGAGCCTGTTCACACGTGAGCCAGAGTCCACAACCTGTCCTGGACAAAGCCGAGGCCTCTACCTCTTTATACCGGTGGGCAACCAGCCCGGCCACCCCAGGAGACCTTTCCTTGTCAATCAATCCACTTAAACCACCAGCCAAGGAGCAGCCCGACCATGACCAACCTCTTCAGGAATTCAGCAACGTCACTATGCTGAATGAGAGTACTTCCTGCTGCCCCGAAAGGTTCAGCCACCCCCGGACTCCTACTCGTGATCATCTGGAGCTAGAAGGACCCTTACGGTATCCTTCAAGCAGCTCTCTCTATGACACAGACACCTAGGGCTCAGAAACCATTGACATGAGCATCCTGAGCCCTGCTGGTATCAGAGCGCACACAGGTGCACAATCTCAAACCCACGACACAGGTTCTCTGTCATCTAGATGCCACTCACCACCCCAGAGCCACAGTAACCAGGAAAAGGACGCTGCCACCACACCCACCACGTCTCAAGGCAACGTGCCCCCATCTAATGTCTGACTGTGCTGAAAAGCAACAAAGCTCGGAGGGATATCTCCATTTCTGGACAGGCTCCCTGGAAGGACACCCGCTTTCACTGCCCCATCTATAAACCAGGGAGAGTGACTTCCTCCCAGCACTGTCATCTTCCCAGAAAAAGTTCTCCTATAAACAAAGCATGTGCGTTATCGTAATTAAGTAACACCATCCCCAGTGTGGTGCTCCATCGACAACAGACACAGAGGCTGCGACCCACACGTTTGCACCGAATTCCGCACACGCTCAAGGTCACTGGATAAAAGGTTAAACAGTCAGAACCCCCTAATCTCACTGCCACACCTTTTTGCTGGACATGATACAACAACCAAGTCTTTGGCAGAGGAAGGCGGAAGCTGTGGTAAGCAGGAAGAGGTGGGGGAAGGGAAGGAGAGGGAGGAGTAAGGTGGACACTGGGGGCAGGAGACTCCAGGGAATTGATGGCCAGTCCCCAAGGAGACTCACAAGATCCCACAGGCAAAGGCTTCCCCCTCTGCTTCTTCCCTTTTCCACCCACAGGCAAGAAGCACCATCCACAGTGACTAGGTTGGAGATCATCCAGCCTAATTCTCACAACACCCAACCTCCAAGTGGTGGTTGCAAAGACACCCACATAAGACATACTAAGAAATGGTCTGGACTGAGTCCCAAGGCACGGAAACACAGAGATAAACTCCAATGGCGCCCGCATTCAGAGAAGCCAAGGAACCAGTGGGAACCTTGGACTGGTCGCTCCCAATTCGCTGTGTGTTCGACTGTGCCTCCCAGATTTCGGTTACCCTGATTTGTGAACGGATTCTTCAGAGAAGAATCCAGGGTCTGAAGGCCTCTAAATGAGGCGGCCACGTGAAAACAGTGTAAATCAAGCAGCCAGACACTTTGCAGACAGACTCCACATGAGTAGCTACAGAAGCGAGTGCTGGCTGTCCCCAGTCCCAGCGCCCCGGACTCACGTGCCCCCAGAGCGTGGGCACGGGGAGTCCCTGCTCCCACGCCCCCGGCACATTCCCAACCTCCACTGCTTCCTCAGACACCACCCATCTCCTGGAGATGAGATACTCCCCGCCTCTCTTCCACATATGATTTCCTCATGTATCCATTTTAAGGAACAAACTTTTTTATGGAAAGAGGAGGAGAAAGTTCCCACATGCAGAAAATTCACACCCTGGGGAGGAATGAAGAGAAGGTCATTTAGCACTTGTTGAAAGAAGACAAGTACAAGAGTGCTTAGGAAGAGAAGAAAATGCCTTGTTGGCTATGAACGTTAAACAGGAATATCTCCCCCATTCCTCCCCCGCCCCCCTTCCTCCCCTAGCCAGGAGGCAGCCACTGGCCCTGCAGGCCACACACCGGCGGACCCTCAAGGTAGGGGAGGGCCCCGGGAAGGGGAGAGAGCTCCCCTGGTAGTTTGCAGGAGCTCCACCTCTGGGAATGGATTTGATGTCAAGTGTCAGCAAGTAAATTGCTATTGGCTTCTCAATAAGCAGCAGTAGTGAGCTAAGTGTTTCCCTGTATTGTGCGGGCTCTCATGGACTCAATACGGCAGTATTGACAGCACAATCACACAGTAATCCAGGCCCCACTAATACCTACACTTCCTCAATGAAAATACACTTTCCACTTGGACATCAGCCCATGAGCTTGGGGCTGGACTCTCCGCCCTCCTTCCTCCCCTCCAGCCACCCCTGGGCCCTGCGACTGGCATCTCGCCCCCGAACACCCTGGCCAATGCGAAGATCCCAGCCAGCACAGAGTCAGGGCCCAACCAAAAAGACAAACAGTCCGAGACCTCCAGGAAAAGGCCTAGACTCTCCATCTATAAATCACCAGTTGGGAAGGAAAGAAAAGTGATCCAACTCTTAAGGATAAAAATCTCAGCGGTCGCGGAGGAAAATTGATGGTCCCTTCCAAAGCAGAAGATGCTCACTCCGGGAAGATGCATGCCCTCAAGTTTGTAGAGACTCCAAGAGACCCAAACTTCACCCAACCCGACACAGGAAGGAGACAAAGTACACAACCCCCGTGCAGCTCTCACCATCACACTGGGCACTAGGCCTGTATGAGGAAGAGCCCCACGGCTGGGCAGCCTCAGGTAGGCTTACGTTCAGGAGGGTCTGCTGAGTTCCTAATAAGCACTGTGCAAACACTAGCCATTTTCATCCATTTCCACTTGATTTTCAGAACACCTGGGGCAAACAAAGGACAAGATTTTTTTAAAGATTTATTTATTTATTTATTTATTTATTTATTTATTTGAGAGAGAGAGAGAGAGAGAGGGGAGAGAAAACACAAGCAGGGGGAGGGGAAAGGGAGAAGCAGGCTTCCCATTGAGCAGAGAGCCCGACTCGGGGCTCGATCCCAGGACCCTGAGATCATGACCTGAGCCAAAGGCAGATGCTTCACTGACTGAGCCACCCAGGCACTGCAAGGGACAAAATTCTGTTACACAGACCAGTGAAATAGAGAAAGGGACTTACCCAAGGTCACACAACTAGTTGGTAGTCTGTTTGAGATTAGAAGCTAGACTCGGAGTGGGCAAACCTTCCCCGTAAAGAGCCAGGTAAACGTTCTCGGCTTTGTGGGCCGATGATTCAGCTCTGCCCGCTGCTGCAGGAGAGATGCTGGAGACAACACGGAAACAGACGAGACTGGATGGTTCCCAGTAAAACCTGATTTTCACCTATTTTTGTGTGTCACAAAATATCATTCTTCTTTTGATCCAATCCCCCTCCCCACCAAACCACCACCACAGTTTAAAAACATAAAAACTGTTCTGAGCTCACAGACCACACAAAAACAGGCCTACAAAAAGCAGTGGTTCGCCAATCCCCAACCACCAGAAGACTGGTCAATGTCTAGAGCTCCACGACGCCAAAAAAGACAAATCCGGGCCGTTCTCCAGCTTTACTGCAACTTTCACAGTCAGTCCAGTCCAACTGCTTGCCATCAAATCCCAGACAGAAACCCCAGTCCCCAGGTGTCCAACAGCAATACTGTCCCACACCCGTAACATGTGGACATAGTCTTACGACTTCAATAGAAACGCTGACTTTTTACAGAATTTCTGCACCAATTTCAAAGTTAAGAAACCTTCCACCAACACATGGCATATGTCCAAGTCCTGTGCTGGGTTAGTAAGCTAACTGCACAAGGCATTCCCAAAACCAGCACAGGGAGATTCCTTAAATCCAGTGTTGGGGGCAGGTGTGGGGGGGCACTGACACCTTGCCCCTCCCTCACCAAGAAAGAGTCTTGGTCCGTGTTCAGTTTAAAAAAAAAAAAAAAATCTGGCCAGAAAGGGGTTAATGCCCTTCCATGCCTGTGATCTGATAAATGGCTGTGCAGAAAGCAGGTTCCCTCACTTTGAGATATGATGTCACTAACCTTTATTGATCCACTATCAGAGAACTTTGCTTATCTCTCTCCTGTGATATACTGCCCCTCCTGTGCTCAACTAGTGTTTAATACACTGCTGGGTGCCCCGCACTCCTCATCGCTCAACACTATGGAGCGAGGCTGCCACGGGGGGCAATATTTTATCGCCGGGCCTTGCCAGGACAGAAGACTCCCTGCGACCGTGGGGAGGGGAGGACCCACTTGCCACTGCCTTCTGGCCGCAGGTCCCAGATGCGCACGCCTTGCCCGTGGGCCAGGGAAGCACAAATGGGGCTGGGCCTGAGCTTCTTCTGTTTCTTTTTTAAAGCAGCACGGGCTCCAATCCCCCCTTTTCCTACCGTGACAAGACAATGGTCAGCCCGACCCGTTCATGTGGCAGAACGCGAGCACCTCCAGGTCAAACCTCCTGTTCAAGAAATGAGCTTCCTGTGTTCCCTGTCCAAGGTCCCAAGACCTCCATCCACCAGGAGGTGGAAAACACCGTTCATCCAGGTGCCGGACTGTCGTTCGAGAAGAATTGTAACAGAAAGGAGGCCAGAGAACATAACATGCACAGATGCGGACAGTCAGACTCAGATTCCCAAAGATAGGAGGGTTCGGGGGCCGGGGGGCTGTGGGTGCTAAAGCTGCCCCTCACTGGGTTTGGGGTTCTCCCCACCCCCCGCCCAACCCACAGGCACAGCCCGCATGGCACCCATGGTGGGGACAGTCAGCAAGTGCCCACACACAAGGCAAGACTATTACAACCGAAGTCACGGAGCTGGCATCAGAGCTGCCGTCTGCACCCCGTCCCACGTCCAACTCCTCAGAGTCCCACCTGGTCCCAGATCCCCCTCCACCTGGACACCCCGCCTGCCCCCAGGAGCCCTCAGACAGCCTTGCTCCTCCCCGTGCCATCCCTGCGAACAGAGG
>CM052803.1:36863682-36891341 GCA_028533885.1 Nasua narica | reverse complement strand
CCAAAGATTTGTGGCCAAAATCACCCTCAGGACAGTGCGTGAAATCGGCAGCAGATGAAAATTCCACTGTCTTTTCACACAGCCAATGGAGCCAGTTTTCCCAGTTCAGAGTCCTCCTACAGATGACTGAAGATATTCTGTAAACTCCCCAATGCTGCCCCAGAAGACCCACCTAAAAAACTTAAAGACAAGATAATCATTTAAGAAAGCCTTTAAGGCCATTATGCGATTAGCAGAAGAGAAGGGGAGAGGGCTGTTGGCACTTCCCCATCTTCACAAAGAGTACTCTGCAAAGGGGTTTCATGGCTTCAGTCCCAAACCAGCAAGAGCCAGAGGCAGCAGGGGTGGGAAGGGAGTGCATGCTCTGCCCACCCCATTCCTCCCTTCTAGGGAAGCCTGAGACCCATTTCAGGGAGGGAAGAGGATGGGAAGTCTTGAAGGAGGCACAAAACTCAAACCATGAACAGCTGAACCACCTCAGACCCCCATCCCACCCCAGCTCCGCCCCCAAGACACAGGAGGGTAGCTAAGGCTTCTCCGGATGGGGGGCACCCAAACCCCCCAGGCATTAACCCTTGTGTGGACAAGACTCCTGACGGCCTTCTTGTGGGAAGGAGAAGGGCTCACCCAAAAGGCAGATTAAGCCCAGGCATTTTACTCAGAGGCCCTGTCAGGGGTTAAAACCAACAAAACAGAAGTCTTACTCTGAAATGAAGCCAAATTTGTCACTTAGCAAACTTTCTCTGTCTTGTTTCCCATTTTCATTCACACCCTCTCCTTGCAAAGGCAAGAAACTCCAGCGATTAAGGGTGAAAGAAGGGAAGAAACATCAAAGGGAAAAAAAATTACCTTTAAAAGTTATAAATGAGAAGGGAAGTCACCTTCCTTGGGCAAAGAACTCTCTGGAAACACACCCATCACTGCTAGACCACTCACTGCCTTGCCCTCACCATCCAGCCCCCTGCCCCAAAGAATGGAAACCAGAAAAAAACAAAAACAAAACAAAAAACATCCAAGTTGTCTCCCTGCTGTGAAGTGTGGGCACAAAGCAGTTGTCAGCTCCCAGGTCCTGTCAGTACAGGAGAAAATGACCACGTTGAGGGGACCCTCTAATATCTGGCTGTCTTCTCTGAACATGTGCAAAGTGACAATGTGGCAGCCAACTTTACATGTTATAGAAAGGAAATCTGACAGTTGTTGATTTTGTACTTTTTCTCCTTAATCTGGATTTTGAGAGTGACTTGCCAATGAGCTAAGATTTTCGCCAGAGTTCCTCCCTTGGGGCAATCTGACTCAATCTTAGCTTCTGTATGTTTCTCCATTTGAGCAGCCTAAGGACTCAGGACACAGTGCTTTGGAAAGAAAAGACATCCTTTCAAGTCTGATGGGATACTAGCTCCCGCAAAAGCATTCCCTTGCCTGGATTCTATTAAGACTGGGTCCCCATTTCCCTTGACCGTGGTCTCTAACTCAGGCAGAGGATGGTGGTTGTGGGCTGTGCTGTGACTTCTAAACAATCACCATTATGACCAAGTTCTCATACCACAGCATTTGGATCCCCCTATAAAGTACACTGTAATGGAATCTGCCTTCCTGTTGTTTTTAGGGTAACGCCCCCATCCTTGCTAATTACACCAGCCCTAAGAACCAGAGTAGCCCAAAAGGCCCAAGCATTATGGAAATGGGCCAGGCTAAGAGCGAGCAACCATTTTAATAACCAATGAAAGCATAAACCACAGCGCGTACCATCCTTGTTGACGTTACAGAGGCAGGCGCGTTACGCATTGTCCCTGTAAGGGCCGGCAAGTGTCAAGACAGTTGCAGCTTGCAAGTTTCTTCAGGCCAGAATCACTATCATTGTTGTCTTCCCTATAAGATGAGGCTTAAACTTCTCAGGTTAGGAAGCAAAGCAGATACTCTAAAAGGGGGTGGAACAAGTCGCTTTCCCTCCTAGTGATGAAAGCGGTTCCCTACGCTTTTATAAAATGTTGCTTAGTCACTTAAATATTTACATTTTAATATAAGGCTGTTGCAAGTCTACAATACAAATCATTTCTTAGGTGAGGATCTGCTCTGGGCCCTCTAGTATTTCCAGGCTCTCACAGCAACACTTTAGAAGTGCGCGCAGGTGCGTGCATGCACCTGCGCGCGCGCCACACACACACACACACACACACACACACACACACACACACACACACAGAAGCTCCAATGCCCAACAGCACACAGGGATGATAAAGACGTAAGGACACACTCTCTGGATACGACTTGTGTCCAGAACTGAGGGACCAAGCTAAATCACCACCAGCCCCAGATGACACTTTGCTAGGATTCTGCAATCACAGATGTATTCTAACGAACTAACCACCTGTGGGTCACCCAAGGTGAGCCAGGCCTGTCCTGGGAGTGTCTAGTAATCATCATTTAAAGTCATAATGATGAAAACTGAAATCTTGCTTATTTTAGCTCCTTGCCACTGGGCAGTCCAATTGGCACTGAGTTTAACACAGCAGTGAGAGCCAATCCCAAAGCAGCAAGAAGGAAGGCACTTCACTGTCCTGTTGGATTGAGCCAAATGGAGGCCTGCGGAGAGCACTGTTTTATTTGGGTCCTTTCCACCCTCCCTGAGTATTCATTTGTGCAAATAAAAGACGGAAGGGAAGAAACCGAAATTAAAGTTTCAGGTGGTTGGAAGAGCAGCTCGGAATTTTTTTTTTTTTTTTTTTGGAAGAGTTACCAAGTGTTTCTCAATAGTTCCCTGTCAATCAAAACTGTTTTCAGGAGAACTGGAAAACAGCAGCTCTATCCCAGAGTAAGTGTAGCCGCTTCAAAAGAGAGCTGGGAGAGGGAGGTGACCCATGTCAGGAAGACAGAAGGTCTCCAAGTCATTTAATTCCCTGGGATTCCAAAAGGGCTGATTGTAAAGTGTAAAAGTGCTTGCTTCTGCATCTGCCCCATGTTGTTAAATAACACTTGGGCAATTAAATAAAAGAGCAAAGTGTGACCCCAGCCCATTCTGAGAGGCACTTACACGCTCTCTGAAAACATGCTGGAATCTAAATGCAGACAATCTCCTTAGTCCTGTAATTTAAGGACAGGGGAGAGGAAAAGTTTCTCTTGGCCTTCATAGCCACACACACCCTCTGAAAGGGGGCCTTCGGGGTCTCTGCAAAAGAAAATGAACAAAAATGCAGGTGTGCAAACATCCCCGTATAGGCTTCTCTCCAATGACTCCACTCTTGAAATCCTTCAATTATTTAGAACTGCGGACTCCTGACTTCCCACACATCCCACCTCTGTTCCTTAACTGCTTGCCGAGTTCAGGTTGGGTAAAGAGAAGGATTCAGAATCTCAGGCTGCCAGTGGCTGATCTGATAACAAGGAACAGGCCACGCTCCCTTCCTGGCCTCTCTGGATCAGTTACCTCTGAAGGTGTCTGCTTTCGTCTCCCATGCAGGTCTCTGCCCCAGCACTCGGGCTTCCTGCTCCAGCCCAGTCTCCTGGAACTCGTGATTTTTAGGGTTTCCCCTTGAAACCTATCCAGAAACCACAGCCATTAAAAGAACATGAAGGTTTGACACCTCCTGAATTTAGGAATGAGGGGACTCGAGGGGCCAACTCTGCAAACTCGCACCTGCTGCTTGATGGCAAAGAAACAAAGTTCCCCAGCTAGTGGGAGCGAGCTTTAAATTATATTCTATTTATTTAGTGACTTGTCTCCAAGGATCTCAAAGCATGGGGTAGAATAAGATGATGTGTAACTTTCTCGCTATCTACCTTCAAGGCTCAAGTTTGTTTTCCTTGCTTTGCCTTCATACATTCCACCAAGCAGGCCTGGGCCCTAGGGAAAGGCCTTCTCCCTGTGCACAAGTGGGGGCCCTCTAATCTCTCTGAGCTTGGCTGTCAGTGGCTTTTATTAGTCTTCCAGGCCTGTTAAATGACACAAATGGAGGGTAGAGGCAGTGACGACCCTCCTAGATTCACCTGCTGATGGATTTCACTCAAACCAGTTTACATACTGTGCACCACTAAGCCAGGCAATGCACTCCTCTACGACACCAGACACCAGTGATGGTCTTTGCCCTCCAGGTGTTTTGCCATTCTTATAACACAGGCATGTACAAAGCAGGAAAGGCCATTTTCCAGAAAGTTCTTTTCCCTCTGTAAATCTGCAATGATTACTTTTTTTTCTGCTGTTGACCCAACTTGGGCAATCTTTCTCCTTTAACAGGACAAACATCACTGGTCTCCCTCTCCTCCACCCCTCCCCAGGGAAATGTTTTTCCAGAGTGCGAACAAACTAAAATTAGAGGGTGGGCAAATGACTCTCCAAAGGTGCCTTCCAGCTCCAAACCTCTGATTCTCCCTTTAATTACTCCACAATAAGCACATTCTTCACATTGTTTCCAACTGACCAGTAACTTCTCTTGCGCTGAAAAGGGTGCATTTTTAGGCAGAGGAACCCAAACTTTTAAATGACACTAGCACTCCAAGTATTCAGAAGGCAGGAACTAATCCAAAAGCAAAATAAGGAAGGAAGGGAGGAGGGAGGGACGCAGGAAGGGGAGGAAAGATGGAAGGAGGAAAGGCTTTACTCTGTGCCCAGCACAATTTAGACACTCTCACCCCAGGTAGGTTCCAATTGGAATCTACTAGTTCAAGTGCATCCAGCCTGCCCTTCCCCCACACGCCCCAAGAGAATGGGAAGTTCAGCCAAGACTTGCAGCACCTGCCTGCCGCTCTAGGCCGGCTGTGCGAACCGGGAGGGCTGGCCAGCGAGGGGGAGGGAGGCTCCACTCACCTGGCACACAAAGGCTCCGCACACCTCCGGAGGGAGGAGGCACTCGCAGGTCCGGGGGCCGTGGCGCGCACGACAATGGGAAATTCCAGCGGCACCCGAGCCCCGAACTTAAGCACCCCAGGCGGCATTCTCCCCACCTCCTGCCGCCCCCGGGACTCCGAGGTCGCTCTGGCTAAGTGCAGGGGGGCCGCAGGCAGGGGAGGGGGGCTCATGGTGGCGGCCGGGGGCTGGTGGTCGCCCTTCCCCCGGGAGGGAGGGTCCCGGGGCGCGCGCGGCGGGGATTCACCCACGGGGCGCGGCGCTCGCGTCCGGGTCCCTGGCCTGCCCGCCGCCGGCTCGCCACCCGCCCGCCCGGAATCGCTTTATGTAAATGAAGCTCAACTCGCAGTTTGCAGGCTCACCGCCCGGGGAAAGGGGGCGGGCGGGGCGGGGGGCCTTCGGGGATCCACATTACACAGCAACAAAGCGGAAGGTTAATTTGAAACTCACAGCCCCGCCGCCGCTCGGCTCCCCGGGCAAAGCCTGACATCTACAGTCGTGCCGGGCGCAGGCCGGGTACTCGGCGGCGGCCATGCCCGCGGAAACCCGGGGACACACGGCCGCGCTCCGGGCACGGGCCTCTGGGCAGGCCGGGCCGCGCGCCCGGGGACGGGGACGGGAGCCCTGGGCGGCTGGGCCTGCGCCGCCCCGGGAACCGGCCCGGCGGGAACAAAGCCCGGTCCTTCCCAGGCGCTGACCCCTTCTCATCAAAAGTCAGGGGCTGGCCTAGAATCGGGCGAGAAGAATGGGGCACGCCCTCGGCCACAAAAAGGAGCCTGGGGCCTCAGAACCGGAGCCATGGGTCTCTGGGCCCCAACCACGTCACAGCCAGGCCACTCTAGCATAGGGACATTAGCCAATGTGGACAGGAATTTATTTGAAACACACACCCATCCTATTAACTGCTTTACAGAGCACTTCTGTTTTTCAGCTGCAGAAACTTAGAAAAACATCCCCAGCTCTCCATTGAGAGTTTAAGTATAGAGTTTTTTTTCCAAGGGAAAGAAGGAAAGGAGTGAGAGGAAGAAAGGCAGTGGCAGCTTGCAATCAGGCTTACAGTCTTTTTACAAGACTTGCCTTAAAAAGCCGCCTCATCTCAGATAAGGCATACATCATGCCCTTCACAGGGAGATTCCACGGCCAGGTCAAATTTAATGGGGCCACCCCAGTTGGTCAAAGCAATTGCTGGACACCTTCGTATCTCCCCAGGTTCACCTTTCCCATTCTGATAAGCAAAGCCAGCACGACAGAAATCTCACCGGAAGTCCCCTGTGCTCCCTGTCAGAGTCCGACGCTCAGTCTGATTTTACTCCCCGATTGTCTCAGCACAGAAAGGCACCTGCTTTTCCCTTTCTGAAAGCCACCCACCCAGGCTGGCCCCACAGCCCTGAGAGTCCTTTCTGACTGCACAATAATGAACCATGCAAGTGTGAGAAATATAATAAGCTCACGAGGCAAAAAGCTGTATATATGGAATCATATTAGCATTAAGCACACACTGGGGCAGGAGGAAAGAGCATGCCTGGCTGATTAAAACTATCATGTCTCCATGTAGAAGGCATTCTGCAGTGTCATTTGGGTTCATATTCATGTAAATATCCAAACTGTCGGGGACAGACAACCCCTCTCTATAGTTTACATTTTAGTCCAGAAAAGAGACTCCCATTTTTTTTCCCCTTCAGCGAGAGAGGGAGAAAAGACTGCCTCTAGGGAATCATGTCCGATTACGGACAAAGGAGAGCACAAGCCAAATTCTGTCACACATGAGAGAGTGTGTGGGGAGGGGGACTGGAGAGCAAAAAAGAAAAGTGGAGGATGATTCTGCAAACCAGACTGTGATCAGTGCCGAGCTGTTTCCAGACCACCTGACTTCAGACCCAAGAACAGGTGGTGTTTTCAAAACACACTATTATTTATATTAGCCACATGAGTCGAGAACACCTTAAAGAAAACCAATTAATAATTTAATTGAAAAAGTGACTATGAATAATGCATGAAGATGATGATGCTAGCAATAATACAAGTAAGGAGGCACACACAGCACAGAAATGTCTTTGGAAAGGTCTTCAGGACCATTAGGACCCCCGGGCTCCTGTGTCTTACCTGGGAGCAACCCGCAGCCCGCTAGATAAAGACCCTAAGAAAATGTTTATACTTTCCAGAAAATCTAATTTCGTTGCGTTATCGTAACTTTTATTAACAGGGGACGACCTCATAATCTGGTGACATCATGAAACTGGTGGGCCAACAGATAAATATCTTCAATAAAATAAAAGCCAGAATGCCAAAGAACCAGTTATAAAGTAATCTGGGAGGATGCGGAGGTGCTGGGCAGAAGGGCCTGGGGGGGATCTGCAGGATACTGCCAGTGTCCCCAGGGGCGGACACATATATCCGCCTCTCGCAGCACCTCAGAGGCCTGACAAGTGGAACCGAGAGTGACCCTGGGTCCCTCCCCTTCATCTTAATCCAGCACCAGCTACACACATGCTGAGAGCTGGTCAAGCCTGCCTGTGTCACAGGTAACGTTTTAACAGGTGACTCCACAGGCAGGTCATCTATGACCTCTGTATCATAACGAATACAAAGCATTACCAAAAAGCGGGGGCATGGCCTCTCCCAAAACTTATTTTCCATCATTTGCAAAACAACACATCTTCTGAGGGAGTCCAAAATGTCTGACTTGGGGATGGAATCAACAGTTTCCCTGAAATCCAGGATACAGATTCTGTCCTCCAGCTCTGCAAGGCCCTGGCTCTCCTGGGGGGCAAGATGCCTGTGGGGAAACCCAAAGCCTCCCCAGCAGAGACAGCCTGGCACTTTCACAGTCCCGGAACACTGCTGACAAACCCACTCTCAGGAAAGGCTGTTGTCCATAACCAGTCTCATCTCATCTAGAAACCGTAACTGGCAAGAGTCAGAAGAGTAAGTATTTAAAAATAAATCAGGGGATGTTCACCTCTTCCCTAGTCCTTCCCTTACCCACTCTCCAAGCCAGAGGCCAGCCAACCCCCTCCTCCCCACCAACACTTAGCTGGCAGGTAAATGACAGTGGTCCCAACTGAGCCAAACTGGCTTGTCTCTCTCTCCACACACACATCCACTCCCCAATGCTGTCTTCCTTCCCTTTAGCAAAGGTAAATATGATCTCTGAGCTAAGGTACAGTGAATGTCAGCATTCTGACTTGTCGCTAAACCTGGACTCTCTATTTCCACAGCACAACAGGGTTTAAGGAGAGGAGGGTGTTCCTCCAGATCCTGGTATTTTTAGGGAAATATACATACACGTGGATTTTAAAATTAGTGTTTCAATAACCTTGAGGTTTTACCAAAGAAAAAGCGAGAGAAGGGCAAAAGCAAAAACAAAGTCCCTGAAACAAACAATAAAACATCTGGAGCTAAATTGCACGTCATGCCCTGAATTCAACCCTTCATTTCTAGGCAGTTATATTTAAGGACCTGGTCCCCGCCGGGCGACCAGGCCCTCCTGGGTAGGACAGAAAACGCAGGCTCTCCTTAGAACAGCCCACACTCACCTTCATAACCCTGGGAGGCTGGTGTGCCAAGGTCTACACACAGATGTTTTGATTCCCATTTCTCTAACACATACCTTAAGGCCTTCATTTATCGCTACAATGCTTATTCCAGAGATTAATTTTTACCCCCAAATCATGGCTGGTAAAGTATCTAGTTTACTTAACCACCCTCCACAACTCAAACCCTAAATCTGTCATGTCACACATAGGAAAGACACAAACGAGTAACCATTTTCTAAAAACTGTGATTGGAAGGAGCTTTTCCAAATTAATTGTAAGTTACAGAGCCCAAATTTTAAGACAGCAAAAAACAAAGAACTTGCCTTAAAACAGCTTTAAAGCATTAGGTAAAAAGAGCTTTCTCTCTTTCTCTTTCTCTATTTTTTTTTTTAACAAAAATATTATTTCTGAAAGGGCAAAGAGAATTTGCCATGCAAGAGTTTTATACCCAGGGGGATTCTTACATTTGTGTTTCTAGACCTTGAAATTGAGAATTTTAATGAAAAAGCAGACGGATGCTTGAGGACAGCATTGCAATCGGGGTCCATACAGTACAGGAGAGAGGCGCTTTGTTTGGGGCCAGGGAAGAGAGGTGGACTCCTGCTTTGCTCATGGGCTATCCCCACTCTCTGACACATCCCTCCGCGCTCAGCCTGATGCAGACCACTCAATTCTTGGAGGGAGAAGAAAGGAAAAAGGAAAGAGAGGAAAGAAAAAGGGGGAGGAAATATGGCCTCTTTATAGGAAACATAGTTTAAAAAAAAAATCTCAACACAGCATCAATTCCATAGGATGTAGCAACAGCTCCCATACACATGTGTTAAACAATCAATTAAAACATATGCCAGGAGCACAATAACCAGGATCAGGGTTTGTTTTTTTTTTGTTTTTTTTTTTTTTTTCCCTTTAAGTGAAACATTTCATTTAGCTTTGCAATTCCTTCCTCTCAAGCAACCACTTCTTGGGGCAGGACACTAAGAGATAAACAAAAGATGACCCTGTTCACACTTCCCAAATGAGAATCCCATTTTCTTATCTTTCCATTTGAGTGCATTTTTGTTTGAAATCTGTGCTAATCTGACTTAAGAGCCCGAGCTGAAATTTCACATATCCTCCAAGTCAGCCAGTGTTTTAGAATTTGGATTTCTATTCAGGCTGTTCCAATCGTCAGTGAGGCCTACGGTAAAATGTGCTTCATGCTGTTTCGTTTGTCTCTCTGCGGACAAATAGAAACTGTGAAATTTAAAGAATGGATAAAAAAAAAACTAAAACAAAGAGGTTAAAAAAATAGGACAAATGTTTTTGCTTTTGTGTCTCCCTGGAGCAATTGTTTGGGGAAGTCTGCATTGACAATAACCATGAGAAGGCCATCTAAAGGCGATGCGCGCACAAGGGGACTCCTTGCCTGCTGCCTTTGGTCTGGGAGAAAAAGCACCTTAGCTCCGTTCTCCAGGAACAAAAGGCCAGGGCCACGGGAGGGGGGAGAGGTTACTGGGGCTTTCACAGGGAGCCAAGTGTCAATGCAGGTTCATTTTTCACCCGTCTTAGTTGGAAAGCAGCTCAGTGAACTTCCTAATGACTGCTTTTCCCTCTCCCCCTATTATTTCTAAACCTGAAAGAACAAAACAATAATATTTTTTTAAACCTAAAACCCATCATCCTATTAGAGGAAAGCCTTGGGGACCTACAAGGTTTTCCCTCCTTCCTTTCCCCACCCTCCCTTTTTTTTTTTTTTTTGTCTTGGGGCGGGGGATTCCAATTGTAGATCACATGGAAATAAGAGACACTGGACATTGTGATCATTTTCAGTAACGCCAGAGTACTGCCTTTATGTCTACAACAAGGCAGGGAGCAGAAAAATAAACGCAAAAGGGGAAAAAAAAAAACTGAATAGGGACAGAAGGTGATAGTCAGGAGGCTGTGGGGCAACGCCTGAAAACATTTTCTTTTCTCACAGCATGAAGTCGCTAATGCCAGCTTCCGATTTGCGATTTGCGAGTGAATCAAAGTCATCACCACAAGGTTGGGGTTTTTTTTTGGGGGGGGGGGCTGCACGGAGAAGTGGACAATAAAGCTGTATTAAAGACATAGGTGTGTGGGTGTTGGGGGGTTGCTTCAAAGAAAGGAAGCTGAGATGAATCACTGCATGCCATGGAAATGCCAGGGCAAGTGGATGTCGGAGTGTTTAACCAGATTCTAAGCTGGAAACATCTTCCCTTCCCCAGCGGGGGAACCCTAGGACGAGGCAGTGACAAGCAACCCTCAGCCTTTGAACCCAGACCTGGCAGCTTAGGAACGCGTCCCCCCTTCCCCTGGCAGTCCCAGGCCCTGGCTGAAGAGGGAGATGGGGGTAGGGATGAGAGGGCCCTGCGAAGAAGCACAATAAACAACTCAAATATGAACGGAAATGACATCAGCAAAGTGAAGGACCTGTTTATTGCAGATCAAAACAAAACAAACTTCCAAACCTTTTGTGTATACAAGATAACTCTATAAAAAGCCTTCCTAAAATGTCACCAGGGTCGACACATCAGCATCCCCAGAAAACAGATGACAGCTACCAAAGGGGAGGGGGCCTAGGGAGGAGGAAGGGGAATGAAAGGAAGAAGATGGGAGGAGATAGAAAACCAGAAGGGGCCAAAAACCCAGCTGACTAGTTTCCACCCCGCCCCCCCCGCTGATCCTTAATATTTATTGGTGTTTATAATCTAAAAGCCATGCTCTGTGTTTCACTTAATACAAGGCCAGACAGTGCTGTCTAATGAGGCAGCATTACAATCAGCTTGTAATACTGAATTTTTAATGCTGCCAAGGATTCTGTTACATAATAATATGAAAAACAGAAGCTGAAAGTGGGCTCGCGGTGACAGGACACTGGAGGCTCCAGGCAGGCAAGTGCTCCATGCCCGCCTTCCCTTCCCTCTTTCTGCCCACCCCCCATCTCCTGATTTGCAATCAACCCTCCACCCCTACACAGGAGGTCGGTATGGAAACAGAGTATTTCTTAGGAAATCTGCTCTTTTTATTATTATTGTTGTTGTTAGGATTATCATCTCTGATCCAAAGTTCTATTTCAAGAGTTTAAATTCTAGCCTATCTGGGGTTAGAAGTCCACGATGAAAACTGGGGGAGGCTGAAGACACAAGGAGTACAGGAGTGAGGGGTAGCTTATTTTGAGAAAGCTAAACAATACAGAAAAAAATCACAGAAGGGGGAGAAAAAAAACTAAGATGCTGGGAGGGCGGACTGAGGTCTGCCGACCATACTCACAGCTGCTGCACTCAGTTTTACATTGGTGTAATTTAAAAGCATATATAGAGACGCCGTTGCTCCTCTCTGTAATACCCCAAGACTGTAAATCTATAACCACTGCAATGATTTAGTGATTAAAAACATGATAACATATTGTGTAACTGCAAACCACAGAACCCCTGCCAACTCTCCTCTAAGATAAAGAGGGAAAAAAAAATACAGAAAATGTGTTGCTTGCAGCGATCTTCCTAAACCCAAAAGATTTTAATAAAAGAACCTATATAGTAGACTGATCGGAGAAGGGTGAGTGAATTCTATGTGAAGCCAGCAAAGGGAGGGGGGAAAGGGCAGCTTTATGTGGGATTCTTTTCCTTGTACTAACAAATTACGACCTAAACATGCCTTTTCTTTTCTCTCTCTCTTTTTTAATAGTTTGTTGTAACTGGAATAACTGGTCTTGTGTGCTGTCTTGCATATTCAAAACAGCTTTGTAATCGGATCTGGAGACCCAACCTTATTTGCCTGAACTCAATAGGGTTTTTCTTCTCCACCCCACTCCCCCCCCTCCGCCTCTCTTGTTTTGTTTTGGATTCCGTATTGTGGGTTTTCTGTTCTCGCTGGGAGCGGACAGCTACGCAGGAAGAGGCTGGGGTGCCTTTAAGCTACAGAGCAAACACCTGAGAGGGGGAGGCACAATTTGTAAAATGGCAGGAGGAGCCTAAAATATACACAAAAAAATAAAATCAAAGCAGCTGTAGGGGTTTTGGCCTCTGAGCAGCTGACCTGACCCCATTCTGTATATTCTTTTATTTCCCCATTGCAGGATTCCTGCACCTTGGGTCACATTCGAACTCAATGTGACCCTGAGGAGAAGGCAGTCACTGAGCCCTGGAAAACTGCTCCATGTGTAATGGGGGGGTAGACTAGGGGAAGTGTAAGTGCATATGCATTCAGACTCCCCCAGTGTAGACACCCACCATCTCCTTACACACACACACACACACACACACACACACACACACACTCGCACACTTGTCTGTCAGGAATGCCAGGCCATAGGGCCAGCTCCAGCCCAGCTTTCACAGTTCACACTGCCAAGAGCCTGAACTCTCCCTAAAGCCCCCCAAAATCTTCGTATCTACAACTCTACCCATAAACACATGCATGCACAGACGAACACTCCTCCAGAGATTTATATGTTTAAAAAGTCCACAGATCTGAATTGCCTCCTCTCTGGACCTGAGCAGGGCAGTTTATTCAGAGAAATCAATAGGAAAGAGCATTTGCAAATATTTATATAAGCCCTGTGCGTTTCAGCATTAAGTAATTAAAAACTAAAACTCAGGGAGGGGGAAGGGAGGAGAGACACAGACAGAAGGCTGCAGGCCTAGAGTGGGTTTTCCTGCCCACACCTCATCTCCCCAAACCACAACCCTTTCAAAACCGACTCCATGTACACCTTTTACGAAATCCTGTTCGTGCACTATTTGCTAGACTATTTCAAAATCATCTCCAAATATGGATTCACCTACCACCAAGCTTTCAAGGCTGACTAGAAGTGTCTGTATTCCCTTTCTCTCTCTCTCTCTCAAATGCACACACAGCAATCCTTACTTTTGACATTGCTTCAGTCTCTGGTGTATTATTGTCTACTGTATTTGTATTTCTAAATTATTTGCACTAAAGATATCTAACATTCTAAGATGAGAGGAGAGCCCCCAAGGTGGTAATTCAATGAGTGAACACCACCCCCTAACATCCCCCCAATACTTTCCACTCCCCCCAACCTACAGGATACCCACACCTTGGGGGTTCAGCACCTGAAATCCACATATGTAAACAGATTTGCCCACCCCGCAAAATGTACAGTAAAATGCAGTTTTTAAATGAGCCACTATCGAGTGGAATGCCTCTATATTGTTCCTGAGAGCTGGGCAGCAAATTCTACTTATACTGCCTCTAAATATGCTCTAAGAAGCCGACCAAGGCACTGGAGCACTCACACTGCAGATATTGTAGAAATTTACAGTAAATGTAGGTACACGATTGCAGCACGCTGCCCTATTGATTATGCAGATTGTGATCAATCTTCTCCCCTTTCCCAAGCCTCTTTCTGGAGACCTCCAAATAAGTTGCTCTGTAACTAGCCATTCTCCCAGAGTAGGAAGGAAAAAGTAATTTTTTAAAAAACATAATAAATCCTCAAGTGTCTCCACAGAAAGGACTTGAGTTTTTTTAAATTCAAGGTGAATTTATGCTCTGCAATTTGCATTACAGTCAGGCGATCACCGTATGTCATATTCTTCAAAGGTGCTTAACAAACCCCCTTTTAAAAGTCACTAGAACTGGAGGCCAGAAAAAGGCAATCAGCCTCCTTCTTCCACATAGTCCTTAGATCAAGTTTCAATAATTGAGACCAATAAAACTTGTCATATTTACCTTACGTTGGAAGCAACAAGGGGGAAAAGTTAGAGTGGGTGATTTTTGAAAGCACTTGTAATCAAAGAATTTGCCACAGTCGAAGGAATTGCACATTTTGCAAAAGTCAGCTTCTGAGCAACAGATTAATTTGTCAAGTAAATTGTAATTTTTAATGTAAGAGCTCCACAAGAAACCTACGACTATTGCGTCCTTTAACAATTTAAATACACTGTGTAAAATACACTCACATCTATTCTCCAACAGATATGCAAAAAGAAGTACATGAAAATGCATAGAAAAGAGTGAAGCAGGACAAGGGGTGAGAGCAAAATGTAACGTAAACAATCCCAGATTCGTGTGAACAAGAAAAAAAAAAAAGAAAAAAAAAAGAAGGAAAAAAGAAAAAAGGAACACTCTGATGTCTCTCAACTCAGCTGGTCAAAGAGAGGCCGGCCAGGCTAGGTCTAGTCCTGGCCGGCGGCGTAGCCCCGAGCCCCCGGGAGCCCCTAGTGTCCAGGGCAGAGCCCCCTCTGGGCACTCGCGGAGCTGCCAGTGGGGCAGGGCGGAGAGAGCGCAGGTACAGGGTCGGGCGGCCACCTCGCCCCCTTTCGGACCCCCAGCTCCCGCCGGGCGGCCGCATCCCCCGCAAGTCGAGCCCCGGCCCGGAAGGCGCCCGCCAGCCCGGCCAGCGGCGGTGGTGGTGGTGACCGCGGCATTCGCGGCGACTGCTCCCGGCCGGGTGCGCGCCCCGCGCGGCGGCTCAGCTCGGGGCCCCGGCGCCTCTCCGGGTGGGGCAAAGTTGGGGGCCGGGGGCGGCGGGGGCGGGGGCGCCCGGCACCGCGGACACTCACCCCCCCACCCCATGCCGGCCGCCGCCTTTGTCTCGGCGCCCGGACCCCGGCCGCCCTCCCGCCCTCGGCCCGCGCCCTGGCCAGCCCTGCCCCGCGGCGCCTCCAAACTCGGCGAGCGGGCCTCGCCCCGGGCGCCTCCACCCTCCCGGGGGTCGCTGGCGGCCAGCGGCGGCGGCGCGGGGGCCGGGGAGGAGGGGGCGGCCCGGGCTCGGCGGCGGCGGCGGCGGCGGCGGCGGCGGGAGGAGGAGGAAGAAGAAGAGAAAGAGAAAGTTTGGCGCAGGGGGAAGGCGAGCGGGACGCAGCGAGCGAGCAGGGCGCGGGCGCGGGGAGCGCGGGCGGCGGCGGCCGGGCGCGGGAGCCGGGAGGGGGCAGGACGAGCCCCATGCAAAGCAGCCCGGGCGCCCCGAGGAGCCCCGCGTCCGGGCGGTGGCGGCGGGAGGAGGAGGAGGAGCAGGCGGCGGCGGCGGCGGCGGCGGGAAAAAAAAAAAAAAAAAGAGGGAAAAGTTGCCACTTACGCGGTTGCTTCTCCGGCGGCGGCGGCTGCAGCGGCGCTGCTGGCGGCGGCGGCGGCGGCGGGAGCTGGCGGCGCTTTTAATCCCGAAAAGAGGCGCTCGGGCCGCGGAGCCCATCAAGGCAGCAGCGGCGGCTGGCGGGGGTCGGCGGCGGCGGAGGACGCGCTGCTGGCGGCGGCGGCGGCGGCGGCGGCAGAGCTGGAGCGCGCTCGGCGGAGCCCGGGGCGGGAGGCGGCCGCAGCCGGGGAGCCGGAGCCGCCGCCGCCGCTGCCGCCGAGCAGCATGGTTGGCGGGGAGTTTACAGCCCCCGGAGCGGGCAGGGGCCACGGAGGAGAAGCGGCGGCGGCGGCGGCAGCGGCTCTAGGCTGTAATTGGGATGCAAAGCAGGCGGTGGCGGCGGCGGCTGCGGCCGGGAGGAGGAGGAGGAGGAGGCGGCGGCGGCGGCTGCAGCGGTCGGAGGGGACGCGCTGGAAGTGGGAGCTGATGAGTGAAAAGAAAAAAAAGTCTTTGGATCTTTATTCTGCTAATTAGTTTCCTGCAAAAAATGGCTGTGATTAATTCAGTGCGCATGTGCTTCATTACCCAGGCACGACGGGAAGGGCTAATTAGCCACCTTCTGGATCAATAAGATTCAGCAAAAAAGAAAAGGGGGAGGTGGAGGGAGGCAGAGGGGAGGAAGGGAGGAAAAAAAAAAACCGGGGGAAAGTGATGAGCAGGGCAAGGAGAGCAGGAAGAGAGGATGGGAGAAGAGCCCAGGAAGAGGGAGAGAGGCACCAAAAGTTTATGCATGTATTAAAAACACATACATACACACACACACACACACACACACGAGACACACACACACACACACACACACACACACACATACACACCGAGAAGTGAAATGCAGAGAAGCAACAATAGGAACCTGGCTAAGATTTTTTAAAAAGATTTTTTTCTTTCCTTTTTTTTTTCTTTCTCGCTTTTTTTCTTTTTCCCTTTTTCTTTCTTTCTTTCTTTTTTTTTTGGCAAATGCAGCAATGTTTAAATTAAATAGAAAGAGAACATCTTCAAAGAAGAGGGGAACAAGGGGGGGCAATAATGGACTGGGACAGCTTAAAGCAAAGATTTAAGTGAAAGGCAGGGAAGCAGCAGAGACAAAATAGAGGCCACTTTAAATTGCAAATCTAAGATTTTTTTTTAAAGGAGGAAAATTACTTCCCCCCAAATCAGACGACAAATAAAGAAAATATGGAGAAAACTTTAGCACGTACCATAGACTAGACAAAAATATATGTATGATATGTTAATTTTGTCTTCTGAAATAAGATGCAATCAATCTTCTCTGTTTCTTTACAAGGAGAGGGAAAGCAGGAGTGATGATTAGAAGGAATAAAGGGGGAAAGTGAAACAGAACTGAAAGGGGGGTAACTTAAGGAAAGACAAGAAAAGGAAAAGTTCCACTTGGAAACAAATCCAACTTTCTACCTTTCTGGACCTAAGAGAAAAGTAAAATCAATTTTCTCGTGTAAAACCTGGAAAGCAGATGTTTTCAAAACACAGGAAGCTATTTTGCCATCAAAAGCAGGGATGTAATAAAGGCAGTGAAAAATAATTTCAGACTAAATTCATAAGAAAGAAAGCCAATATATTTAAATAGCGAAGAAAGGTCTAGAGTGGAGAAAGGGCGGGGGGGGGGGGGGTGGATTACATACCCCTTCCCTAATGCCAAAAAAAAAAAAGGCTTACAGCTTCCTCCAAGAGTTTGGAGCAGAGTCTCGAAGCCAAAGGGCTTGAAATGAGAGGATGGATTTCAGATAAAGACTAGGAGCAGTACATCCCACCAGAGCCCAAAGGAGATCCCTGGAATCAAAGACAGCAGCCAGGGACCCTGCTACTGTACCGATTCCCAGTACATCAAAGCCATCACTTAGGCGGGTGTACGGTACCTCCAAAAAGCAAGCAAACAAATGCAGGAAGAATAAGAGTCTCAGTCTGTCTGTCTCTGTCTCTCTCTCTCTCTACCCCTTCTTTCAAATCCTAGCCTTAGCGTCACTGCTAATGCAATAGATTTTTTTTAATGACAAGTGTGTATTTATGTAAGTTCTCAATATGAACTAGTACCACTGAAATTACAATGTCTGGAACAAAATAAAATGCAATTTGCACTTTAAGTGATCTGCAAACAAATGCAAAAACATTTATGTTTCTGAAGGCATTTTTAGTGAACCCTGTAACATCAGGTAGAAAGAGAGCCCTCACCAAAACTTATTTTTCTAAGAAAAAAAGATTTTCTCACCAGCCTCGCTGGATTATTTATTCTAGAAGGAATTTGGGAATTAATCGGGAAACCTATTTGATTAGAAAGGAATTCTTCATTTTGAGAGATTTTCCAATGCTCTTAAGAGCGTGCAGCTTCTTAGCCAAGACTAGGGGGAGAAAACCGGTTTGGGATTTTGCAGGGTTACCTCATCTAATCCCTGTGAATTCACTCTGGGAATAATGCTGTTTTATTTAGAGAGAAAAAAAGAAAATACATTTAGAAAAATCGGGGGTTTCCTCGCTATGAGCCAAATCTGGATTGCCATTCAAACTTTTCCTGGCTGCTTTTCCATGCGGGACAGTTGATCAATAAAGCCAAGTCCAGGCTGGCTTGCTACAGGTTTCACCAGTCAGTGCTTGCAAAACCTTTGTCATTTTCTAAAAATAAAAAAGCTAAAAGTTATTGTAGAAGAAGGGGCTTTTTTTTGTCCCCTGCACAATGTGTCTTTTGTGAGGTTAATGCCATTCTGGGCTCTCGATAGCCCTGGACAATGGGAACTCTCCAGGAGCCTGCAAAGACTCTGGCTTTTTTCTTTCTTGATTTTTTTTTTTTTTTAAGAGAAGGATGAAACATTCCTACAGTCCAAACACAACTTCTACTTTGATTAAATAAATATTTATCTTTATTGTAACCATTGTATATTTTTACCTTCAGTTTGTCCGGTTTCTGATTATTATTTTAAATTTTTCATTGGCAACAGTTAATCTTTTTTTTTTTCCCTTTCAGTCCAAAGTGCAGGTCAGTGTAAAATGTAGCTGACTGAAAGAAGACTGGTAAATTCTGAATTTTTCCCTAATACATCAGGTAAGGAAAATTGTTCAGATCTTCAGGAGGATATTTGCCTCTTATTTATCTATCTTCACAAATCTTCATAATTCTGTTGGTTTATTTTTTTAAGATGCAGCAGAATTAAATTTCTCCCCGTAGATCTTAGAAACTCACTTAAATGCTATGTATTTATTTTCTTTTAAAAATGTAAATAGTACTAGGAGTGAACTTGTAGCTTGTTATACAAAATAGCGCGGAGGAAGTCAGTATATCCACTGATATAGGCTATTTGGGGGAAATTCTGGATATAAATGTATTTCATGTTGCAATATAGGAAAATGTCAGCTTAATCTGGTAAATACTTATGCTAATTTTACTCAGTGAATTCGTTATAAGGAGGAGAGGTACCAAGCTTGTATGATTGAATAATGCTTAGGCGATAATCCAGCATCTATATGGATTATTTTATGTACAAAATGAAAAAAGGAACCAAGAAATTCAAAATCTAAATCCTTCATTTAGCTGGCAAGAGAGCAGAAAATTTTAGACCAATCTGTTTTTAAGACATTTACAGTAGGGAGAGAAAGTAGAATATGGGCTAAATATTGCATTGATGTGTATATTTCTCTGCCTCTCGCTCAAATGCATGGATACAAATACAAAGATATATGCATAAATAGGTACATAAAGATACATTTGAATGAATTTAGATGTCTTTGCGTCTCTTTGTGCGTGAATATATGTGCACACAAATATACAAGGTGTACATAAATGCAGGTACTGTGCAGAGCTATGCGTGTGTGCTCTCTCGCTGGGGTTTTTGTTTCCAGATCTGTTTGAAGCTACTTTTTTTTGCAAATTTAACATAGAAGTGTTGGTTTAATGATGAAGATATAGAGGGTGAATTTGAGTAAGAATCTGCTTCCCTGCAATTTTCAGAATCTGGGGTTACAATGTGAGCAGCTATTATTTGGTCCAAGGGCTAAAGATGCCGTGGGCCAGTCTTAAGGGGGAAGAGAGGTGAAGGGGATCTTAGGAGATCTCGCTTCCAAAGAGCCTAGCTTCTGGGCCCTGGGTTTTCTTCTGGTGGCGGGTTGGGGGACACAAAAACAAACAAAAAAAGCGGGGAGGAGGAAGAAAAAAGAAAACCCGTGAGGAGCCAGGAGAGGTTGAAAAGACGTCTCTGCGCACAACTCTAGAGCTAGATCTAAGAGCAGGGTTGCAGGGTGAAGAATGTGCTGGTCTGTTTTTGAATGTGTATTGTTGTTCTAAGTCTATTGTATGTATGTGTTACTGTCCTTTCATTTGCCACGACAACATATGGATTCCATAAATGCAGACATGCTGAAGTGCATCTGTCTGGGTAGTTAACACGATCCAAACATCCCTCTCCGTTCCGCTAACTCTGGCTCTTCTTAGGGTTCCCCGGCAGCGCTCCGGGCTGGCGGGCCCTTGCCCCAGGCTCTCAGCACCCTGTAGTCGTGCCCTTTTGTAGTCTCCTGGTGGGATCCAAGGTGCTGCGCCGTGGAGGCGGGCTGCTCCGGGTTCCGAGGTCAGAGGCGCCTTTGCCGCCGAGCCCCTGAGCGCCAGGGAACGAAAGGGTTAAGCTGCCCGAGCTCTGGGAAGGGGCTGCGCTCATCCCGGAGCGAGGTGCAGCCACCAGCAGCTGTGATTTAGGGGTCAAGTCCGAGATCACCTTTCTCCTGCCTCTGGAAATGGCAGAAGATGAGGTAGGGAGGGAGAAACAGGAGAGAGAGGCAGCCAGGCGCGGCACTTGGCGCTCCATCCATCCGTTCCCTCCCCCGACCTCCCAGCCCACCTTCTGACCCCCAGACAAATCAAACAGTTCCCCTTTCTCCTTGGGGTGCAGGGTGAGGTTCTTCTAAGCGTCCAGAATTGTTCCATCCCCCAGCTCTATCTGAGGGCTAACCCACTGTGATCGAAGCCCCAATCACCAAATCACAAAGTTTGCTCTTAATGCATCAGAGGGTGAACAAACGGGTCTGGGTAAAAAATGCTCCCCGTTTGTGGTTAGACAGGGGTGCCCCTGGCAGGGTAGGGGAGTTTGGATGTTGGCACCAGCCCCACAGATTCGGGTCTTGCTTCTAATGGTCCTGAGCGGATGTACACAGTGGTGCCCATTACATGCAGCTTCTTGCTTTGTGCCCACAATCTCAGTCCAAAGCTTGCTTTCCCCCAACTTGGACAGCCTGAACAATACTTTTGTCAAAATATTTTTTACGCCCAAAAGATAACCAAAACCCAAATTCAGATTTGTTTCTGAGGCATTTCACTGGAAAAGAGCAAAGTGTCTGCTGAAGTCCCCTTTTGTTTTGGCGCTGCACGGAAGCACCTGGCTCTGGGGCTCAGTGCCCAGGTGGCGTCCTGGGGACCCCGGGCTGTGTACGCAGTGCCCACAAAAGGAGCTTTAATTGTGAAAGAGCTTCCCAAATCCACCCCACCAGGGTGGACTTTAGGATCACGACAGCTCTTTTGGAAAGTTACTCCAAGAAAAAGGAGTTTTGGGTGGGAAAAGAAGTGGCTGGAAATGACAGAGAGAAAGAGGAACTAGATCCCTGGGGGGACATGAGACAGGTGGGAGATGCTAAGAGTAGATAGGGAGATGAGCGCACAGGGTCCACGTACAAGGCGTGTAGGGCACGGCCGCGCAGAGGCTCGGTGACGCGCTCCCCAGACGCTCCCTCCAGCTGTCAGAGCAAGGGCGAATCACCCCGATTTCCGCTTCTGCCTCCAGGGCCAAGAGTGGACCAGCTGGTCTAGTAGGCAGCTGAGGTCTGTCCTCCTAGCCCCAGCACCCCTTACCCCGCCAGAGCCCCCAAACTACGGAAATCAAACCAAATTGGCCACTCAAATCTAGAGAGGTTTCATCCCTGGGGCAAGGGGGAGGGAACAAGCCTTTTTTTTTTCTTTTTCTTTTTGAACTCCCGATTCAAAAGAGACCACAACCTACTCTTGAGTGCCATCCCCAACACAAGGACTGTGGGTATGTTTCATTCTTTCATTCTTTCTACCCTATTTCTCAGAAGTAAAATCTTTAAAGTAGCAGCCCCAAACTTAGAGCGCCTGGGTCACTGAAAGAGTTCCAAATGATAAAGCCTGCCTTCATCTCCAATACACAGCGCACCGTGAAAATGCAGGGCAATTATTCAGTTCTCTGGTTTGAGTCAGATTTCCAGTTTCCTCGGCTCCTTTGCAATGGAAATCTGAGATCCAACCTTGGGGCGGGAGTCGCCTCAGAGTTGGTGGCTCTCTTGGGCTCCGCACAGCCTGCACCACGGGTGAGTGCTGGCTTCCCTTCCGGTGACCTGGTACCAGAAGTTTGCACTAACGTCGAAAGCCTGGGGCGGGAGAAGAAGAGAACTAACCTCCTATCTATGCAACAAAGTGAACAACTTGAGGGCAAGAGATCCTTGGTCGGGCTCTATTCGCTTTGGGGATTTCCAAGGGCATAACTTGGGGGAGAATGATCGAGGTTTCTGACTTTCCAGCCAGAGGCAGGAAAAGAGGATTCTTGAGAGGCACAGGCAGCAGGCTTGGGAGCAGGGCTAAGAGTGGGCAACTAAGACCTGGCGCCCATTTGCGCAGAGCCCGTGAGGGCTGACGTGGGGAGTTGGTGCCCGTGGTAGCACGTGCATTGTTGACACACAGACACACAGGCATGCGCTAATGGACGGATGCATGGCTGAGCAAACCCCCGATGTCTGCATTTCTTGCAGGCATGGCTTATTTAATACCAAGGAATTGAGTGCCTTCCCTGCAAACCCCGTTTTGTTTTTGTTTTTGTTTTTGTTTTTTGCTGAGAAATGTAAAAGGGGACCTATACCGTGTACATATTCTGAATGTAAAAAAAAATGTGCATTTTTTTTTTTCCTGAGAAATACCTAGCAACATAATATTTCTGATTTAAGGGACGAGGGAAACCTTTGAAGTGAAGAAAATCAGTGGGGGATGAACTCTTTTCCTGATTTTGTGTGTGTGTGTGTGTGTGTGTGTGTGTGTGTGTGTGTGTATGTGCGCGCACACGCGCGCGTGCGCGCCTCTCCTCAAAGCCAGTAATGGGATTTAAAATCAGAGATTCCCAGTCCTCATCCTCCCTCCCATTCCATTTTGCTCTCTTCGCCCCAGAAAACATCTGCAGTAACTGACTGCACGTCTAAGGGGACGGTTTAAAGAGAAACAAGGTTTGGGGCACGTTAACTTTCCTTTTCTTTTTCGAATGAAGCTGAAAAAAAATTCCAAGGACAATTTAAGCACCAAACGACATCGAACAGATATTTTTCCAAAGCAAAAATTTTCCAATTCGTTTGTTTCCAATTCTTAGAAATAGAGAAAGAGGCAAACCCGGTCTTCCCGCACACCGAGGACTGGAAATTGGGGGCCAGCGCTTGGTTAGGGCTGGGAGGGGCAGGGCACAGTCCCGCGGTTGGGAGAAGCCCCGTGCATGCCGACCCTGGGGCGCATGGGCTGGGGCTCTGGCTAGCTGGGTTCCCTGCAGATGTCTTGCCGGCCCACCGTGTGCCCGGGCATCACGCAGGGCGGTGGTCCCCTGTGGGTATGGCCACCTCCCTGGTTAATTCCAGGGCTCAGCGGGGCAGCAGGAACATTTGAAGCCACTTTCCTCTGGTCCTGGCATAGGGCACACCCTTTCTGCGTCTAGTCCCCTGCCCCCTGGGCTCAGCATCATGACCACCACGCACTGTTCCCACCTCCCCAAGAACCATAACCTCAAGGATCCCGACAGTTTCCTGAGACACTGACCACAGTTCACTGAGCTAAGGAATGCGTCCTTAAAGTCTGGCGCACCCAGCTCCATTTCGGGAAATCTTTCTTCTGGTGCTGGCTCCGGGCTCCTGAGAAGCAGCCCAGGGGAGCTCATGCCCCTGGAGAAGCCAGCTGGGAAGCCGAAGCCAGTGCAGAGCTGCTGCCCTGGGACCCCAGGTGCTCCTCACAGGTATGTGCTTAGCAAGGTTCCTCACGGCCTCAACTAGGTGGGTAAATGGCCTCCCTGGGAACAATTTGAGCACCCCGTTATGCCCCAGCGGGGCACCCCCAGAAAAACCAGCAGGCCCGGGGCCTGGCCTCAGCAGCCCTCTGGGAAGGAGAGGGCAAATGGAAGGTGCACGCCAGGCCTAAGCTGCCCAAGCCCAGTGCCAGTGCCGGCCTCCAGCTTTGATCCCGCTCCCCACAGAGGGCAGCTGGTGATTTAATTCCCTCGCCACTGCCCTCACTGGGCTTCCCAGCTTCTTTCAGGACATAAGTGCCCCAACCCTGTCCTGTGGGGCACCAAGGGGGGCAAGCAGCAGCGACCCTAAGAGGCAGCTGGGGGCCCTGAACCCACCTGCAGGAAAACACAGCTGCTTCCGGCTCAGGCCAGCCCAGAATGGTTGTGCAGCCCACGGACACCTGGACGCAGAGAGCCCCCTGGGGTCCTGCTCATCACTACGGCTGGCCAGAAACTAGGCTGGTCAAGGAGGTGGGACTGGATGTGTAGGGTCAGCGAGGGCCTGACTTGTAGAGTGTTTGGTTCTATGTATCTCCCTCCCTCTCATTTTGCCTGGGAGAGGAAAAACAAAAAAGAAAGCTGGGCAGGATGGATGCCGACTCTCCTTCCAGTCTGGGAGCACTGCAGCAGGAAGAAGTGCTCATAACGCCACTTCAGCCCCAACACTTGGATGCTAAAGGTTAAACAGGTTAAACGCACAGTCTTAGGGGAAGGGCTTCCTGGGAAGTGGAACAACCGCCACAGGTCCTCCAGGTATGGCCAACATCAGAGCCTCCTGGTGTCTGGCCACTTCAGTGAGAGGCGCCCCTGGAGGCTGGCTCTCCCCACCTCCATCCCCTCCAGGGAACCTCTCCTTCCCTGTCACCCCCACTGTTTTGCCTGTAGCTATTTGTACCTCGCTTTGCTCTCTCAGGATCCCTGGCCTATGGGTTCCAATTATTTCCTGCTGTAGAGGTGGAAAGAACTCCCTGTGGCAACAAGGATGCAAGGCTCACATAAGTGGACACTTTGGGAGAAACCACACTTGTCCCCTGTCCCTTTGTTCTGGGTAGGTGGTGGCCCCCCCAACTTGGTGCAAGCAAACCCAGAGCTAATATGTGAACTTACTGCCCAGCCCTGGAAGGGTCTGCAGGGGGACCCTGACTCTAAGGAGGCATGTAGAGGCCAGATTTGCAGATGGGGAAGGGTCTCCAGAAGGAACAGTCACGGGCGTCTCTATCCCAGGAACCCCTATTCTTGGTGCCCATGACTAAGAACACCTCATACCTTTCCCTCCTGACCCCAGCCCCCAGTGACGGTGAGACTCAATTCTGCACCCTTAAAAAGAGCATTCCAGCAGGAGATCAGTGATGTAGTAAAGGGGATGAGGTTAACTCCTAGGAGCTTCGAAAACCAGCCTTTCTCTCTTCTTCCCTACCTCCCTGAAAACACCTACTATGTGGCAGTCCCTCCATAGAAAATTTACATGAACTGCATTCCATTCTCTCAGCAGCCTTGGGAAAGTGGTATCATTAATCCCATTTTATAGATGAGGAATATCAGATTCTGAAAGATTAAGATCACACAGCTATTAAGTGGCTCAGCTTGAATTTGAACCCAGCTCCATCTGGCTTTAAAGCTATTTTTATTACACCGTCTGCTTCTAGTCAAGGTCAGGAGAACGAGGGATTCAAGGGAAGATAAAAGAGAGCTATGCAGCATACATGGGCTGAGTGGAGGGAAAGAAAAATATTTTGGGAAGGGTTCTCTGGTTTTGATATGTATTCAGGGCTGGGAGACGCATCACAGAAAGTCACAGAAGAGGTTCTCAAAAGGCCAGAGACAGAAAGGAAACCGACACATAAGATGAACAAGCCCCCAGCTCCTGACGACAGCAACATAGTATCACCCTGAAGCAATCATCAGTGTACCCCTAGATGTGAGCGCCTGCACCCAGCCATACCAGGCCAAGACCATACCAGGCCTTTTTCATTTTCCTTTGTAACTGTTCTTACTGTGTCTGAGGCTCAGGCAAGTTCCTAACTTCTGTGAGTCAGCAGGCTGACAGGAAGGGATGATCAGATGACCAGTTACTCATGAACAAATGTGAGGAAATTCAGAAAGTGGGAAGAAGAGTGGGCAGTGACATCCAAATGGCAGGCCCCCGGAGGGTCTCCTGGTCACTGTACCCAGCTTTGCACTGCTGGGGGGAGGGAGGAGGCGGGAAGGGTACTGCAGCTACAGCCTTCTCAGAATCAAAATGCTTGCTTTGTGGCTACTGGGATGTGGCTAAGGCGGAGTATTCCTCCGACTCTGGCCTCCACGGGTGCCACCAGGTACTAAAGCACTCCTTTGGTGGTGGCGGTGGGGGGGCTTATACAGCGAGGGGAGGGTGTAATTAGGTCAGTGGCATAGGCTGACATCGCTTTGCTGTTTCGCTGGGTTGTCTTGGGCGAGTGTGTGGAACTGGGCAGGACTGGCCAGGCCCCCACAGAGGGGTTGCTGAAAGCCTTGTTAAGGAAGTCCTCTTGACCAGGCAAGCCAATTACATAATGCCACAAAAATAACTCTGGGCTGGGAGTCTTGTCAGAGTGACGTATTTAGTTAGCAGAGAGGGGGATCAAATATCTATCATTCAATCCAAGGGCTGAAAGTACACTTGTGGCACCAATAAGCCCCTCCTCCCCTCACTGAACCAGAAAGGGTGGGGTGCGGGGGAAGGGACCAGAGGCAAGGGTGCGTATTTCTTTCTCTCCTCACTTTTTCCCCAGGTGCAAAAAAAGCCAACTGCCCACTTTAGCTGCATTCTGCCAGCTCCTAAATCTATATAGAGTCAGATACTCAGATGGATCAGGAACATCTGAGAGAAAGAAAAGAGGGGGTAGGCAGTAGGAGAAATGAGAAGAAATGGAATGAAAGGGGTTTTTTGTTTGGTTTGTTGGTGGAACAGGATGGGTGTGAGGTATCTTATAATTTCTATCTGGGCTAGACTAGGGTACCCACTACAGTTGACCGACTAGTCCCATTTTGTCCATGACTGTTCTAGATGCAAAACTGCTTCCCAGGAACCCCCTCCACTTGAGAAACTGGGACAGTGGGTCACTCTCCCTCCCACAGGTTTGGCCAAATTTCCACAAAGGACATAGAAAATTATGACCAAGATAGGTAGTTCATTTTGATTCAAAATTATTCAAAGAATGACCTAAATAAGCTATTTCATCATTGATGCAAAGGCCCTATTTCCAGGAATTTGAAGTGAGAAGCATACGCCGTCCTACGTCGCCCACATACCATTTTGGACTCTAGAGCTTTCCAGGTGGAAAAATCACCTGTTCCATCTGCTCTGCTTTTCAGATAGTTTCCAGAAATGCGTCTGCCATTCCAAAATGCCCTGAACTCCTGCCATGGTTTGGTTGGGGGCGGTGTTATATCACTTTGAAAAAACTGTGCTTGAAACTCTGCTTGTAACATCTTTTGGTCGTCTAATCTCTTTCCTGGGTCTCAGTTCCTCCCTGTGGTACATTCTGAGCTGTACCCATTAATGTTTACCTAGAGCCTGTTAGCATTTTCTTTTTTCTAATACTGATACTAACAGCATCTGATCCTTTTTACTAACAGCATCTGATCCTTTTATTCTAAACTGTGGCCTTCCAACCCATCATTTATTCATTTAGACCCATCTGACCGCCCTCTCCCCCAACGTTGGAAGGAGACAAATGAAGATAAGCAATCCCTGACCCAAGACACTCTCGGGGCATCTGAGCTTCCATGTGCGGTCACCCCCACCTTGGTTTTTTTGTTTTTTGTTTTTTTTTAATCAAAAAGTCTCTAAACTCCTCGAGCTAAATATAAAAGCAAATATCTTTCCTTCCCTGAGTCCTTTTCCCTGGCTTGTCCACAGACAATTCCACTCAGAGACCACCCTGTCCCCAGCCTGTAAAGGAGCTGGTTTAGGACGCAGCAGAGAGGAAAGGGTAAAGTGGCATTGCCTCCGCCCTCCCCCAGCAGGCTCTGCCTTTATGGAGTCTATTTCCAGTCTGTTTACCTGGCAAGGGCCACGTGACCAATCCAGAAGGAAATGCTGACATCACTGTCTCTCTCTCACACTTGTGCGCCTCCCTCCCTCCAGCCCGCTCTGCCTGCATTCCGGCATCCATCCTCTCCGCCTCTCA